>CM073768.1:104061375-104386047 GCA_037158775.1 Hetaerina titia
GTACTGATGAAAATTTCATTAATGATGAAAAGTGGTTAACTATCAATGAAAGGCACTAACTTTCACTGCAAAACTGAAAAATATGCAGCAATGGTTAGCTTCACAAGGCCTCTCTGTGTAGTAGATATATGAATAGTTGTTGCTGTTAAATAATAATACAATAACTATCATATTGGAAGCCAACTGAGCCATTATTTTTTAGAGTATCAATCACACTGAAAAAGCTCTCATAAGTTGTGAGATATTTTAATGTTTTTGACAAATACCTGAATCATTATTTTACTGTTTTGTAAATTTAGAGGCTATTATTAATTGGAAATCCGTTTCTTTTTCTGAGTTAAAAATACTAGATTATGACTTACATGAATTGTATATTTGCTTTGGGAAAAGTTTTGGAAAAATAGCTTTATTTCAGATATTGCTACAATGCCTCAAAATTCTTCAAAGTACATTCCTTGAACGTCAAGTAACATTTTTGGCAGCAAACTTTCCCCAACTCAAAGGCTCCCTGGTAGGTGGATTCCAGAAGGTCTCTAAGGGTAAGTATGCAAGCTTCTTTGATGGCACTTAGGGTCCCATAGTGGTGTCCTTAGAGGGAGAATTTCACCTTTAGGAATAGAAAATAGTCTGTTGGTGCCAGGTCAGGAATGTAAGAAGGTTGAGGAATCATTGTAAGCCGTTGGATAAGGTCTTTGCAAGCTGACATTCCGCTCTGCTCTCGATCATCTGTCAAGACCTTCGGGATGAGTTTAGTGCAGATCTTTCGCATCCCAAATTTACGCTAATAATGGTGTCCACTACCATCTTATCAATACAAATATAATCTGTGATCATGAGCACACTTAACTGACAGTCTGAATTCAGCACTTCACACACGTCAGGAAAAAATTGTTACCGATACTTTTTATACAAACCTTGTAGACTGTTAAACTTCACTGTGATCAATGAAGTAAGTACATTTACTGATATCATTTTGTCTCTATTAGTTAATTGGAAGCAAAATTTTCAACTCTTTTGTTTGAAATTACAGTGGTAAATGCTTCGGTAAGCCAACAAGTGGTCATTTGTTCCAATGCTGACTACATACATTGTTCTCCACTTACCATTTTACTATTTTATTTCACTCTGTTTATTATTATTATTTGAGCACTTTATATGTAAATCAATGTGGAAAATGAATAAAATCTTTTAATGTTCTTTCTTCTAGAATCCAATGGACCTTGGAAATAGAGATATCCTTTGCAGCAGAGAGCCCATATTAAAGAAGGGATGTACTGTCTGCATTATAAACAACAAAACTTGAATGAAAGTTCAGTTCATTTCTTCTTTGTGTACTGATTACATTATTTCATTTTTCTCATTTCAGAGTACAGGGAAAAGAAATGTGTCTTGGTTCAAATTGGCATAATGAAAGCAGCAGCTCTATAGCTAAGGTTTCTTTATGGAACTACCAAGCATTTGCAGAGGAAGATTTACCAGTTTTAAAAAACTTACTATATTAGTTTTTTAAAAAGAGGCTTTGGGGTGCAAAGAAGGCATATGATACATGCTCTGGAGACTTCTTTGTTGGTCTTCAATTGATTCTTTCATCATTTCAGGGTCAAGTTGGGGAAGCTTCCAAGAAATGAAAGGTCACAGATTCTCATTAGATGTGAAGGCTTGGTATCTATCTCTGTTAAAAAGAAGTAGATGAGCCTATGACTTCTTATCAAAATGTTTTGTACTTCCCTCTCAAAGAACATTTCGAAGGTTGTTATCTCACTTTTCCTTCTCAGTAGGCTTTAATAATGATATTTTTTATTACTTGTTTGTCACAGTGAGGAAGAAAGTGGCAAACATAGATCACCATTTCATTTTAATGTTTGATGAAATGTGCTTGTTGCCTCAACTAATTTTTCTGGAACATCTCAATTTTATTGAAGTTTGTGGTAACAGGGCTCCAATATTTGCAGAGTAATCCTTAGTGTTTATGGTGTGAAGTTTGAGGTCTTTATAAGTGATCTATATCTACCTTAATATCTCGCACAAACTGAGCCTGTCATATTCACAGATGACATAAACATCACAGTGAATGGTGACAGCTATGAACTATGCATATTACTGCACAGAGTTAATCAAACCCAAGAGAAGTCAGGACAGTGGTCAAAATCAAATAAATTGATTCTCCATGGTGATAAGACAATTTTCTCAGATTTCCATTCCTCTTAAATAATGCTATAACCAATGGGTAGTAACAATAAGTAGTAATAATAATATTTTTTATTTGTCCAGGGGATATGTTAATATGTACAATGTAAGATCCATCATGACATTTTAAATACAATTATTAAATGACATGATATATCCAATTTACACAAAATATACATATATATATATATATATAATATATGAGGGTCGCAGTAGTCCAGGGGGTAGAGCATTGGACTACTGACTGGAGGTCCTAGGTTCAATTCCTGGACAAGCCTCTCTGGCCACATACAACTCTACCCAAGCTAGGTGATTTTTTTGGGTACCAGGTCTTCCTGGGAAACTATAGCCAACACAGGGAAAGGAACTGGCCCCCTTACCCTGATGTGTGAATTTCACATGCCATCGGGCTTAGTACTGGGGTGATCTGTACCATTACCTACCAAACTGATCTTCGGGTTGATTACGGTGCTTATGTATACATATATATCATGAACTTCATTTGCTTTAGAAACAAATATTTTATAAAAATTTAGTAGAGATTTATTTTATGGCATGCTTTAGTTCTGCAATGCTTTTATTTGTGTATGGCCCTTGCTATAGCTCAAATTATTTTTTTAAATTTGTTTTTATAAACTGCAAATCATATTTATTTCATAAGATAATACATTGTGTTGGCCTGTATTGAAGCATTGGGGTTTACATAGTATAACAAACATTATAATTTGAATACCTTAAAGTTCCCTGAACTGTTATGTCAATATTGCCATATATTTTGCTTTTATCAACAATAGAGTCATGGATATATCATCAGTGTTTTTCAGGAAATGAGAGGACTTCTCTTAATTATCTTCTGCATGTCTCCTCAATTTGCCAAAAGTATTATGGCATGAAAAAATAGACATTCTTGAGCTAACTCCATTCCATGATGCCGTCATTTTAAAAGTCATAAAAAATCAATTCTACTAAAATGGTACTTTTCTATATCTATAGATTGATATGTTGAGGAAAACAATCATCAACATGTCTATGTAAGTAAAAGTGATGGGTAATGATGTATCTAGAATTTTTTTTCAAAAATTATCTTAGGACATATTTTTTGCCGCTTTTTTCATGACAATCAGTAGTATTTTATACGAACCAGATTTTTAATATTGACTGGCTTTGAAGTGCTTCTTAACATACCTTTGAAAAATCAATTAAATGTAAGTGTCCCTCTCTTCCAGCAATTAAAACTATGGCTAAGTTTTTCCGTTTGTGTATGCATTTAATGAACGTTTTTGGCGATAATAAAGGAGCAATTAAATTACTCTTTGTGTTTTCATTTATATCCCACGAATACTCTCTTATCCTTATCCCTTCCATCGTGCATGTGTAAAGGAGGGGGGGGATGAAAAATCGCCGCTAGTTCTTGGTATACTACACTTAGTCGCCCCAATCGCTCACGTGATCCGCATGACGTCTGCTAGCCTCATTTCGCTTTTTCACGAGTGTCGTGTTACTACTGTGTAGTCTGTGACGCCATGGTCTGATACGTCACGTTTGAAAAAGATTAAGTACATACGCAGTTGGGATTGCGAACGTTTGATTTTTACTTAAATGTTCGTATATTATTAACAAAAGTGAGTATTTTTGTATGTATTAGAAGTAAAGTAGCGGGCATCGATTGAGATGCGAGAAAGCACTCTTATTCGTGATTTTAATATTTGAACAAGCCAGATGTACGTTACCCCGAATCAATTAACTTGGGTTATAGGTATCCAATGCTATTATGTTGACAAGAGGCCCATTTTTGTAGTAATAATAGGAAATGTCTTGTTTGTGTTGGATTTCATGTGTGTCCAACAGCGTATCAAAAGGAAAATCTACGAGCCTGTTATCGGTGGCAATGGAATGCAACATGTCCGACTTTGTTGATGAACTGATATCAACATGAAATTTAGATTATCGGTAAAATATGTTGACATATTTGGAGAGGTTGATCAGCTAATGCAATTTTTAGCGATTAACTTATCACGATCGACTCCATTGTTCTATTTCGTTAGCTGTTCAATTTATTCAGTCATTGTAAGCTATTGGTGTGGAAGAGGTGGGTGGGTGCTTCTAGTGTAAGTGAACTTTTTCTAATTAATTGATATTCATTTGAGCAATAGCATTTAATTTCGGAATGATTTAAAATTTTACTATTAAGATACAGTCTTCTATGGATGTTATCCATTTTCAAAAAAATTGAGTGGTATCAGTAAAACTTCTAGTGATTCCAAATGATAACAACAATGTTCTTAAACATATGTAGGTAGAGAATTGACTTCCGCAGGATGCCAGATCAAGGCGCAGTTAATCATTGTTGCATTCTGAATATTTTTATCACTTGTTTGGTATGACAGGACACCCGCAACGACACTTTTTTGATGATTTTTTCTTGTGAATACAATACTCCTGCGAGTTAGATCGTCTTATTAATACTTCAGTTTGATAATTTGTTGAAATAATGTTTGCATCCTCTTTAAGATTATTCACTGCAGCCTGAAATAAGAACTGACTTTAACATGAAATACAATTAGTTATATCAACGCGGCCTTCGCCTAAAATACAGTAAACTGGCATATATTAAAACAATTTTATCCAAATTGATTTTCCGAATGCTACAAAGGACCCCGGCTGTAGCCAATGAATTTCAATGGGTATGGCAAAATGTAACTCTTAACGCCTTGGGAAACTGTGAGGACCTGGAAAGACTTTTGATTTTTTTTTACTTTTGAAAAAGTTTTGATGTAGTGCAGTTTTTCATAAAGTGTTCTCAAGGCTGTGCAATACCTATAAGGTCTTCCAAGATAACCTCCAAACTGGTCATCAGTTTGCATAATTACTTTGTACAATTATGAGTATGTTATACCTAAACATCCAAAACATTTTTCTGGGGTGGGGTTAATTTGGCTGAAAATTATTTGTTTGATTTTTTACCTAGTGTTTCTGATACTGATGGATAATCTTACATTGATATTGTTGTATTTAGCACATTAATTTTATTCCTTTTCATCTTTTAGACACAACCCAGGACTAGGGTGGGGGGATTAGGGTAAAACCACTTCAACAAACCCCTTATTTCTTGAGTTCCAATGCCTCCAGGCAAATCGAAAATCACACCGTTTCCCAACCTCAGCAATGACTGTACACCCAAGTGTAATAAAGAAAATGCTAAAATTTCCCAACATGAAGTGGTTCGTTTGTCGAGCAAGGGCAATACATCAAAAGAATCATCCTTTCCTGATGAGTCAAATGGGAGGGTAAACAGTGGAATAGTTCAAGATGAATGGGATAATGGAAACAATGGAACTCAAGAAATTGGGGTGGGCCAAGGAAGTGGTTCAGGCAACCAGGATGGCTTCTCAGGTGCATCAAGAAGGGGAGGAAGTCGCGACAATTCAAGCAGTGTTGTTCCTGGAGTGGCATTTGGGGAAGACCGAATGAAGAGGGAGGAGGAACGAATCAAAACCTTTCAAAACTGGCCTCTCGACTTTTTAACTCCAAAAGTTATGGCTGCTGCGGGGTTTTACCATGTCAGAGATGATATGGTGCGATGTGCCTTTTGTAAAATTGAGGTATGTCAAATTGGTCATATAGTTTAGCTGCTTATGTCAAGGTCTCTGTAAAACTCAGAAATCATTGTAAAGGATTTGTCCAAGTATATTATTCAGTATTACTTATGGTTCAGGCAGGAGGATTATTTTACACATTTTAATCCATAAGTTAAATTGGGAAAAGATATGTATAATTGGATGGCAAATACGAAATTGAACCTATCAAGGTATATTGATGAAAAGATAGGAATTTGAAATAGTAAACCTATGTTCTCCCTGAGTAAATTTTGCAGTAATTTCCCTCATTGTGTGAGCAAGCTATAAAACTGTGTTCCCACCTGAGCCTGACAAAAAAGGATTACCATGATAATACATTTAAAATATAGGGATTTTGTTTCCCTAATAAACACTGTTTAAACAGTGTAATACTAAGTCCTTGATAATTGCTATTAGCAAATGCTTGAGTTCATAATATGTACTCTTTAACTTAATGCAGGTATCTACATTGATAATTGAAATAAATTCTCGGTAATACCCTAAAACCATAACATTCATCCCATGAAAATTGCCAGGTACACGAAGTACTTAAACCCTTGACCATGTACCATGAGGAAACCATTTGCTGTGTGCCTGGTATAGGCATCAGGCCTCTCCCATTACAGCCATTGGACAACTTTTTTTGTGCATTTAAATAAGTAGTCTAAAATCGCTTCTAAATCAGACAAATCATCTTGCTGAAAATAATGTATCACTTAAGTACTGATGGCTAGACAATAAGTTATAATTAACTCTCACATATATCTGCAAATGACATGTTAAAATGCAATTTCTTAGATAACTTTTCCTGTTAAGGTTTTTATACCAGGGTATCATCTTTTGCCTGATTACAGTCTATTCTATTTGTCAGGGGCAGAGATTACACTGCAAATAATGTAAAAGAAATTTTTTTAAGCTGGTAAAGAGTATGGACAATTTTTAAAATTATATACAGTAGCACCTCATAATATGAACGTAAACCATTCGCAATCTTTCTCATAAAGCCAAACACTCGTTTAGTGAAAATACTGTTTGCATATAAATTAATTTAAAATTCGATAATGCATCCCATGCAAAACAAAAGATTTATTATAAGAAAATTATGCATGCATTTCCATTATCACTGGTGCTGTTCAACGTATATTTGGAGAAAATGATTAAAGAGGCATGGGAAGAACTGGAGGTTGGAGTGAAAGTCGGAGGGGAATTGGTAAAAATCAGTTAGGTTTGCTGATGACCAAGCCCTAGTTTGTCACTCAGCTAAGGGGTTGTAAGCATTGCTGGGGGAATTCGAAATTCAGTGCGATAGATATGGAATGGGAGTCAATAAATAAAACCAAGGTTATGTGATTTTCTGGAAAGACAAAGGCTAAGTTAAACATTAAATAGGAGGACAAAAAGTGGAACGGGTAGAACAGTTTATGTATCTCGAAGTGTTTAGGACCAACACGGTCAAAATAGTAGGGACCTAATGAGAATTGCACTTGGGAAAGAGGCTTTCACAAGAAGGATGGAGTTGATGACAGGGTCATTGAGTAATGATGTTAAGAAAAGACTCATCAAAACTTTGGTATGGAGCGTAGTTACATACAGTGTGGAAACGTGGTCACTGAAGCAGGATGATAGAAGTAGATCGAAGGCTTTGAATGTGGGTCTGGAGAAGAATGGAGAAGGTGAAATGGACTGAAAGGAAAACAAATAAGGAAGTACTGGAGATGGTGGGTGAGGAGAGGGGTTTGTTGGGAGAAATCCTAAGGAGGCGAGAAAAATGAATGGGCAAATGAGGACATGGCAGGAGCAGGATAGGGATGTTGGATGGGCTGAAGGGAGGAAGGAAGTACACGGAGATGAAGAAGGACTTGATGTAGAGGTAGAGTAGGTTGCTGTATTGTGTTTTGTTAGGAGTCGCAAGATATTTATTTGGTAGTTGTGTTCACCCAAAACCCACTGTAACTGGTAGATTACCTAATAATGCTTACATTGGTTAGGATTTTGGGTCACAATCGCCTTTTCAATTTCAGAATGAAGCAGCCGGTAATACAAACTTGTTTTGTAAAAGAAAAAAATGAATTGCAAAAAATCATTAATTAAAATGTACATAATTTCTTTTTACTTGAAGTTATTTGTCAAAGAGGCATTTGTTTGCCACTCAAAGAGGCAATATCACTCAGAAAGATCATTCAATAAATTTATGTTGTGCATCACCAATGCCTTATTAGGGCATTGGCTCTTACGCATGGTGCGATGCAAAAGTTTCCCATGACCTCCACATCACATTAGCCTGATGTTTTGAACTTAAGACTTCTTGAAGGCTCATGGAGTTTCTGAATGGTAAACAAGTAGGGGTTTGATTTTCAAATTGCCTTGCATTTGTACAAAATACAATGGTCACTACGAAAGTTTTGAGACATTATGTTGCCATCTATAATTGCCTTTCCAAGAAAGTGGGTTTACAGCAGTATCTTTACTGTGTAATGCATGTAAGTTACAACTTGATTGGCTTATTGCCTTTGTTAAGTGGTCTTCCTTTGTTTCTGTTTACACATCATGGAAGTGTGAGAGCTGCCAAGCAGGTGGGAGCGGAAAATAGAGCACTTTTGATCAATCATTCTTTATGACTTAAAAATTGGTGTAAACATCTGAAAGCCTTGATTGTTTGCAATGGACCTTTGGGGACCTTGCTCTTTCCTGTACGAAAATGTTTCTGTGGTTTCCAGAATTAAGAACAGATCAACCTTCGTTGAAAGACAAGTAGCAGAGTAAGCAACAGATGACTGCAGTGATTGAGGAAAGCATCGCTGCTGTGGAAAAACTGTGCAAAAACAAATGTGTGGCATTTAAATATGTTGAAGTATCACTACAGATTGCATCACTGGCAGTTTCCAAAAATCTGCACCAATATCTACGAGTTAGGAAAGTTTCATCTTGATGGGTGCCTCACACTTTGACTGAAGTACAAAAGTGCATCTGTGTTGAATGGTGCCAAGAAATTTTTAAAATATTTTACAGAGGCAACTCTAGGCACATTTTTGACTTAGTTATTAGTGACGAAATATGGATTTATCAGTTTGATCCTGAAAATAAGCTTCAGTTGGCTGTATGGATTTTTCCCAGTGAACAGCCACCTACTAAAGTGATGCGGCCTCAAAGTGTTGGAAAGAAAATACTGCAACTTTCTTCTCCAAAGGCAGTCATGTAGCAACTGTTCTTCTGGAAGAACAAAGAGCTGTTACTGCTCTGCGGTACACAATAATTTTTTTCCTCAAACTTCTTCCAAGAGTTTTTGGAAATCTTCAAGAACAGTGGATTAAGACAGGACTGCAAGGAATCGCCTGGCACCATGATAATGCATCTGCACTCAGAGCCAACTGTATTATGCTGTTCCTGGAGTGCACAGGGGTTAAACCAATGATTCACCCACCTTGCCATCATGATCACCACCATGAGGACCACCTGGCCCCGTGTCATCACTTCCTGTTCCCTAGAGTCAAAAATTGTGATAAGGAGGTTCTCCAGCCCTTAAGAAGTCATTGAAGACCAAAATTGCTCCAAAACCAGCCTACATCCAATGGGCTGAGTGTATACAGGCATGGCATCATTCTATGAGTAGCAAGCCGATTTGCCTGGAAAAATACTTTCTATTAAGTGTTTTCTCCCTCATCAAGCTTAGAAAATGGTTGTCTTTATTGCAAATTTTGATAATAACACTGTTATAAGCCAGTAGTAAGCAGTAAAGCTTAAATATTTTCTTGACAGTACTTCCTAAAAAATTTCCAAATGACAGAGTGTCATTTAATTGTGTTCCTTTGTATGAAGTTTGCATATCTGCTTTTTACACAGAACCCAAGTGTTGCATTAAAAGTTAAAAATAAAATAACCATATGGGATCAAAACTGAGAAGATTGTCATACAGTAATGCAGTTAAACTTGAAGTCATGAATTAAACCTCAGAACATGGGAACTGGGCAGTTAAAAGACATTTTGGTTCATTACTGACTGAGAAGATGATACGAGAATGGAGGAAGTAGGAATTTGATTCAATGAATGCTGATCGATGTAAAAAAAAACATAACATGCATGGGCTCCTAAATGGCCAAAGGTCGAGGACCACTCTTAAGAAGCTGATGATAAATCATAGGAAGAATAGGATTACTGTTTCAACAAAAATGATTTTACTTAAAGTGAGAAAATGAGCGGTAGTTATGTCTATTGCCAATCTTTCTGGGATAATATTATGGTGTGAAGGATTAAAAAAGGGAGATGGGACCTGCATGCATACCAAAACTACAATAGCACAAAAACTACCACTTTAAAATGAAAGGTAGATTATAGAGTTCCAAGTTATTCCATATCCCCAGGTTACTTGCTAACTGGGCTTTCTACAACTTTCATAGCTTTCATAGTTCACAAATTTGCATGCTTCTCTGGTAATAAATAGTATTAGAAAACTAGTGGGTGAAGATCTTCACCAAAACAAGAACCTCATAAGCACTGATCATAATTCAAATATGATAAATATTAATGACGAATAATTAATTGGAACCATTAATAATTGACTAAAAGTTACATACATAGTAGCTGGATGTAAAAGACATTGAAATTAATCATAGCCAATAGTTTCTCTTGGTCTTAGTGGAAAAGATACTGTAAGATTAAACCATAACACAGTAATCAACCCGAAGATCGGTTTAGTAGATGATGGTAGAGCTCACTCATGTACTCGGCCCGACGGCGTGTGAATATTCACACATCAGGGTAGGGGGGCCAGTTCCTTTCCCTGTGCCGGTTATGGTTTCCCAGGAAGATCTGGTACCCAAAAAATCAACTAGCTTGGGTGGAGCTGCAGGCGCCCAAAGTGCCTTGCCCGGGAATCGAACCAGGGACCCTCCAGTCAGTAGTCCAACGCTCTCTGTAAGATTATGAACCTAAAATAGAACAATCTTTTTATTGTTACTGGAAATGGTTTAAACAGGATAAGTTCAATTTACCTAGTGGGCTCAGATAATGTAGTTAACCTGAAGTCAAAAGAACTCTTCAAATTCAGAAAAATGGGAAAATTTTAAATTGAAGGGAACATTACTGCTACCAAGGAGAATATTGAAGTTAACAGAATGATAACCAAATGGAAATTATATAAAAAAGAAATAACTCAATATATATGTTATTTTCAGATACGTGAAAGAGGTGATTGTAACATATTGTCAAGTTTTCCCACCTTCATCAATTTTATTCTAATAACAGATGATAGATATGCCTCTTTGCTGTCACATTAATTATTCATAATACTTGTCTTGTTGATATCACATTTCATGTTTTCTCCTCAATGCTAACCTGCATCAGGAGAAAGAACTAATGACTTAACTGCAGATTGTCTTATTTGTTTCTCATTTATCAGATTGTGAAATGGGAGAGAGGAGACATCCCTATGAATGAACATAAGCGGTGGTCTGCACATTGTCCATTTATTCGAGGAATGCAATGTGGCAATGTTCCATTTGGTGAAAGCAGTAGCAGTTTTGGGGCTCATGGAAGTTTCACTGAAGACCAATTTTTGTCTTATGATACATGTGGAATACATGAAGAAATGAGGCCATTTTCCTTCTGTGATAATGGTAAATTTTTGGCTTAAATTTAAATGTATTGATTATGCAGTCTGCTGTTATAATAAAAAAAAACCATAAACACAGTGATCAACCCGAAGGTCGGTTTAGTAGGTGATGGTAGAGCTCACCCATGTACCAAGCCCGACAGCGTGTGCATATTCACACATCAGGGTAGGGGGGCCAGTTCCTTTCCCTGTGCCGGTTATGGTTTCCCAGAAAGATCTGGTACCCGAAAAATCAACTAGCTTGGGTGGAGCTGCAGGTGCCCAAAGTGCCTTGCCCGGGAATCGAACCCGGGACCCTCCGGTCAGTAGTCCAACGCTCTACCCACTAGACCACCACGACCCGCGCTGTTATAATATTGGAGCTTAAATGGATGGAGCTTTAAATGATGATTCAACGGCCACTTTCTGCATTATACCGATCACTCTCCCCCAGGACTAGTTTAACTGTTCCATTCTGGATTTTTTCTAGTAAATTTGGATGTACGTAATTTTTAATAATAATTGTTTGTTGGGGATGACATTTTCCATTTTCAGTGCATTAAAACCATGTGATTTGGTGCCATCTGCCAAGTATCTATTGCAATTCCCTTGTAAGTAATGTATAAAATTCCATGAATACTGTGTTCTTCAGTGGAAATGAGAGAAAAGAGTGGCAAAGAGCTATATCCCATTTTTTTTGAGTACTTTTATGAAAAATAATAATTTTTATCTGGGTGATTCGTCTTTCTTTTACTGTAGAACACAATTTTTTAATGGGAATTAAGAAAACTTTATCCACTCCATTTTAACTTGGGTTGTTTGAATGACTAAATAAATATGAACAATGTGAAGTTATCATTTTTATAATAAGCCTAAGCTATCAATGGCAATTTAAACTTAAGATGGGAGACTGCATCACTGTGACCATTCATATTATTATACTTTTCTCACATTATCAATTTTAGAAAATACCTCGGCATATGCTGTCCAAGGCTGTTTGTCACCAATAGTGAAAGCTAGACATCCTGATGATAAGGAAGTGCAAAGTCTGGTGCCACCATTGGAAAAGCTTGGTGTGAGATGTGTACAGGATCCAGTTCATCCAGAATATTGTGCTGAAGCCACTCGCCTTTCCTCTTATTCTCTTTGGCCCATGGCCATGAAACAGAGGCCAAATGATCTGGCTGAAGCTGGCTTCTATTATACTGGTAAGTGTACTTAGATGTTGTTTGTATGTACTGCTCTGTGAAAACAAGCAGTAAGATAGTGGTTGACAAGTTTATAAATTCATGGCTGGCAATGGTGGATTTTGTGAGACCCTGCATGATTGCTTAGAATTTTGTTGTCGAAGCTTCCACACTCACAGCAGGCTGCTTCAGGAGGAACAATCACCATGCATTATATCTCATGATACAGCCTGCAATGAATGTGAAAACTAGGACCAAGCTTCCCCATTGGTAATGCAGCAGCTACCAGAAGAAGCAATAACTCAGGTGTACTCTGTAAACCTAAAACCACAAGTTTCAATCTATAATTGTAATCTTATGTTTGATTATTTTTTTGTGAGGTCACCTCAGCAAGCAGCCAGTGAATTTTGTTTGGAAAATTCTGGTGACTGTGTTGCCTAAATAGAGTAAGCATGTTTACAGGAAAACCATATGTTACACATTTTTCCCCTAGGTCAGAAACACAAATTATAAGTACTGTATGCTATTTCCTTTAGATACAGATTTATGGCAGTCACATCTGAGAATATACATTCCTTGGGCTAAATTCCTGTATATTCCATCAATGTGTTTCAAATGCCCTTAAATCAGAACTACTGGGTGCACAAAATTCAAAGTGAAATTCCTGCCATTTTATACAACATTTAGAGGTGGCCATTGGTGCCCAAATAAACTTGATATATGTAGTGAACAGTCAATACCTCAAAATGATTCTAATGCTGAGAATAAGTTTGGAGTATAATCAAAGAGCCATGATTATTTAAAGTGTACTTGCTGATCATTCAGCAGCAGAAATTATTCAGATCTTCAGGTACCTGAGATCAACAGTACATGATGTCATTGCAAAGTATGAGTCGGAAAAGTCCAAACAGTGGTTTTGCAACATCCATGAGGGAAACTCTTTCAAAGTAGTACATTATCAGGATGCCCAATGTCTTCCAATGGGCTTAGGAATTCATTTTTGAGGATCCAGGGCAATCTACATGAAAATTGTCATCTGTTGTTGGTGTGAGTGAAAAGACTATATGTCAAATCATCAAGAAGCACCTCCTCTGCAAGTCTTATGCCATTAAAATAAGACAGATGCTTTCTGAAGCCAGCCAGGGTAAAGTGGGTTGATCATTGCAGCCTGCTTTTGTGTTCCTTAAAAATCAATGCTGCTGGACAAATCAAATTTTTCTCTCACGAAAAAGTTTTACTGTAGATGCTAAAACCAATCGTAGGAATGCCCGCTGGCCACCCATGGCCCTAAAGATGTTCCCATTGTTTCCAGAGCAAAACTTGCAGCAAATGTTCATGTTGTGGTAGTTGTCCAGCGAGAGTGATGTCATGCCACCACATTTCTTTAACAAAGGTGAAGGTTATTTGCTTGTTCTGAAAAATGTAGTGAAGCCGTGGATGGGTACTGTAGCATCTGGAAGACCGGACATTTTCTAGCAGGATGGTGTGTCAGCTCATATGAGTCATTTGATGCAAAGTTGATTGTAGGACATTGATATGTTTTAGTCCAAAGAATTCCAACCTCCTTACAGCTCAGGTATAAATCCATTGGAATGTGTGGAGCATGGTCGAAAGGGACACGAACAAGTCCAGACATTAAAATGTTGCGTTATTTAGAGCCATTATTGAAGTAGCATTTGCCGATATGGACTGTGGCGCATTAAAACAGGCCTGTGAACCCCTCAGACCGAGGATGAAAGCCATCATTCAAGCAAGTGGGGGATTCATTGAATAAATTTGTTCCTTATGATCATACAAGCAATTGAGTACAAAAAACTTTTGTTAAAATTTTCATTTTTGTAATAAATGTGTTTGGAAAATTTATTTAATTTATCCCAATTTTTGCACTGCACCTTGTACATAGCACATTCGATTATTTTCATTGCCAGGAAAAACCGAACAATGCAGATTGACCTTCTTCACACTTCTATTATCTCTGACATCTACATGGTATAATATCATGCCTTCTAACAGCTTTTTGCAGTTAGGCTATTTGTTGGAAAAGTACTGTACTTAGAACTACAAGGATATGCATCCTCTTTTCGCAGCGGGCTCTTGGCGACATAAGGAGCATCGAGAGATTGGATAGTGAGAAATTAATTAGGCCGAAATACCCAGAAACATAATGGATATATTTTCCCCAAAACAAGGCACATTGTGTACAATAAACATCGCTTACGTTCTATGATGGGAGAGGAAGAGAGAGAGCCAGGCACCGGGATGCGAACACTCTTTGGAAGATGGCACGACTAGGCGATGACGGAATGACGAACATATCCCAATCGTTAGCCGTGGTACGGGGCAGGACCAGAGGGGAAGACAAGGGAGTGAGAGAGAAATGCGGGCGCGGCGAACGTTTCCCTGGCGGAGCCTTCATCTCTCGAGGGCGGATGGTGGGGGTGGTCCACTCATTTAGCCGAAGTCATGGTGAGCGTAACAAGCCTCGTGCTAAACGCAGTCACGACAAGCATGACCCAACTGACCTGAGGCCTTGCTGGCAGCCGAGTTTATACCTGCTCCTGGGAAGGACCCTTGTCCTTTGATGGGTGCCGCCAGACGTCATACTCAGGGAGCGGGGCTTTCCCAGCCTACGTCACTGGCCCTAGCGGTTATACTCGCTCCTAGGAGGGGTCCTTGTCCTTTGACGGGCACTGCCAGAGGTCATTCTCAGGGAGTAGAGCCTTCCCGGCCTACATCACTGGCCCTAGTGGTACTGATAACAGGAACTAGTCCTGCCCCTGCGGAGCCATGCCCGGTATGTAATTCCCACGAATGAGAGGGTGCGTAAGGCAATTAGAAAGAGTGATCAGATCCCATTTTGGTGAAATGCAATCTCTAACAAGCGAGGAAGGAACCAGTTTGGGGCAAGAGAGACTTCTTCCTCTCTAGGAAAGAATGAGTTTGGTCCATAAGGGTTTTTGGGTCCTTTGAACAAGCTATACTCACTCATACAAGAACATCGACCACAGTGGCCCATGAAAATATAAACTAGGATATTTCCCTCAGCTTAAGGGTTAAATAAAGAAGGCAGCATGTTTTTTATTCCAGGTGGAACTCTGGAACAATCTGAATTATTCTTCAAAGTTTCTACAATGAAATATGACCTTCCTCACACCTCAGTTATCTCTGCCATTTTAAATTGCTTAATCTAACATCGAGTTTTAGCACAGCTTTGTTCAGTCTGTGAATGTGACAGGTAGATATGTAGTTAGAGCTAAAAAATATACCAATCCTCTTTTGTTGTACTAGGACTTAAATTTTTGTTCTTAAGATAATTTTAATATTTCAATGATATTATTCACTATAGTGACATTTAAACATTGCCACACTTGGCACATACACGTGCGTGACTTTGAAATGGGACTTTTTAAGTTTTTATTTAAATTTCTATTCAGAGAAAAAGTAATGGAAACATTTGTAAATGACTGGAAGTGTTCAAATAAGAAACAATAATTTGCCATTTTTTTAACACACAGCATTTGCTGTTATGCAGTGATAATTTTTTTGTTCTGGTTAATTTTGTAGTGACTAGTTACTGTATATTACATTGCTTAGAAATGACAATTGATGCCAACACTTTCATAGAGCATAATCATCTGCCACAATTCCTGTTTACAGGCTTTATGTTAGGTACCATTGTCCCTGTATTTAGGCTGTTGTGTGTACAAAACATGCTTTAATTCTTTGAGGTTGTTGATTATTATGATCTTTATTAAATCTCTTTGTTTCTTGGGAATTGTGATATCATTGAATGTAAAGAGCTCTGTAATGGTGTAAAAAGACTGCTTTTATTACTTTGCTGGCTATATAAAATATTATTATTTCATTCTCAGGGAATGGTGATCAAACAATTTGCTTTCACTGTGGCGGTGGCTTGAAAGATTGGGCAGAGGATGATGATCCATGGATCGAGCATGCCAAGTGGTTTTCAAAGTGTTTTTTTGTTAATCTAGTCAAAGGCAGAGATTTTGTTTCACAAGTGACCAGGACAAGGCCAGCCACATTAAATGCTGAGGTAAGGACTGACATGTTTGACTTTTTAATTTTTGATGCCACACTGTTGGTGAACAGTATTTGGAACCATAGACAGCCTTGATTCAAAGCAAAAACATTGAAGGAGATGGAGGATGTTACGTGAAAGCAAAAGAAAGGCACAAATTGTATCATTTGCCTGTTTTACTATCAAGTAAATAAATCTTGAAATTTCTTAGCCCTTATTTGGGAGTGTTCTATGAAAGGAAAGCTTATGCTTTAAAATAGAGGGATGTATGAAAAGGGAAGTCGTGGCCTGTAAGGTCACCCTGAATTGTAGGTGAACCAGTTCTGAATTATCTGGTCCTTAAAACAATGGATGCTTCCTCCTTTGGCCCAAAAAGAGTGAGTAATTTTTTTCCATTCCGAGTTCTTTCTGGCCACCAGGAGTGGTTCATTTGTCCCATATTGAGTTACTCTTGGCCCCGAGAAGTGGTTGATCTGTCCCATACTGAATTCTCCAGAAAGTTATTCTCTTGATTGTTTTTACATTATAATTTCCGGTGAATAACACTTTGCATTTTGTGCAATTTATATATTAAAGAACCAGATGTTAGAAAACTTTCTGCCTAAATGTGCGAATTAGTTTTAAAAAGTCAATGGGACTAGAGGGGGATGAGATAGTCCATTGGGTAGGGTGTTGGACTGCTGACAGGAGAGTCTGGGTTCGATTCCCAGGCATGCCTCTAAACACCCCCAGCTACACCATTGTGTGTGATTTTTTTGGGCACCATAACTTCCTAGAAAGCCATAGGTGGGACAAAAAAGAAGGAATGCTCCACCCTGACATGAAATTCACATGTTGTTGGGCTTATTTCTAGGTGAGCTCTATCCGCACTTATCAAACCGACCTTTGGATTGATAACTTTCTCTAGTCCTAAACCTGTTTCCTCTCTTGAGGTGGACTTTGGCTGGCTACATTGCTGCTAGTTGAAGAGAGAGGAGTGCTGTGTCAGATTTAATTGGAGCTCACCCAAACTGATAATTCTCGGTTAATGCAGAATTGCTGCAAGGCGTAAGAGTACAGTAAGCCAACTGGTGACTGAGCCCTGGTCTAACTTTGTGGAATCCTGCGCAAAACTTGCTGGAAGGGTGCCCATTAAAGCTTATACATGGCCCAAGTATGAGCCATAGTCGAGCAAAGCAGGCAAGAGTCCAGTCCACCGATTGAGCATTTTTTGTATAGAGGACCAGTGTATGTACAAGGTGCTAAATGAACTTGTCATGTATGGTACTACCCATGTGTACCACTAATATTAATGACAGAATTCATAAATAATAGTATTATTAATGAATTTGCCTTGTTATGAATAGTCTTGTTAATTTGGTGAAGCAGTGGTTTTAAATGAACGGACTTAAATACTATGTATACTTACCATGTGTAATGAGTGAGTAATAAATATATGTTGGATTTAACCTTTTTTATAGTTATGCATAATTTACCTTGGTCATTATTCTAATTACAGGAAGCTAAGGAACTGTCCCAAACCCACCAGTCTCTGAAAGAGAATGAAACAGTCAGGTAAATAGCAACCTTTTTCTCTGTAAATAAATTTCTGCTTAAATGTAAATTTTCCTTTAGAAAGGTCTGGGGAAGTAATGTTGTTATTCTTAAATTATTGTATTTGAAGCTCACCAACTTCAAATTATACCTTTGCATATTCATTATTATTCTTTTTCTTATACTGTCTTCAGTCACATTATCATTGAACTCTTGCAATTCTAAAACTTAAATGTATATAACTCCTGTATATGATCTTACAAGCAGTTATTACTCCTTGATCCATCAACAGAAATAACAAAGTTGTATTTGGGGGCAAAGCAAGGCATCTAATCTTACCAGTGCCATTGCACATGTTTTCAATATCCTGGAGGAATTGGGCAATGTCCATAATCAAAATACTTTACTGCCAGTATTTCCAATTTCCTTAACATTGATAATATACAATTGTATTTCACAACTTTGGGACAAAGTTATTGTGGAACCAGTCTGTTGTAATAATGAAGTTAAATCACTCATTTGCTAATTACGTATTGAGTACATGGTATTCATTCATTATTTTCCTCAGAGTTTGGGGTTGTCATAATTTTACCACAATAACACTTCAAATTATGGCTACCATCAGAATTAGCATGCAGAAGTATTGGAGTCATTTTCTTAATGATTTTTCATCCAGGACCCCTTGATTCACTTTGTAATGCTCAGGTATTTTGTGCCTAAGTGTAGGCCCGTTTTATTTGCTTCATGCATTTCATATAATTGTAAATCATATTCAGTCATAAGTTTCATTCAATTTCTCCTAAATGGTCGAACTGCATCAAGAAAGTCTTTTATCACAAAAAGTCTCCACCTAAACCACCATAACCAATCATTACTCAGAGCTTTGGTACTTCTTAACATTCAGCTGCATTTCAGTGCCACAAAACTTTACACCACTTGATTGCTGCTTAGAGTGCCATGAAAATGAGACTTATTCCAGTAACACAAGTGTTTTCTAAGTCTTCCGGTTGATATTCTGGACAGTAAAATTGGAGAACTATTACATTGAATTTACCATTCTGCTTTTTTAAATCAGTCTCAGTGTGTTTAATTATACCAAAATCATCAACCAAACTTGTGAATTTCCAACTTCTCAAGTACCTTCAGCTTGTCTATAATGTTCTAAGTTGTGTGTTTTCCTTAATGTGACACTTTTGATGACATTTTTGTAGCACCATTTTACAACCAGAGGAACTCAAAATAATTTGGTATGTTTCAAAAGTTGAAAAGCATATGAAAAAAATGGCCAAAAAGTGTTCAACCTCTGGAATTTCAATGAATTATTTGCTTCTTGTTGCACTGTTAATCAATATCTCAAAATGCTGCTGGAAAAATGAAAAATTAATTCTGGTTTGCATTAATGTTTAGAGAAATGAGAAATTTGCTAAGCATTCTTTTGGCAAAGTACTATGATGCAGTCCTCTTTTGACCTTTTAAGGAGTTACCTGCACTACATGGTTGAACTCAGTCTGGATTATTGAGAATTTACTGCATATTGTTGCAATAAAAAGCATGGTGTTTTTTTTTAATTTTATGAAAGTGACTCTTAATTTTATTTCACAAAAAATGTTGTTATACCGTGGCATTCACTTCACAGGTGCTCATTATGCTTTCTTTTAATTGTTTAAATGAATTCTCATTTTAATGTTTTTACAGTGTCACAACTTCAAGTCCTACCCATGAGAAAAATTTAAATAATGCCTGCAGATCCCCCTCAACTTCACAAAGCACAGCTGCTATTGCAGAGCAGGTCATAGCCAAAGGAGGAAAAGGTAAAAATAATTGTCACAATTTTTTTCATACATATAGCTTTCAAACAATTCATTCTGGTGTGCCTCGGGAATGAGTTTTAACTGTATGGAAGGCTACGTGGTGGAATCTGGACCAAACATTTTTTTTTACCAATGTTTCCTTTAACCTCCCCCAATCAGGATTAGTCATCACTCACAGACTTACTCTTTTTGTAGAGGCCAAGTCCCTTAAGTTATCATTCTTTAAAAAGTCCCTAAAGGAATGAGAAATTTTGTGAGTGTAAAGACAGAATCTCAACTCATGTAAGCCTGCCTTAATTTAAAACTTGCTGCTCCTTATTCTCTCAGATTCCCCAGTGCTGGCCATGATTCAGTGTACTGTTAATGAGAATTTTTTTGGGAAGAGGAGAGGTACTTAAGTGGATAGAGGTAAAAAGGGACAATGACCAGAGGGACTGGGTTTGATTCTGGATGGTCTCTGTTTGTACTCTGCTTTGCATAAGTGCCATAATTTTTTAGTACCAGATCTTTCTGAGAAATCACAGGTGGCACAGATTAAAGAAATGTGTCACTTTTCCTAATGTGTGAATTTCATATATCATTAAGAGGCCAAGTTTTGGGCTAAACGTGAGATGAGCTCTACCTTCACCTCTCAAAACAAACTTTCTGGTGATCACTCCTAGTTAAGTGCTGTAATTTTCCTTTCCTGTTATGTACAATCTTTTTGGTGAAACTTTTTCAATTTGTTATGGTCCAAATGATACGTAACATAACCATGGATTGTGCATTTTGTGGAATTAGTGGTTATTCAAATGCATTTTTATTCAGGTGTAATATTACATTTCAATGCTGACAAATGATTACGAATATAAAAGTGTGCTGTTATTTGGTGGGTAGAGCACTGAGCTACTGACTTAGAGGTCCTGTGTTCAATTTTGGACATAAATCTATGTGTACCATCAGCTTCAACCATTCAGAGTGGTTTTTCAATTACTAGATCCTCATGGGAAATCATAGGTGGCACGGGGAATGGAACATACCCTCCCATCCTGATGTGTCAATTTCATATGCCATATAGGACTTAGAGTATTAGGTGAGCTCTATCATCACCTCTCAAGCCATCCATGATGTTGATTATGTACTCATTTTCAATTTTGGATATTAGTGGCTGATCGCTTGTTGTATTTCAGCCATTGGGATTTCCTTCCCTTTTTAGGAAGGTTCTGATTGCTGTTTTACTATATTTGATCTTTACCTTGGTGTCTTACTTGAGAATGACGTATTCTGCCAATAGATTGAGTAACTGGATATGCGAATTGCGTATTAGTTTTACCCTGTAGTCTGATATTTATTTTCCGACTACTGTGAAGTATGATTTATTTATTGAAGTTAAAAGTAGCTTAAAATTTCAAATTTCATTTTTAAACTTTTAAATGTAGTTGTTTTTCTTGGAAAACCTCTAGTCTTTTCTTGTCATTAAAGCTACACTGGTAGCAACCTCATTCCTCTACTTACTAGGTATGGGCCTTGTCTTTTGGGAATGTTGATTCAGTGATCTATTATTACTATTGCACAGTTTGAATTATAATCATGCAAGAAAGCTTAGTGTTAGGGTAAGGTGGTGTTTTGTTCTATTTTTTAAATTTCTGTCGCACATAAACCTTGAACTTATTGAAAAATGTTCCTTATTGGTTTATTATTTTAAGTTCCTACCATTGTTTTCTTCAGTAAGTGCCCCCCCTGCTGTCATTAACCTCACATCGTACTATTTTTAAAATGACCAGTTAAATAAACCTTGATTTAAAGTGTTGAAGCCCAGTTGTTTTCAGTAAAAAGAAAGTTAGTTTTAAAACTTCTCTATTAACCTGATAATTTGAATGAACCCAAATCATGAAGTTATTAAACAAAGGGAACATATTGTTTTGATGTTTAGGTGATTTTGGAAACTCTTTGTAATAAATGTCATGCTGTTTTCTGAAACTCTTGATGTGATAAATAGTCATGAGTAACATAGCTATTTTAAATAAGGGATTCCATATAAATGATTCAATGAAACGTGCTCAGTGTGCGAGTATCATTTGAAAATTATCTTTTTGTCTCAGGCAGGTTGCTACCTATTTCATTTATACCTCAGATGTTTGCCTCAAAACATTGTCCTATTAGATAAAATTAAAACAGTGAAAAAGCTATGAACTTTTCTTAGAAGTTTTAATAGTCCCAGAGCACCTCTTCATGATTTTTTGTGAGCAGTTTTAGTCCACAATCCTGGTTTTGTCATTGAATTATCTTCAGGTCTTACGATGACATTTCCTATGTGGAATAAAAATATTATTTTTCTGGAGTAAATAACTATCTACAATCCTAATAAATCTTCAGCTGCTTTGTGGAATCACTTAAATATATCAATCTGTGTTAACTTAATTTTCTGCTAAAAGAGCAGGATCATAATAAGGCTTCATTGAAAAAAATTTACTCCTTTCTTTGTTGGAAAAGCATCGAAATGGCAAATGCTCGTTTGATTTCCATCCATGAACAAAATTATGGGCTTGAACTCATTTGTTTGACTTAGATAGGCATGTGGATGACACTCTTGAATGTTGGAAAGCATTTGAATCTTGGCCAGTTCTATTAGTAAATATTTTTGAAGGCACTTCGACAGATGTCCTAATGTATTTCCCCACTGTTTGTGAAAGATATTTCTCTGTCAGAATTTTGAAAGATTTCCTGTTTTCAGTTGTTGGATATCATCTGGTGTAGTCCTCTTTTTTATATAATCTTCCTTTTTGATGCCTTCTATCCAAAATAAAAATTTTTCTGGTAAACTATCGTTTAGGTGTATTTCCTCATGATAAACATGAGAGCAATTGGAATTTAATAGCTAGATTTGTATTCATTGTAATAGTGGGTTGACATGATTCTTTTCTGCATGAGTAATACACTAATGGATTCCTTTTCCCATCACAGAAGTCAAGGATGAAGTTCGGCTTTGCAAGATATGTTATTCCTCGGAGTTAGGCGTTGTGTTTCTTCCATGCAGTCACATGGTTGCTTGCGTTAAGTGTGCGCCATCTCTTCCCGTTTGCCCAGTCTGCAGACAGAAACCCACACACACCGTTCGAGCTATTATTTCGTGAATATAAATGAGGTGTTGCAGTTCTTCTGAAGGACCAAAATGCTTGCTTGACAATGGAAAGGGTCAGAAATTGGTTGCTCAATTGTGAATTCATTTTTAATGAAATATAACAACTGAAAAAAAAGAGTAAAGCCAAATACAGGTCTTAAGCGTTAAGTAAAAATCTGAGCTAAATTTTCCTGGTCATTGCATGTCAATGCAGATTAATTGATAGATTATTATTATCACAATTTGATGAGCGTAACGTTTGCCTAAAAAAATCAGGAAAATGTGATATTTTTTATTGTAGCATAGATGAAAGATGTATATTGGATATTTTTTTAAAGCTTTCTTACATCAATTATAACAAGTTGGCTGTAGAAGGTGTGGTCCTCACCAACAGGTCATCAATTTATGTCCAGCTAGATGATTTATATTTCTGGAAAATGGTCCCTGATTGGTCAGGGGCAGAACTGCCTCAACTGACCTGTTATAATTGATAAACTTAAGATGAAAAATTTACTGAAATACAATTTGCAAATCAGATAGTGGGAAATCTCTTTGAGGAGAAATGTGTCTATATCTGATTCAAGAAAATATCTGGACTTCTGTTTGCTATCAAAACTATTTCCAAAAACGTATTAGGTCTTAAAAATATATGAAACAAGCTTTTTACTCTGATAATCTCTGGATAACTCTTTTGACAATTTATTTTATATATGTACTGATGTCGTTTTCATTGCAAAAAAGCATGTTGTAAATTGTTAAAATTATTTATTTCCGCCAGAAATATGTTGAGCTTGAGATTTTATGTTAATAATGAGAGTGAATTTGATTTTGCCAATAAATATTTTCATTCCTACTTAAAAATCAAAACTAATGATGTTAGACCAGTGGGAGGCAGTCTTATAATAATAAGAAAAGGAATTAACTGAATGTGTATAACATATCTCCTCCCAAAGACTAGTGGAATTTGAAATGTTGTGTCACTTTAGTATTCAACTTATTTTGGGTCATGAGTGATTTGAGTAGACAAAATTTGTTTATAAAGTGTAGGCTTATTTTATTTCACAAGATACATTAATAATTAATAGATCTAGGTAGATAATGGTAAAGCTTAGATTTTGGCATTTACTGTAAAATTGACTTCATGGACAGAGACGACCATTTTTTTATGTTTTGGCCAGATCAATTCTTATGTTCAAAGAAGTATAATGCAGTTTATTGTGTTATTCCTTTTTTGTGTTCTTGACTCTGGATGAAATAATTAACCTGGTCTTTCTCTTATCACTGTATTTCTTCTAATGTGATTCAATTGTGTTTTATTGAGTCAGATTCAAATCAATGTGTAACTAATATTTTTATTTTTAAAGACTCATTCTTCTGTTTGCAATTGTTTTTATAGTTCTGCCTGCACTTATAAATGTTCATATGGACTTATTCCAAATTAGTGGCTCATACATTCATTTTCCTTACTTGATCTTCATTTCTTCTGGAGCATAATTGTCAGTATTAATGTGGAAATCTAACATGCCTAATTGTGACATTCATTCTTAAAGTTTTCATTTAATTGAAATTTGTATTATAAATAGTCCTCTAGTAGTATGATGGAATGGTGTAATTTTATCTTTATCGAATCAACTTTTGGTTGTTGAAATCCTCATACCTTTGATTTACATTTTTATGCTACTCATTTCTAGTGAAAGGTTAAATATACATATCTAGAGCATTTGGTTTTATAATATTATCATGTCTTGAGGTTTTTAGGTTTGTGACTTCTGAATTCAGTAGCAGTGGTGTGGAGTTCAAATATTCCTGAACTATTGGAAATTCCTTTGAAAATTTAGGAATTGCAATGTGCAACTGATCAGTTTGTTTGAATATCATTTTGTCAGTTTCTAGCATTTTTATTTAATTCAGGTTTATGGATATTAACTAATATTTTATAATTGATGTGATTCATTTTATAGCCTTCACTCATAATTTGTAATGTTAATTGGAAGTAAACTGTCCTTGCTATAAAGTAATGCTCTTTGCCTGAGACACGTTTAGAAATTAGAATTTGATTGAATTGCTGTAATTTCCTTCTCTATAATTGACCATTTGCAAAAGAATTCACCAAAGTAAAAAGTATTCCTTTTGCGGATGTGTTATTTAGTGAAAGCAAAACTGGTTTTCAGGGTATTTGACTAGACTTCTAGAACCTTCAACTCATAGCATTTATCATTATAATGTATTTCATTGATGGTGGTTATAAATATTATACAACATAAAATGAAGGAAAAGGGATTTAATTAGAATTTTTCAACTTATTAAAGGTTATATATGATAGCATTTATTTTCTTTTACCTCAAGAAAATTTTTTCTTACTAATAAATGCAATATAGTTTACAGCTTCTTGAACTTATTTTGGGTACCACAGAATTTAAAGCCGTCATAATGAGCAAAGCAATTTAATCTTTGTTTTCATCAGATATGTGAGTAGAATCACTGTAGGTACCTGATTCATTATTTTTCATTGTAATTATGCATTTGTAAACATCATATGGATTGGGAGTTCAAACTTCATCTTCTTTATAAAAGTAGCTGATATTGAATCATCCTGTTAATTTGGTGTGTTGTCAATGAAAATGTGTGCTAAGAAAGTTTACACTGTATATAAATGGGGCAATAAATAATGGATAGAAAAATTATCTTTTAAATACTCCTTTGAATTCTGAAATATACAACATTTTAAGATGGCTTTCCTCTTGCAAGAGGATAGTCTGCTACCTTTTTTCGACAATGTCTTTTGTTTTAGAATAAACTTATTGGAGTCTATTGGGTGTAATTTTTTCCTAGGTATGTTTGTATGAAATTGGATTAGTTCAATTCTTTATTTGTTTTGTTCTGTAATCAAACTATATGCTTCACTAATGTACCCAGTCAGCACCAAAGATATTTTAGACATCCAGAATTGCTGTGTATTGAAGCTATTTGCATTGTATTTTAATAATCTCACTATGTATTTAGTCATAAACTTTTAGAGAATGAGTGTACATTCTGCCTCCTGAATATTTAACTTTTGTGTTTTGCTGCTTTTGGCTACCATCCAGTTATTAGCATTTATAAATGTAAAAATCATGAGTAAAGAATGTACAAGAGTCAATCAGTCTGGGTTGCCAAAGTTCTGTCAACAGTCCATTATTATTAATCTCCGTCAGTGATGCTGAAAATGTGTGTTCCATCCTTAGGGATTACTGAAATTTCTCGAAAGACTTGTGCTCTGAGTATATCAGTCTCCTCTGCATAATATAAAGGAGAGACTTAGCGTGTCTGAGAAGTATGAAAGTGTTGTACGTAGGCAAGTGCTGAACTGGTAATGCCAACTGAAATGTTGCTAGCAAAAATAAAGGGCATAGTGGTCTTGGGGTTTATTCTGTTACTTGTAATAACACCATACATCAATTAGCATTTTTTCATCATGGATAACCTGTGTTAGGTAAAACAGTCTGATATGAAATAATGAAACAAAAACCTTACCTATTATTGTGAAGGAGTATTGTCATTGTCCATTCAAATTGATTTGCCTCTTTAAACATGGCTAATATCACAAGGCGTTGAAGTAAATAGGTTTTAATTCTCAAGTACTTGTAAAATTGAAGGGAAATATATAGTTATGTAATTTTCATTACATATTAAAACCTGATGCTACTGGTGCAAAGGAATCTTGCTAATACTCTTGCTGTTAGCAAAATCTTAATGTGAGCAAAAGTTGTTTTAAATGCTATTTCATTAAATTTACCAAACAATAAGTCAAATTTCATGGCGCAAAAAATATAGTGAGCATAATGTTACAGGGCTGTATTTTGTCAAATGTTAATTGCTAGTTTCTAACCATTTGTCAAATAATATTATTATGCTGTGATAATTTTGCAGATTATCATGTACCAGTGAAATGTCTTGATACAGTTAGGCATATACAAGGGTAATCCCAAAAGTAAGGTGTCCAATTTTTTTGAAATAGGAATAACCATTTATTTTCTATGATATATACATCATTTTAAAGATTGATCAATGATCCATTTTTCTACATAATCGTAATTTTGTTCGATGCATTTTTGTAAATGCTGTGACAGTTTTGTATGCCCATGTCATACCAACTCGCTGGCATGTCCTTGAGGAAATGTTGAACTTCATCTTTCACATCTTTGTCGGAGCTGAATCGCCTTCTGGTCAAATATTCTTTCAACTTGGGGAACAGGTGAAAGTCACTGGAGGCCAAGGTGACTATAGGGTGGGTGGTTGACAATTCCCCGACCAAAGTCTTGCAGGAGAACAACGGTTTGACAGGCAACGTGCGGGTGAGCGTTATCGTGGAGAATGCATACGCCCTTGCTCAATATTCCTCTTCTTAAGTTCTGAATTGCCCATCTTGGGTTTTTTCAATGTTTCACAGTACCTGTCAGTATTGTGGTCCCAGCAGGCGTGAAGTCGACCAACAATACCCTCTTCCAATCCCAAAACATACTACCTTGATCAAAAAGTTCCCGGAATTTATTCAGAAAATTAAAAATACAAGTTTATTCATCTAAATCTATATTGTCCCCTTCAAAGTAATCCCCATCGACTCCAACACACTTATGCCAGCGCTTGATCCAATCCTCGAAACATTTTTTATATTCGGTTTTCGGTATGTCCATCAGTGCTTCCTGCGATTTTTCCATTACTTCCTCTCGGCTGCTAAAACGCGTTCCCCGTAATGGTTTTTTAACACGATTGAATAGAAAGAAGTCACAGGGAGCCAAATCAGGTGAATTCGGTGGCTGTTGGATGGTATTTGTTGCATTTTTCGTCAAAAAATTACGAATAATGATAGCACTGTGCGACGGTCTCGACGCACTGTGCGACGATTTCTGGTCTCTTTCGATGAATTGCTTCACGCAAACGTCTCATAACGCCCAAATAATACTCTTTGTTTACTGTCTGGCCTTCTGGCAAAAATTCATGATGCACTACACCGTTGTAATCCATGAAAACCGCCAGCATTGCCTTCTTTTTTGACTGAAAACGACGTGGTTTTTTTGGTCTCGGCTCATTTGGTGAACGCCATTCACTTGCCTGATGTCTGGATTGCGTGTCGTACTCATAAACCCACGTCTCGTCTCCAGTAATGATCCTTTTGATGAATGTGGGATCGGATTCAGCCTTGCAAATCATGTCTTTTGCGACGTCAACACGGTCTCTTTTTTGCATGAAATTGAGGTCTTTTGGCACCAACTTTGCTGCTACACGACGGAAACCCAAATCATTAACCACAATGTCTTGGGCGGATCCATAGGCAATGTTCAAGTCCTCCGCTATTTCTCTGGTGGTTAATTTGCGGTTATTGACCAACATTTCTTTTACTTTATCAATTTTTTCACCGACTTTCGATGTCGATGGTCTGCCACTGCGTTCATCATCTTCGATTGACTCACGACCACTTCTGAACCGCTCGTGCCACTAGTAAACGACCGTTTTTTTTAGAGAATCGTTGCCGAAACACTTTTCCAACATTTCCAACGTCCGTGCGCCACTAAATCCGTTTTTTACGCAAAATTTAATACAAGTTCGTTGTTGCAAATTTAAATCCATTTCTGCAATTGTAAAAAATCGCCAACAAACACAGAGATAGATGTACTCTTGGCTACGTAACTTTTGCAAATGTCAAGTTATGACACTAAGATTTAAAGGGAATATCAACAACAGATGTACCAATTTAACAAAAAAAACAACTCAAATCGGAACGATGGGAGCGCCACACGGTGGTTATTCCGGGAACTTTTTGATCAAGGTAGTAGTTGCCATGACTTTACGGGCAGACTTGGTTTGAATTTTTGCAGCTTGGGGGAAGAGGGATGCTGCCACTCACGTGATTGTCGTTTGATCTCAGGTGTGAAGTGGAATGCCCAGGTTTCATCACCTGTGACAATCGAGTCCAAAATTACATCCTTTTCATCTGCATTGCACCAAAGAAATTCACGGAAAGAATCAACTCGTTGCTATTTGTGGTCTTCAGTCAGTATTCGCAGCACTCATCTTGTGCACACCTTCCGATATTGCAACTTTTCCATTAAATGCCTGTTGATGGTGCTTTGAGGAACATCGGGGACCAAAATGCAGAGTTTATCCAGCGTGGTCCACCGATCATTACGCATGGTTTCCTCAGCCTTTGTGACAGTCTCGTCAGAAATTGTTGGTCTCCCACTCCTTTGTTCGTCGTGAATTTCAGTACGACCGGATGTAAACTCTACACCACTTATGACCGTTTTTGACATCCATGCACAATTGTCCATACACTTCCATCAATTGGCAATGAATTGCAAGCGGTTCAATCCCTTTTGCATTCAAAAACCGAATAACTTCACGAACTTCACACTTGGCGGAAACATGCAACGGTAGCTCAATTCTCAACGGCTGCCAATCCTAGACTGAGCCTCCCAGCGATGTGCGCTCATGCTTGTTTGGGAGTGGTGGAAGCAACAATCACAACAGAGCTGCCAACAGCTGAATGAGTAGTTTCTTTGCATCCCCAATATTTCGGAGAGCTTACTTTTGGGATTACCCTCGTATAATAAATGCAGTGGACATTCGCTTAGTGAGCACCTGCCACAGTGAATATTTTGCATAATGATAAAAAAATAAACGGGGGACGAGAAAAGGGGAATTCCCGGATTCATTGCACTCCTGCAGTTTGTCTCTAGCATTTGTTCCACGAGAATCTTAGTGTCACTAGTGATCACACAGTTTTCCAAACTTGAGTTCAAGCATATTATTTGTGATTTTTTTGAGCAAAGTTGAATAATATATTTTGCACTTTTAAAATTGATCTCGAAGAACAATTCATAGGAAAAAAGCCATAAGATAATGAAAATATGAAATAACAGTAAAAATAAAAAGTGAAATAATTCAAAATTGGGAACAAGTTGCGAGCGGTGGCTGATCTTTTGTGAATATGAACAATTTGGTTTACATCAAAGATTGACCTTTTCTTCAAGAACACAGACAAAACTAAGGAGACAGATGCTTCAAATAGAGTGACAAGAAAGGGTATATACACAACGGTTACACATTCTCGACGGTGTAGAAAGGTTGCTTCTCAAATCATAAATGAAAACCAATTGCAATGCAATACCATTGATGAGAATAATTTGTGAGAAAGAGAAAGTGATTTTTGACGACCTCATGAAAGATGTCAGGATCATCTATGGCCAAAGAAGTATTTAAACATAGCCATGCAAGGTTTGAGAAGTAAATTAGAAAAACCATTATCCTATCATGCGTATGAGGCGTCACCCTAATAAGGCAGTGGTGATATGCACCATAAATTTATTTAATGATTGTTATGAGTTGCATTTTTACCAAAATTGGAAGCATTGACTGATAAAATGTCCCTTGAGAGCTTTCAAGTCAAAAGGAATAAGGTAGGTATCATAAATTGTAAACAATTTATTTAGATTCTTTTTTGCTTTTACAAATCATGTTTGCATTCCCAGTTGCTTCATTCTGCAATGGAAGAAAACGTGAATGTGATCCATGATCCTAAACAATGTATACATAATTTATTTTTTCCAGCGTAGATGTTTGTATGTCTTGCAATACATTGTAATGTAATTTATATGCAAACAGTTGATTCACTAAACATGTGTTTCGCTTAACAAGAAAGATTGCGGAAAAGATCATCCATGTATTATTAGGTTCCACTGTAATGTAAATTGATTCTCATGATATGAAAACTACATAGGGAAGCAGCTTACTTCATAATGAGTATGTTTCAATTGCCAAAAAGATGGGTTGGCGTCAGAGAATTAATATTTATTTTATTAAGAACACAATGTATACATCCACTGTTCTTTATTATTGTACAACTAGTTTCAATGCTAAATTACAATATTTTCCAAGCCTTGGTATGGGACAAGCTGAACAGCTATTTTACCGGTACGGTTAACTCTGTTAAGCACACCCTCAAGTCGGAAAACCTAATCATTCAAAAGTGGTGATTATGAAAAAATGTGATTACATCGAGAAATGTGAGGAATTTATTGAGGAGAATGGGATTAAAGAACTGCAATCAGACCCGACGGCCAAGTTTCAACTGGAATGCAAAAAATCGTGTTCGGTGCTATTTAAAGAGTTTGAAGTGAAGAGATTATACCAAATGAACCCCTCAGTGCCTCGATTTTTCGGGTTGCCGAAGATACACAAACCTGGAATTGCGATTAGACTGGTAGTTTCAAACATGACCGCCCCCAACCACCTCCTAGCGAGAAAACTAAAAGTCCTCAGATATCACTCTAAATTTTCACCAAAATTCAGAGTCTGCAATTCCATAGATTTAATCACCCGGCTATCATAAGTGACCATCCCAAACAAGTGTATCCTAGTGTCGTTCAATGTGTGTAACCTTTTCCCCAGTGTCCCACCCAAGGAAGCGCTGGACATTGCAGAAACCCTCCTGTTTCAGAAGTCTGTACCTGCCCCCATCATCTTGGAACTATATGAAGTTTTGAAGACAGGTATTTCACAGACTTACTTTAAGTTCAACAGATGATATTTCGAACAGCCCAATGGCCTAGCCATGGGCTCTCCTTTGTCCCCGCTAATAGCGGATATTTACATGGACCATTTTGAAAAGTCTGTTCTCCCTTTGTAATGGTCTGACCAAGAATGTTTTGTGTTGGTATCGATACGTGGATGATTTCTTTTGCATGTGGGTGGGTTCAAAAAGACAACTTGAAATTTTTCTAGCTTATCTAAATTCCTTAAATCACAATTTGGTATTCACGTGCGGATTAGAAAATAACAACTCCCTCAATTTCCTGGATTTAAACATTTCAAAAATGAGCAACCACCCAAAGTTCTCCATATTTCGGAAAGATTCTTATACTGACCAAGTGATACACTCTAGCTCAAGACACTGTTTTTCACAAAAGTTATCTGCTGTTCACTCCATGTTTAAACGGTTAATTCACATTCCCATGTCTCAAACTAATTTCGAAAAGGAATTAGCTACAATAAAAAAAATGGCTAGAAACAATGGCTACAAGGAGCAACTGATTAATAATAATTTGTTTTTTAAAAAACTTAATCAACTGGCAGTCAGAGACATTTATAAATCCCAACTGCGACAAGACTCTTAACAACAAATGGCGTAGAATCCTATATCTGGATCATATTATTATGAGAATGTGCAGAAAACTGCTGAAAGATAAGTTTAAAATAGCCTACTATAATAAATTGAACCTCAGGAACCTAGTCTCCCACACAAAAGACATAATTCCAAAAAGTGATAAAAGTGGAGTGTATAAATTAAGATGTGAGTGTGACGCAGTGTATGTTGGACAAACGGCGAAAATTGCAAGAACGGGTGAAGGAACACCAAGCCTGCGTGATAAACAAAAAATCAACGTCAAATTTTGCTAAACATATATTAGAAAATGACCATAACAGTGACTTTAAGTTTCAAATCTTGCATGTGGAAGGGAAGGGACTCAGACTAGATGCTTTGGAGCAGTTTGAAATTTTAAAAAGTGTACGCTCCAAAGAGAATATCGTTAATGACCTTTTGTACACCTTCCACTCCCCTCTCCTAAACCTACCACTACTCAATACCTGGGCTAGTGAGGGTAAAAGAACCCCTCTATTTCTCCCCCAATACTCTCCCTTGACCTCAAGATATGTAAAGGGCTTTACATTTATGTCTATGAACCGTTTTTAAAACCCACCCACTTTTTCCCCTGCCATTAGGAGTGATCCCCATTGGGGTTCTCCTCCCGCTCTCCAACCTTCCCGCCAACCATCATCGCTCGCTTCCCTCCCCCACCTTCTCACCTCCCTGCCCCTACCTGAATGTAGTATATATAGATGGATGTCTGTAGAGTTAACACCTGAAGATGACGTTGGACGTCGAAACCCGGGTCATATCGTAATAAGTTTCTGTGAAATTACCAAGTTATCATCTTTTCATTTCTACCTATTTTCCCATTATCCATCTCACAAGGCATTGGTAACCATTTAATTTTTGTGTGTGAGTTGACAAACATTAATTTGCCAATATGAGTAGTCATTTTCCTTGAAGTGAGTAAAGAGAATATCTTAATGGCAAAGTAGAATGGTATCTCGATCCCTACTTGAGGTGCTTTGTGGAGGGCACTTTGAGTGAGTATGCTGTCCGTTGGATGAGAAGTTAACCTGTGGACCCCTTGGCGCCTTTTGTTAAGAGTAGGTTAATACCGACGCCAGGTTTTTCTCAACCCTTCATTCTTTCCTGTCCATTCCTAATGATGCAAATGACCTTAGCTGTCGGTGCCTCCCCTAAATGCTACTACTAAAGTAGAAGTTTATTTAAAGAAATGGTTGTGATTAATTTGCTGAGGCTCTTGATATGTGCATACACATTCCAGGTAAGACTTTGATCCTTCCCAATCTTTTGCAGTATTACCTATTTAATTATGTTCCTAAGTTGGTCTACTTAGAAAATATCTCTGAATACTTCCCATAAACATTTAATTTCCTACACTTCAATTTTAATTAATTCTCATATTCCAGTACTGAACAGCATTCCGAATCTCCAAGATTATACCATTAGAAAGGACATCTTAAATTTTGGATAATCTTTTCAAGGACACTGATGGATCTGACAATGGATACAGCATAATTATGGCAGATATGTTATTGTAAGTTAACTGTTTTGGTACAATAGCCTCCTACTTTGAATTGTAGTTTTGTAGCATCAATTTGTAGCAATGCATGGAAAGAATCAATTATCAGAGTAAACAGTCTGTCCACCAGAATAGCTTCCTGTCCCGTCAAAGCCTAAACAATAGTATAATTTCTCCAACTGGTAAGAGTGTTCTTTATGTTAATTGCTTTCTCAATGTTATCTTAATACAGTTGGTGTCATTGTATGTATCAGATTATTTCAGTAAGAGATGTCTTTATAATTTACAATTATTAAAGTATTTCCTATTATAATATTACTTTTGATGTACATTGTTAGTTTAATTATTAACTGACCTTGATGTGTACTAGTTGTTTGCAGTAAAACTTTTACAAAGTTTCAATGAAGTCCTTTTTATTCTTTTAGTTCAAGACCAACATCTCAGGGTCATCCTTTGATCTTAGGAATTCCTCTTCAAAGGTAAAAATACATCCGTTTTGTAGCATCCTAATTTTTTAATCCCTAGTGTCCTAAGTGTAGGCTAAGCATATTTGAAAAAAGTTTTCCCAAAAAAATGAAATATTGGAAAATATTAAATTAAAAGTATTTGACACTATTTAAAAAAATTTCATTGTTCCTTCTAGCTCGTACATTATGTACAAAAGAACAGTATTTATATTTCATAATTCTATCAGTGGTAAATACCAAGACAAGTATACCAGCCCTGTTCTTTTATAGTGATCATTTCTCTCTTGGATCACTATCACATACAAATAAGTCTTAGTCTGGGTAATTATTGCTATTATCTCTTTCATTTTCTGACTCAATATCATGACATAAACAATTTTATTTTAAATGGCATAGTCTGATAGCATTTATCTTCATTCAGAGGAGTCAAGATAGCAGGTAAAATGAGAGACCTCCTGACATTTATTCTCAGCTTTATCACATTTAAGTTTCCATGGAGTGCATATTTTGGGTACTATAATGTCCCCAAAAAGTATTTTCCCAAGAAAGATTGGTTCTAGCACAATTGTACATTTTTTTATACAAATAGATTTGTTTCTTAGGATACATACCATATTGTTTATAGCACTGTATTTTAACCCAAAAGAAAAATGCACAGGGGAAAGGTGTAGGTAGAATAAATGTAATTTATTTATATAGTTTCTTCCTTTGTTACTCACCCATTTAGGCAATTGAAATTCACCTTTTGTTTTGATTATCTTTAAGCATTACAACTGTAACTCTATTGTTTCTTGAAACCTTTAATTATTTAAATGGAACTTTTTCAATTATTTTAATTTTATTTCCCGAATGAACTTTTCACACCGACTTATTTATACTTGTGAATATGTACAATGTGCCTGGTACCCTCTGACTTTAAAATTATTGAAACTATTTTTAAAAACATATTATTGGGACTCAGGAGTTCAACAATAAAGAATTTAAAAAATTCATTAAGAAGAGTGAAAAAGTTCTCAAATTTCCTGACAATGGTCCATAGATAATTGTACTAGTTAATGTATGGCTGATTTGAGCAACTGTATTATGAACTGTCTAGGAAAGAAACAATAACATTGGCTACAAGGAAATTGTCTCACCATATTTATTACAGAGAATGCTGAAATAGGAGCCCAAAAACACGAAGGAGATTGATAGCTGCATTTATCATAGTGCTACTAGAAATTAGTGACAGAAAGATTTCCATTTTTCCTACCAGTGCACTTCTTTAGTCTGTTTGATTTAGGAAATTGTTTACTAGAAACCGGTTACACTACAAAATGCATGCATTGAAAAGTAAACTTTTTCTGCCTGATCAGAAACTTTAGACTCCAGGAAAAAACATATGTAACTTACAATCTATTTCTTGCAATTTCTATTTTCTTCAAACAACTCCAGCATATAAACATTTAGTTTTTTCCAATGATATTCAACTGCATCACCGAATTTAATGAAATACCTTTAGCATTAATCAACCATGGTCATCTTATTCTTCTGATTGTTATTCATTCTGTAGTACATATCTGAATTAAGTATATAATTTTTCCAAGCCTAGAAAATTATATTATTTTTTTTAATTCTATAAGTCAATGTTTTGCCAATGCTGTTAATCGAGTATTATCTTGTTTATTTTAATTAACATTAGTAAAAAACCAAATATTTATTTTTAAATATTCAGTATATTCCTACTTCTGAATGATTTTGTTCCATGAAGGTCCTTTTTTAAAAGGTTTTAGTTTAATGGCCAAATAGTACTTATTTATGATGTAATGAATACAAATACAACACTTCTGAATCCAGGGATACCTGAAATATGTGGAAGTGAATGGTTCATTATTAAATGTATATATTCATGGTTCAAATAAGAAGTAGAAACTGAACTAATTCAGTTTTATTACAATTTAGTTAAGTTTAAATTTAAATATACAAGGAACGTAGCTACGGTCGTGAATCAATGTAAACAAAAAATTCCTGGACCATAAACTTGATTTACGTTTAAGTTTACGGTCCCGGTATTGTTTGTTTACATTAGTTAAGTTTAGATTAAAAGAAGCTAAAAAAGTATATTTAGATTAAAAGAAGTTTATTTTAAAACAATGGATAAAGTCAAAGTTACATACTTCTCTCTAATTATTGAATGAGGAAAGTCATCTGAAAATATTTTTAAATTCTGAATTCAAAGAAATGTTTCAAAAATAATGTTTATACATATTTATTTCCAATTGTATTTACAGTGATTTCTTTTTTTCCCACTTCTTTGGAAATTTTTTGTAAACAATATAATTTCCTTTTTTCAATATAGTTTACGTACTTATTCATCCATGTTTTGTTAAAATGTATAATTACAATGAAAAATAATGACTCGGGCATCTACAGTGATTATATTTCTGATCATAACAAACTTAACATCACTTTGCTCACAATAATGGCTTCTAGATTCTGTAGTACTCAGAATAACTTCAGAAAGTTAGTTGTAAACTACATCGGCATAATTAATAAGAACAAAAATGTTCTTGATGCAGCTGTGCATAAAAGCTATCATATATAAATATATATCTGTGAACATTTCTATTTAGGTGACTTTCTTTTCCTTCATTACCATTCATAGTTTGTGCAGTATTTATTATTTGAGTCAGGAGAACTAATCAAGCACAGCTCATTTCTAGCACAGAATGACCACTTCCAATTCTCATTAGAAATTATGGGTGAAAGCCGTGCTATCAAATAATTCAAATCAAGTATAGAATGAGAGTCACAACTCCTAAACATGAATAAAATTACAAATTGTAAATATGATTAAAAAATGATAGAAACAGACTAAATTATACACCAAACACAACGTATCAGCTGAGCACGGTAACTTTTAAATTTTCAATAGAAATTACAACAGTTCAGCACATCACTAACACTGCTGCTGAATTCTTAAGTCCCAAATCAAACTAATAAACCTCAAGACAGAGTTACATACAAAACTCATCCTTTCAATATTCACAAGTCAATTTTATAGAGGAAATAGTAGTATTAAAATGCATATCAAAGATTTACATTATTCAAAAAACACAAGTTCATTCATAAAAGGTAAAATTATATGATTTTGTCAATAGGAAGACAAAAACCATTTTAAAAAATGAAAAAATTCAATTAAATAAGAATGTTCAGAATGAAAAGATGCAATGAACAAATGTGCACCTCACCTGCAGCAAGTGCAGAGAAACCATTCAAGTGCTGACATATGACATAACAATTTGGAAACTGAAGAATGAGTCTATGAAATAAAACTACTAGGTGGGTTGACAAAAATATGAATAAATACAACACCAATGAAATATATAAGATGAAATACTGTAATTAGAGGATTAGCTAAATCATTTCAGCCAAATTTTAGGACATCAAACTTGTGATATACCACTATGATTATTGTTTCTGCACAGTTCAAGCAGTTCTCACTTATTGGATGGCAATACTCTACTCCACACCGAGAACTGATTAGGTCCACACACCTAAAATTGGCTAGCAGTCCATAAATTCAATTTTATAGTCAACACCAAACATGTAATGTTGAACCATTTAAAAAAAACTGCCACACTCATTTACCAAGAGAAAAAAAGTCAGCCATTACATAATAAACTCTGCCTAAAACTCCTGCCATTACATTATAATAAACAACAAGGCACTTTAAAACCAAACATTGAAGACTGACCCTCGGTCACATCAAAGAATTAGTTCTACAAAGATTATCAATATATGAAAGATCTTGTAAGGGGGATGTATTCTACGCTTGATAAATGAAGTTTCTCAAGGGAATAAATACACAAAAACAAAAAGTTGAATTGTACACAATGACACATTTTCGAATTCCAAATCATTTCATTGGGAATTTTTCACAAGAAATTTCCTACTTTCTTTTATTATAAAAAGGTAGCATCCCAACATACGAATATCACTAGTAGGAATGAAAGTATGAATTAGCAAAATCAAATTTATTCATACCACTCTATTAACACAAAATTTCAAGCATCATATTCATAACAATTTTTTTTACAATTTACATGCTTTTTGCTATCAAAACTACCTCAGTGTATGTTTGGTTGTTTACACATAGCTTGTAAGAAAACTAATCTTTTAATGAAAGCAATTTGCATTATGCCTTTGTTTATCAAAACTGCATTAAGAAATTTTACATTTACGGAATATTGCTTAAAAGTTATCCATAAGTCATCAGATATAAAAAGCTTTCTTCATATTTGCTTTAATGGCATACTACTTAATTGGAAACAGTTTATTGGACAAAAACGTGCCCTAACATTTTCTTGAATGAGATGTAGAAACATTCAACATCAAGGAGATTTTCCTCTGTCAGATCTATTAGTTGCATTGCAAGAACTGCAAAATCTCAAGTTTATCAAGAATAACATGTCAGTCAAAGGTATTGTTGCCCCTGGCCAATCAGAGACCATCTACCCCGAGTTAATATAGTTATCTAAATATAAATCATGTAGATGGACAAATTGATAGCCTGTTGATTGAGAACCCTCTACAGCCAACTTTTTATAGTTGATGTAAAGGTTTAAAAAAAATATCAATCACACATCTCTTCTTTGTGCTAGAAAAAATGTGAGGAAAAAAGGGCTTGTCATATATATTTTTAATTTTTTTGAAAAAGTAATCATTAACCAGAAAAAATTTAGCTCACATTTTTACTTCGGCTTTTTACTTTATAAGTTACTTCGTTTACTTACTGCAACAAATTCAGAGTGTTAAATCCTGAAATTGTTGCATTGAAATGCATATTAGCAGACAACTCTGTTAAAAGTTACTGCTGCGGCATCTCCTGCAGTTTCATGAAATTAGTTTACTCACTTTACAAGTTTAAGACCTATATTTGGCTTCACCTTTCTTTACACTTGTTATATTACATAAAAAATAATATCACAATGGTGAAATATCAACTCTTTCTGCTTGTATGCAAGCATTTTGGTCCTTTGGAGGAACTTCAACACCTCATTTACATTCACGAAATAATAGCTCGAACGGTATGCGTGGGTTTCTGTCTGCAGACTGGACAAACGGGAAGAGATGGTGCACACTTAACGCAAGCAACCATGTGACCGCATGGAAGAAACACTATGCCCAACTCTGAGGCATAACATATTTTGCATAGCCGAACTTCATCCTTGACTTCTGCGATAGGAAAAGGAATTCATAAAGGCATTACTGATGCAGACAAGAATCAGGTCAATTTACTATTACAATGAATAGAAACAAAGCTATTAACATGCAATTGCTCTAATGTTCATCATGAGGAAACAGCCAAAAAAATCCTCACAGAAAACATAATTTTTGAGTGGAAGACATTGCCACAAATAGCAATATTATATCAAAACTGAACTCAAGAAATCTTGAAAGATTCTAGCTGAGAAAAATCATTCACATTGGGTATGCATATCTGACCAAATACCTTTAATAATATTAACTAATGACACTGGCTGGGATTCAAATTTTCTCCATCAATTAAGTGTGCCACCCATATGACTGTCAAGTCAAACAAATCTTTACATTGCCACAATGACTAGATTTTATTCAAGTTTATTCAAGAATGGAAATGAGAATTTTCTATTTTGATGTTTTCCCACAAAGGAAGTTAAGAGTCAACTTTTATTCTTTTAAGCCTAATTAAGTGAGTTAATTCAGTTAAGCCCCAGTTCTCTCAGCAGAAAATGAAATTATCACTGATTAACATATCTAAGTGATTCCACCAAGCCAATTTTTATCATTGAAATTCCAAATTTTTATTTGATTTCGAAAATACATACTGTAATTCCGAGAGGAGATGATTCCGTGTCTGATGATAATTCTCTAAAACCAAACTGCCCACAAGGAATCATGAAGTGACATTTCTTGGACCATTAAATACTGCTAATAATGCAGTTCATAACTTTTTGTTTTGATTTTATCTAACAGTCAATTTTTGAGGGAGAATCCTAAAGTATAAATGATATAGTTAGCAAGCATGCCCAAGGCAAAGCGCTCCTGCCGCATTTGCCCATTGTAAACATTAACATTTGACCATAGTAAAAATTATTATCATTAATATTTCACAGCATGAATTTTTTCCTAGGAAACAGAGTTGAAGTATTTCATATTTCTATCACTAGTGGCATTCTTAATTTCCCTGTCATTTTTAAATTCTTTTCTTCAACTGCTCACATTATTGCTTTTTCCTCCCTCTTCTTTAAGTGTATTGCGATAAGAAGCCTGGAAAGTTTTTTATAAAGGGTAGTGCACAAGGGTAATTTTTAAATTACGATTTTTTTAAATTCACCACAGTGACGCAAATAGAGAAAACTGAAAATTAAATCATGTAAATACGAGGTTCCATATACATTAAAAAAATAGGGAACAGTATGGAGAGTGATAAAAAGGCTTAAATTGAAGGAAAATGTCCATTCCAATAAGGAAAATACCAGATGACTGTAATTATTTTCACCTTTTTCTCCTTTGGCCATGACCTGCTCTGCAGCAGCAGCTGTGCCTTGTGAGGTAGAAGGAGATCTGCAGGCATCATTCATACCTTTCTTAGGGGGAGGACTTGAAGCACTGCAAAACCATTAAAATGAGAATTCATTAATATATGTAAATGTAATCAAAATAAGCACCTGTAAAGTTAAAATACATTGAACTCTCAATTATCCACGATAAAAGATGTATAATGAAGGTAATTAAAAAATTAAGGACACCCAAAATATGTGGAAAATGTTGCACTGATAAAAAAAAGGATACCATTTATAAGAATCAAAATAGTTTATTAAACAAGTGACTACAATTATGAAACAAATGAACTCCTAGTTTATTTCCTGTGATTAATTTGACTTTCCCACCAATGGAAAGTAGAACCTTTCCATTTTCCGCCCACTGTAAAAAGAGCAAAAAGTTAATTGTAGAATGTACGTTATTGCCAGAAAACTAAATCAATTACATAGCTAGCTAGGAAAAGCAAATGATTGGGCAAAGACAAATATTGACAAAGGATTGCTGACACAATTCATATGATACTGATAAAAATTAAGCAACACAGAATGACTAAATAATGCAGTGTGTTTAATGACTTATTTGCTGCATAGTAAAACTATATATTTGCCAGACTTAAAGCAGAATGTGGAATTCTCAGGGCAAAGGGAAGCAATATTGTTTAAGCATGCTTAGTAAAAAAAACATTTAAAGTATTAAATACTAGAGATAACTTATGGTTTTGTAATCACGATTGACGAAACCCTTGCAGGGAAGAAAGAGATGGTGGGTGAGGAGTGGGGTTTGTTGAGAGACATCCTATGGAGGCAGGAAAAATGGATGAAAGGCGTATTGAGCGGTAGTGGAATGTTGAAGAAGGTAATAGAGGGGAGAATGTTGGGCAAGCGAGGTAAGGGCAGGAACAGGATAGGGATGTTGGACGGGATGAAGGGAGGAAAGAAGTACACCGAGATGAAGACGGACCTGATATAGATTAGTTTGATAGGTGGGGAGTCACAAAATGTTTATTTGATAGTTGTGTCCATCCAAAAACCTACCTTAAACGGTAGATTACCTAATAATAATAAATAATCACGATTGAAAAGTTAAGAAAGCTGAGACATTAAAGACATTTACAAAAAAATGTATTGAACTTTCAAAGCATTTAATTTTCTTTACTTTGATTAGAATTTTGAGGTGCGGGAAAAAGAGAATACAATGGATAGTCTCCCAATAGATAATTGAGAACTAACTGCATATAAAGATATTTATTGTCAAATAAAAAAATGGTCTCATTTTCATAGACTAATAAAAATGCTCTGCTCTTATTCAAATATTAGGAACACATTAAAATGGCTTATTATGAGCCATAAAACTGTAAAACCAAAATTCTTTAAATCCAAAACCATTATTTAACTCCATGATGATTTTTCATGTCACTGAGAAAGAGATTCTGAACTGTGTCTACCTCCTAGAAAAGAGAAATTCTTCGGCAATCAATGACATTCCATTCAAAGTATTAACAAGGTAAATTCATGTTGTAATTAAACCATTAACACATTTCGTTAATTACTCCTTTCTGAATGGGCCCTTGCCAGATAATCTCAAAATAGCCAAAATAAAACCAACATTGAAGCATGGAGAAAAAAATGTGCTAAAATCCAATATGTCTAGAGACAAAGTTCCAAAAATATTTGAAAAAATTGCCCAATTTTTTATTTATTGCAGGAAAAAGTACTCAATTTGCATTGGCAGAGCAAAGTCATTGGAGTGTTGGGAAGATTGGACTTTTGTTTCAGAATCACAGCCGTACACCAATGACTCATTTCCAGTTATGACCACCTTTAGAAAACCTGGGTATTCATTTGTGGCTTGGAGAAAGTCCCCTGGCACCATGAAATTCTTGACATTGACGAGATAAAAGAGAATGTAACAAGGCAGCTGATGACGATTCCTAAAACGGATTGCTGATTATTTTTAATGAAAAGAAAAAGACACTAGGAAAAGCGTGTGAAGTCCCAAGGGGAGTACTTTGAATGGGACTAAGGCCTCATTGTTCTAGGTAGGCTATTTTTCTCAAAATATTGCATGGCTGGATCCTTTCAGGACAGACCTCGTATATTATCTTGTAATATTTCTTTCATAATGGAACACATTATTGTATTTTACATCAATTTATATGAAATATTGCAGTCTTTCATGTTACAAGTAAGATTTTGGAATGCATTGTATGTTAGATTCCACTGCACCATAATAATTTACTTAACCAGACCTCATTATAGGAAATTTAATTTTAAAGTAGTTATTTATGAATAAAGAAATAGCTTCCAGTTTACCTCACTGTTTCCTTCCTTTTGGGAGACTGGTGGGTCTGGGAAAGTTGCCTTGCTTCCTGTAAAAATGATGATGAAGTCGAATGATGCCAAATTCTAAAAAAGTATGCTCCAAATTGTATCCATTACTCATACATTACGAATGGTAAATAAGTAGAACGTTAAAATGTGTTCATTTATAATCACTACACAACCAAAACAACAAGGCAATGAATAATATACAGTAAAACCCCTTATTTGCACTTTTCTAGGGACCCCAGAAAAATTGTAAAATGTGGGAAACTGCTAATAGCAGGAAAAAGAAGAATTTTCACTTTTACATGCTTAATTACTGATGTAATTACAAATAATATCATCATCATAACAAATAAATTAAACAGGAATTTTTTCATCACAATCCACACAAGATCCTGGGTTCTAAAGCAGTTATATAAAAAATTGTATTTTTACAAATTGAAATCACATTCCCAGTTACTTCATTCTGTGATAGAAGGAAAGATGAACATGACCAAGAACCTATACATTGTATATGATTTTATGATTTTTACAACAAAATCTCATCATTTTGATAACATATTTATAAATAATACCATTGCCTTCTTTGGAAAGTCTCTGACAAAAGTCACAGGAATGAAGCATATTTTTTTAACACAGATTTGTTGAATTATTGATATAATTTCTAAGTCCTTTGATGGTCCTGTTAACCACTAACTATTAGTTTACATCCAAAATCAAGATATCTAGCATTGGACACTTTTTGTAAACCACCAAAATTCATTAATATACAAGGGTAATTTGAAAAGTTCTTGGAATGAAATAGAAATAAATGTCTTACCTCAGCGAAACTTTTTTATATTTCTATGTAGTCCCTCTGTACACTAACCCATTTGATCCAGTGATAGGCAGGTCCTTCAGGCCTGCTAAATACCAATTTACTTCAGCAGATCTTTGTTTGAAGAGAATCTCCATCTACCAAGGAATATTTTGAGCTCGGGGAAGAGATTGAAACCTTAAGGAGTCAAATCATGTGAAGAAGGTGGGTGTGGCAACAATTCATATCTTAGTTCACATATTTTTGCCATGACAATAACACTTGTGTTTGGCCATGGATTGTCTTGATGAAAGATGACTTTCTTCCTTGCTAAATCTGGGTTTTTTTTGTGTATTTTTTGCTGTAGTTGGTCCAGGAAGTTAGTGTAGTATTATCCAGCAATTGTTTGTCCAGTACAAAGGTAATATCTCAGCAGAATCTTTTTGCATCCCTGAAAACTGAAGTCATCACCTTTCTGACTGACCATATTGGCTTTGCTTTAATTGGTGGTGGTAAATAAACATTTTTGATGGCTGTTTTATCTCTGGGGTATAGTAGTGGACCCAAGTTTCATCTGTGGTCACAAATTGGTGCAGAAAATCCTGTTGTTTGCCCTTAAAATGGGTCCAACTTGTTTGGAAATTTCCTTTCTGATGCGTTTGTGATCCTGCGTCCAGAGGCGTGACACCCATGTAGCAGATAGTGTTCTCATGCCCAATTTCACAGTTAAAATGTGATATGCCTATTCAGATGAAATCCCTACAGAATCAGCGATTTCTCCAACTTTCAGCTGACAATAATCCATGACCATTTTATGCTTTCTTGCAACAATTTCTGGGGTAATGGAATATTTGGGCAGACCACTATGCAGATCATAATCTAAGCTGACGTGACCAAACTTAAACTCAGTTGTCCACTCGGCAACAGTTGAATATGAAGGAGCAGAGTCCTCAAGAGTGTTCTGAAAGTCGGCATGAATTTCCTTTGCTTTTATACCTTTCTTTACGAATTATTTAATCGCTGCTCCATTCTCCATTTTTTCCATCTTTAAAAATCACTACATGGGAACAATAACAGAATGGAGTCCGCACCACATATCGCTTCCTGGAGCATTTACGCATTGTGTTTCCTCATAAAGGATTAGCTGTTACTATGTGGGAAATTTGTTGTGGTAGCGCTGACACCTGGTGTTGATTCTGAGAACCTTTCAAACTACCCTCATAATAATGAAATGATCTACTCGTATACTCTTATTTCTTTTGGGGTTGCTAAATGTCGCCAAGGATGGCACTTAGTGACTATGCTATATTATTGTGATTTCACTACACATTACTAAAATTTATGATCAATATTTCAAAATTTAAAATAAGAAGTGGCTACTGCATTGCAATAATACACAAAATAGTGACCAAAAGTCACAATAAACAACAATAGTGTGGTGCTATTTAGAATAGCAGTCATGGATTTCAAAGACTTCACCAAGAGTGCATCACAAGGTTATGTCATACTAAAAGTTAAAAAAAGTCAAACATCTCAGCCCTTACCTCAGCATTCAACATGGCTGGCCTTGTCCTCATCACTTGGGAAACAAAATCACTGCCTTTGACCAAATTAACAAAAGGACACCTCGAAAACCACTTGGCATGTTCTATCCAGGGATCATCATCCTCTGCCCAATCTCTCAAACCACCACCACAGTGAAAGCAGATTGTTTGATCACCATTCCCTGAGAATGAAATAATATTTTAAAAAGCCAGCAGTGTTACAAAAGCAGTCACTTCATACCATTATAGAACTTTGTACATTCAACAATATCAGTGGTGGTAGTAGTAGTAGATCTAGGGGAGTGACTGACAGCCGAGGTCATTTGCACCATTAGGGGTGGATGAGAAAGGAGAGATGACGAGAAATCTGACGTCAGCATTTGCCTACTATTAACGAAAGGTGCCAAGGGGTCTGGATCTTAATGTCCCATTCAAAGGATGATGTACTCACTCAAAGTGCTCTCCACAAAGCCCCTCAAGTAGAATCAGGATAACTAATAATATGCAATAACATTTTCCAAAATACTTTATAATACCTTGACAGCTGATTTCATTGTCTTAGACTTCTTCAGAGCTGGATTGGATTTAGACACCCACTGTTTTTAATGTTTTTTTTTACTTTCTTGGTTTCTAATGTGCAATAGTGTAAATAGCCACGTCCCATCCATAGTTTTGCAGCAACACAGAAACTCATCAGGATTGCAACAAAAAAGTGCCAAACCACTCCAAATCAACCAAATGGTTGTGTTTATTCCCCACATAGAGCAAATGCAGCACCCAGCTTGCTGAGCTTTTCCCCACATTCAATTATTCAAGAAAAATTCATCATTTAAAAAAAAAGTTTATCATTTTTGGAGGTATGGCAACGTTTCAACTCATTTAACCAATTATAAACAGTCACAAACACAAGAGCAGGTGTGCCATGGACTTCATCCAACTAGGCTTTGATCTCTTTAGGTGTTAGCCTTTTAATTAGAAGTGTTTAATCACCACACAAAATTGAACTACCAAACAAATCAGATATGAAGCAAACATATCTTTTCCAAGAAAATGCTGTTAAACAATATAATTATTTTTTCAGTAAATAATTTCTGGAATTGCAACTCCATATAATTTCTAATAAACCAAATATTATGCCTATTGCCATACTTACATTACTTCCATCTATAAATATATTACACATTTATATATACTATGCATATGTTTGTTGTACAAATCATGATTTATATCTTTGATGTGTCATATATTTATGCATGTAAAATGGTTATTTTTTTTAGTCCAATTTATCATAAAAATATATTTTTTAGAAAAAGATTTTCTTGGGAAATTTTAGGTTGCTACAAACCTACTTGACTTTTCTTAACAGTAACCATTCAATTCTGAACACTTTTCATAATGCTGCACCAGTTTCTATAAGTCCTCAGCATATACGTTTGCCGCCATAAAATTGAACTAGTTGACAATGGTCTTGAGTTCCTTGTTGTCTTCAAACTATTGCCCACCAAGCCATTGTTTCGAGTGTAAGACCAGAGATAGCAGACATAAAATGTTTATCCATTCAACATTTTTCGCTCTTTGTGCTGGTCAGTAAGGATTTTTGGTGCCCACCTTGTGCACAGTTTGTGATATCTTAACTCTTCTGTAACAATTGTGTAAATAGTGGGGCATCCCACAAAAATAAATTTACCAGCCAGTAAATTAATCAATGGTCAGATCGCCGATTCTTGGTCAACTTGTAGAACTATGGTTTCAACGGTCTGGATACTGAGCCTGCATGCCACTCCGCTCTTCATTTGTACAGTCATTTTTGAAGTTTTAACACCAATGCCTAACCTTTCCATCACTCATTACTGTGACTCCATAAACTAGGAACAACTCCTGATAAGATTCGGGCAGCTGATGATTCTTTTGCACACACAAATCAAATCACAGCACTGGTGGGAGCAACGATTTTTGCAGACATCTCTATCTGCACTCATTGACAGGCAAATGACTACTGAATTAAAATAATAACTTCAGTGGGTTTGGAAATGATCAATAGATGCTGCTGCATGCATACATTGCTCTGACCTGCCAATATTTAAACATAAGAAAATAGTTCTTGCTTTTTGAATGTTCCTTGCATGATTATGCAACTAATCTCAGGACAAATAAATCCATTAGTTTTATTATTTCAACTCCAGGTTTCCCATACAATTAATAATGTGACAGAATATGATACCAATGAAATATACATATGGAATATAACATTAATTTTAAAGTCAATCTTAAAATGACTGCACAATGAACATTTGTTAATATGAAGAAACAAAACATTCAGAACATCTATCCAGTAATAAGTGAACTAACCAGGGTTGACTACCTAAGCTAAGTTGCTATTTTATTGTAGGTAGTATAAGTTTAGGTAGGTACATGTTAAAGTGTATTCAAAAGCATGGACAAAATCATCCCTAGAAATGACACAGCAGTCCTCAAACACCACCATTACCTACTATAAATTTTAATAAGGCAAACACCATCTGATAGCTGATTTTCACATGGCAGTACAGACAAGTGTCTACATACAAACAAGATCAAAGGTCACAAACCTGTATAATAGAAGCCAGCTTCAGCCAGATCATTTGGCTTCTGTTTCATGGCCACTGGCCAGAGAGAATAAGAGGAAAGCCGAGCGGCTTCAGCACAATAATCTGGATGAACTGGAGCACGTATATCTCTCACACCAAGCTTTTCCAATGGTGGCTCCAGACTTTCCTCTTCCTTATCATCAGAATATCTAGCTTTCACAATGGATGGCAAACATCCCAGGGAGGTAGATGTTGAGGGATTTTCTACAATGGATAATGCAAGAAAAGAATATTAATATAAATGGTCAAAGTGATGTATCTACAATATCATCAAACGATCTTATTTTATACATGCTGGCTAATATTCAGCATTCTAACATGAACTGTTCTTGACAAAAAAAGTCACACTTTGGTTTAAACAGTAGTTACAAAGAATACAGAAAACATGTTAATATAGAATACATTACAAAATCTTTCCACTCTGAATAGTCTGAGAACTATTGCTGCTGGCATATTTCAATAAATGAATGTCTTTTGAAAGCCTATGCTGCACTGATGAGGGACGAAAAGATTTTCCCAAAAAAATAACTTAACATATCAAGAAAACAAAATTCATATTCTCAAATAATCTGTGAAGGTTTAGGTTCATTTAAAAAATAGTAATTGAGCATGAATTATCCCTTATAGCCTTTCAAGCAAGTAATGTTAAAATGGAGTGAATTAACAGATATTTTACATGAACCGAATGTTTTACAGGAAAGGAAGGTGATGGGTCAACTATTTTTCCCTCCACATAAATAACTTTTAAAAGGTTTGAGCTCCAAGGCACTGTCATCCCTCTCACTTCCACTGCAAAGTAAAATATTCATTGCAGAGAATGGGTCATCATATATCCTTGAAATGAAAAACACTTGGTTTTTATGCACTTTAAATAGAAAAACACCCCATCAAACTACAAAGATTCCCATTCTACAAGATATCTTAATAAATTTGAAGAGGAAAATCTGGGTGTCTTTGATTAGTTTGACATCCTCATCATAGCAGGTGAATATTGAACCATCATTTAAATTGATCTTCAAAATAATTACATTTAAACCTGTATAGCCAAGACATTTAAATAAATGTGAGAAATATTACCATTATCACAGAAGGAAAATGGCCTCATTACTTCATGTATCCCACATTCATCATAAGACAAACACTTGTCTTCGGGGAGCCTCCTATTTTGATTTCCAGAACAGCTACTGCTTTCTCCGATTGGAACATTGCCACATGGAACTCCACGAACAAATGGGCATTTTGCAAACCAGCGCTTATGTTCGGTCATAGGGACGTCTCCTCTTTCCCACTTCACAATCTGATGAAATGAATGTATATAATTAAACATGCCATCAGATTACACAATAGATGGTGCCTTATGACAGTTATCCTGTTTAAGGTATACTACTGTATACTATACCAACTTGAACTCCATTAAACATAAAAATTTTATAGTTATTAATTTAAGATATTTCCTTAAAATTTTTGCCAAGGTAAGCTATATCCTTACTCTAGTCCTGTGTTCAAGACAAATTGAAACAATAAAACTAGTTGAACATGAAGATATATTATGCTATTAAAAAAACTATTAAAAACCTACCAGAACCACGAGACTTAATAATATCTATAACAAAAATCTCACTATAATTAAATATCCCCTATCCCGAAATTTTGTATAAGAGGAGGGAGAGTGTTACCTCATAATTATACAAACGTGGATGTTGTAAATGTACAGCTACAAACTCTACCACAACACCTGGATACAATAGTTGAACACACACAGCGTGCATTCCAATAGTTATGCAATTATTTTTTTAAAGTAATTAATTGAATAGATTTGCAAAAACACTTAAAATTCTTCAAATTACGGTCCTTGGACCTCAACACATTTTTCCCAGCAACTCTGCCATGACCGGTACGCGCCCTGGAAGGCATCTTCGGGGACCTCTTGCAAAGTCTTTGTTATGGCTGATTGGATCTCTTCTATGGACGAAAAACAGGTTCCTTCAGGGCTGTCTTAATCCAAGGAACAAAAAGAAGTCTGCTGGGGCGACGGCAGGACTAAAGGACGGTTGGGGCAGCATTGGCACCTGGTGTTTGGCCAGCAACTTGTGGACTCGTAGCATGTTGTGGAAAGGTGCATTGTCATGATGGAGTTGGCAGGTAGCGGAAATGTTTTTTCTCATCCTGATGACCCTTTTTTGGAGTATTTCTAGCACATCCACGTAGTAGGCAGCGTTAACTGTCTGTCCTTGAGGAACAAACTCCTAATGGAGCACTCCATTACTGTTGAAAAAGACAAAGAGCATTGTTTTCACTTTTGCTTCGATCATTCTTGCCTTTTTGGGCTTGGGGTACTGGTCGGTAAGCCACTTAAGACCATTGGTATTTTGTTTCTGGGTCATATTCAAAAACCCAGGTTTCATCACCAAGAATGACCAAATTGTCCAAATAATCAGGTTCATTTTCAATGCGTTGCAAAAGTTCACTTGAAATTTCCTCTCGGTTGGTCTTTTGGTAGTCTGACAACACCTTGGGCATGAGCTCAGCGCACACTTTCCTCATCGCTCAATCTTCAGTAACAATCTGAAACACAACAGTAGATGACAAGTTCAATTCATTTGCAACCATCTTGATACTCAATTGACAGTCAAAGACCAAAAAATGTCAAACACGAGCCACATTGTTGTTGGTTTTGCTGGTTGATGGCCGCCCAGAGCATTGTTCCTCGTGAACCTCTTCCCGGCCCTCCTTAAAGGCCTATAACCACCTCGAAACTTGTGAGTAGGACAGAACAGAGCCTAAAAATCATTTTGTTAGTCCCAGTCAAGGCAAATGATTTTTATACTCTGAAATTATTGTATTGAAATGCATGTTAGCGGATGACTTCTGACTGACTAGTCTTCTCAAAGAGATTTTTTCAGTTAGTTTTGTTGGGGAGGCAACTGACAACTAAGGTCATTTGCACCATTAGGGATGAGTGGGAAAGGAGGGGTGGAGAGAAACCGGCATTGGCATTAGCCTACTCTTGTTGAAAGGCACCAAGGGGTCCGAAGTTTAATGTCCCATCCGACGGACGTCTTACTCACTCAAAGTGCCCTCCACAAAGCAACTCGAAAGGGATCGGGATACCACTGAAAAATATTTGTTGTCTCCAGGATTTGAACTCAGGCCTTCGCGGTGGGAAGCCTGTATGTTAGCCTCCACACCATCCCGATCCCCGATTTTTTCAGTTTAGCACAAAACTTAGAAACATGTAACGTTGCTCGATCGTCAATTCCATTTTTTTGTGACATGGTCGGTGCACAGAGGTGTGACATCCTGCTGCTTTCACAGCTTGGAGAGCACTGAAACCAGTTTGGCGGCAAAGCTTAGCGTCCCCCCCCCCCACCTACTCCAGGTGGTTCGACCCCACTCCAACCAATAGGAAATAGGCATAGGCATGGGAAATTTAATTGCATTACTTTCGGAACACACCCGGTACACAGGGAATACGACGTAGATAAAGATAGCTTGTGTCCAGGCATACTCACTGATGAGATAGAAAGGGCATTTAGGGAGATGAAATCAAATAAGGCCGTGAGGAAAAACAACATTCCTGCAGAACTACTTAAGTATTTAGAAAAAAGTGGGAGGAGAAGTCTTCATGGACTAATTCACAACATCTACGATGAAGGAATCTGTCCAGAAGACTTTGTGAGATCTGTGTTAGTTCTTATTCTGAAAAAGAAAATGGCCATATCCTAGGATAACTACAGAACAATAAGTTTGATATCCCACACAGCTAAAGTTATTCTTAGGATCATCAACAAAAGGATAGAGAGTAGGGAAATGGTTACATAGGTGATGATCAGTTTGAGTTTAGGAAGTGGAGAGGCACGCGTGATGCCATTGCAGTAATGAGATCACTAATCGAGAGGAATTTAGAATACAATCAGGACGTTTTTGCCTGTTTTGTAGATTCAAAAAAGCATTTGATAGAGTGAATTGGGAACAACTAATGAATATATTGCAGCAAAAGGACTAGATTGGAGGGATAGAAGGCAATGAATTATAAATTCAGTGCAATGGATATGGGATGAGAATAAATATAAATAAAACAAAGTTTATGCGGTTTTCCAGAAAGAGAAAGGCTATGTTAATGGTTAAAATAGGAGGGCAGAAACTAGAGCAGTTGGAATAGTTTACTTACCTCGGAAGTGTTTGGGACCAAAATAGTCAAAAGTAGTAAGGACATAGAGAGAATTGCATTAGGCAAAGAAGCTTTCACTAGGAAGAGGGAATTAATGACACAGATGTTGAGTAAGAACATTAAGAAAAGGCTCATTAAAACTACGTTATGGAGTGTATTTATGTATGGTGTGGAAACACGGTCCCTGCAGAAGGATGATAGGCATAGATTGGAGACTTTTGAAATATGAGTGTGAAGAAGGATGGATCAAGTTAATGGACAGAAAGGAAAACAATAAAGTGAAGTACAAAGAAAGGAAAACAAATAAGGAGTTGCTAGGCATGGTGGGGGATGAGAAGGGATTGCTGGGAGAAATCCTAATAAGACAAAAAAATTGGATGCACTGCATATTGATTAGCAATGGGATATTGAAGACTGGGACAGAGGAGAGAATGTTGGGAAGAAGAAGGGGCAGAAATAGGATAGGGATGATGAATGGAATGAAGCGAGGAAGGAAGTACACAGAGATGAAGAGGGACTTAGTTGCAGAGTAGAATGTTGGGTTGTGTTTTGTTAGGTGAGACAAGATATTTATTAGTAGTTATATCCATCCAAAACCTCTTATCTTAACCAGTAGATTACCTATAGTAATAATAATATAAATGCACACAAAAATTTGTCCAATGGTTGAAATGGGAGGGCCTGATGCTTATACTAGGTATGAAGCAATTGGTTTACCCATGGTACATTGTCAAGGGTTAAGTATTTGGTGTACCTGGCAATTTATATGGGGATGAATGTTATGGTTTCAGGCTATTACCAAGAATTTATTCCAAATACCGGAACTAGGTATGAGTTTTTGTTATGAATCCAAGTGTTTACCAACAGCAACTGTCAAAGGTTTAGTACGTCAAGGAGTTGTTACATAAAACACCTTTTAACTTCGTTTTAAGTGTATTACCACAGCAATACAGTTTTGTCAGGTTTGTTTTGGTACTATTGAAGTTTCATAGATTGCTCTGACTATTGAGAGAGATGTCTGTTAGCTTTACTCAAGGCGAACATAGGTTCACAATTTAAAATGTCTATCTTTTCATCATTAATCCTAAATAGAATCAACTCCCTTTTTTCCATCCAATTTTATATTTCTTTGTCCTCTCTAAATTTTGGATTACAATGTACAATATAGACCCTTAACAGCTGAAGCCTCATTGATACTGAATAATATAGTATATTTAGCAAAATCCCAAGCAATGATTTTCTGGACTTACAGATACCTGGTAATTAGCAGCTGAACCATAGAATCTATTCGACATACCTCATTTTTACAAAAGGCACATCGCACCAAATCATCTCTGATATGGTAAAATCCTGCAGCAGCCATAACTTTTGGAGTTAAAAAGTCAAGAGGCCATTTTTCAAATGTTTTGAGTCGTTCTTCCTCCCTCTTCATTCGATCATCGCCAAATGCCAATCTAGGAACAACACTACTTGAATTGTCATGACCTCCTCCCCCTCTTGAGTCACTCATGAAGTCATCTTGGCTGCCTGAACCACTTCCTTGGCCCACCCCAATATCTTGAGTTCCACTGTTTCCATTATCCCATTCATCTTGTACTACGCCACAGTCTACCCTCCTGTTTGACCCATCAGAAAAAGATGATGATGCATTTGTTGTTTGGAGCTTGTTCAGCAAAGGAGCCATTGTGATCAGTTTGTCACTTCTACTACATTCTACGTTAGACCAGAAAAATGTTTACAAGCATTGCTGGGCTTGGGAAACTTGGCAGGAAGTCATTATTTGTCTGGAACGTATGAAATATTAATGGCCCTTGAAGTGCTATCATTAGAAGGGGAATTTACACAAACCCCCATTAGAATACTTCTTGGTTATGTCCCTGCAAGATGGAAAGGTATATAATTAGAGCAGGAAATAAAATTATACAATTCTTGGATTTTCAATTATTTTTCTGAAATACAACATAACACATTGCTCAACTCAAATTAATTGCTGGAAAAAATATTCAGATTATTTATTTTTGCATATGTATTGACATCATTATTTTCGATGTAATCAGGACGTATTTGCCTGTTTCGTAGATTTCAAAAAAGCGTTTGATAGAGTAAATTGGGAAAAATTAATGCGTGTATTACAGAAAATAGGAATGGATTGGAGGGACAGGAGACTGATCCGCAACCTATACATGTCTCAGACTGCTCAGGTGCGAGTGGGGAAAGGAGAGTCCAGATGGGCAGTGTTAGGAAGAGGGGTAAGGCAGGGTTGCCCATTGTCACCGTTGCTGTTCAACGTATATGTGGAGGAAATGATTAAAGAGGCATGGGAAGAACTGGAGGTAGGAATGAAAGTCTGAGGGTAATTCGTAAAATCGGTTAGGTTTGCTGATGACCAAGCATTAGTTGCTCAGTCAACCAAGGGGTTGCAAGCATTGCTGAGTGAACTGGAGGTTCAGTGCGATAGATATGGGGTGAGAATCAAAATTAATAAAACAAAGGTTATGTGATTTTCCAGAAAGAGAAAGGCTAAGCTAAACATTAAAATAGGAGGGGAAAAAATAGAGCAGGTAGAACAGTTTACATATCTCGGAAGTGTTTTGGACCAATACGGTCAAAGTAGTAGGGATGTAAGGAGAAGAATTGCACTAGGCTAGGAGGAGGGAGTTGATGACAGGCACGTTGAGTAGGGAGGTTAAGACAAGACTCGTAAAAACTCTGATATGGAGCGTAGCTACCTGTATGTACAGCGGGGAAACGTGGTCACTGAAGCAGGAGGATAGACGTAGATTGGAGGCTTTTGAAATGTGGGTGTGGAGAAGAATGTAGAAGGTGAAATGGACCGAAAGGAAAGCAAATGAGGAAGTACTGGAGATAGTGGGTTAGGAGAGGGGTTTGTTGAGAGAAATCTTATGGAGGCAGGAAAAATGGATGAAAGGCATATTGAGCGGTAGTGGAATATTGAAGAAGGTAATCAAGGGGAGGATGTTGGGCAAACGAGGAAAGGGCAGGAACAGGATAGGGATGTTGGACAGGATGAAGGGAGGAAGTACATAGACATGAAGAGGGACCTGATGTAGAGTAGGTTTTCTAAGGAGTCACAAAATATTTATTTGATAGTTATGTCCATCCAAAAACCTACCTTAAACGGTAGATTACCTAATAATATATTGACATTTATAGAAAGTACTTTTTCCTCCTTCAATTGTAACTAATTTGGTTTTCTTGGATATCCCCATTAATTTATAGCATTATGACTGCACTACATAAATTCTTTTAAATTATATTTCTCTATTAAGTATTTTCAGATCCTCACAGTTTATTGAACGTGTGAAATTGTGCACTGTATTCTAAGTCTATTATACCAATAACAATACACATTATGGAACAATGGAAAGATTTAGTGGGAAAAGTGATAAGTAAAATAATCAAAATATGTGGGTTATTGCTCACATAAGATTTAATTAAGTCCTGATCTAACATCCAAAGCAACCGTTTACACTTGTCTCAAAGCTTAACCTCAAAACACTAACTCCAAATTTGGTGTATGCATTCAATTTTAATTGCTGTGTGTTATCAAAGTGACATACAATTTGTATCACCTTCTAGGATTATATAAGGAGCATAGAAAAAAAGAAAAATTACCAATATTCTTCTGAACTGTAAGAAAAAAGTGCATAGCTGTCAAAAAAGATCAAGGAATTTTATAAGAAACAATTGATTCAGAAGATAACTGCGGCTTTGGAACTTTTAAAATCATTCAAAATAGGAGAGGAAGGCTGTTTAGCATGGAGGGCTGGTCCAAGAACCCTTTAAACTTGGGTGTCAACTTTAGCACTTCAAGAAGATAATTCACTGCTATCTGGCATCTAGTTTTGACTCAACTGAAAGACAAAACCCCAAAGGGGTCCAAACACAGTGGGGAATTTGCAATGAGAGAGACTGAATGAAAGATACCCCAAGAGGATTTTTCCTGAACCCAAAGAAATCTAAGCCACAAGCGAGTCCAAAATCTTCAGTAGGCAATTTCCAATATTTGGGTATACGCAGAAGTGTACAACTTCTATCTGACCGAGGACAGCCAATTATAGTCTTTGCTACCACCAAAAAAAGGAAATAATGAATTTTGATAGCCAGTCTCAGTAAGCCAATCTTGAGAGAATTGATTTTAAATAAGTTTTCCTTCACAAGCTTTACAATTTGAATAATTTATCACTGTGATTACTACAATCATTAGAAAATAAAGCGTCTTTTCAGAAGGAGAAAAATAAGAAGCAATGCAGCCATTCTTTGAGAAAGATGATATTTGGCTGAAAAGGATTGGATTTCTTCAAATGATCACCCAATTCACTTAAAGGAGCTTCATCAAACAAATATCTTCATTCCACCAAACACTGTTGCATTAAGCAGCATTACCTCAGGACAATTTCTTATGAACCAAGAGTAATAATTGGGCATGTAAAATTAGTAATCACACATCTACACAATGAAATTTCAATTGAAAGTTAGGAAATTTAATATTCCAATCTCTGCAATCTTAAGTGATGCATTTTTACCCATTATTCTAAGAGTAAACTGGGTTTATTTCAAAGGGTCACCCGGAATTTGTCTAGAATGAGGTCAGGGGATTACCTAGGAGGCATTAACTATGATAATGACAAAAAATGGAATAAGAACCATCTTCTCAAGTTACCATCGAGTTCAGTGGTGGTGGTAGATGATAATGCAGGATACCATGATGTGGAGATGGAAGGACATCCGCAATGAGCTCCTAGAAGTATTAATGAAGAGATGGAAAATTGTAACAATTTTTGTAAGTGAAACGAGCTAAGGACCATATAAGTTATGCAATTTTATAAAACTGGGAAACTTCAAAATTGAAGATAGAATGAGGGTAGTAACAGTGAAGCGTAGTGAAATTGGCAAGGAAACGTGGAAGGTGACTAGAACAGAAAGTTACTACATGGGAATGGAAGTGTTGTACCTAAGTGCTGCTATAAAATATGTTAAGTGCTGCACATAAAATCATTATAAATATGGAAAATGAAGATAAGTCAAATGAAAACAAAGAATAAATTTTAGATTTTCACACAATTTCTTGTGCCTTTAATCATTAACTTGAGCGTTTTTCGGTTCCTGCTATTGTTTATAACCACTTTTGAATTTTCTTCAGTTTGGTTGCGTTTTAGATCTTAAGTTATTCATTATCCAATCGATATTTTACGCAGTTTAGTAGTTCGAGTTTTGTCCAGTAAGCAAACTTATAGGGGTATAAATCTGCGAAATCAGTTTCTGAAGAATTTACGAGTTCATTTAGAAGAAACATCGATTCCGCCTAAACGTCAATTCCCACACTACGCGCAGCACGGAGACATTACCTTTTCTGATGAATAGGTTGATTCTCACCCGTACTCGTTGTCCCCGTGTTTACCCCTCCGTCCTTTCACTTCCCTCCCTCAACAGCTATTTGCTCGTAGCTACCTTTAGTTACATTGACAAGAGATTTCACAAATAGAAATTAAATATTCACAATCGTAAAACATTATTGCCTTCCTGAAGGTATATTCGGCTAACAATTGTGATAAATTTCATTATATATTAAGGATATTACAGCGATGGAAGCAAACATCCGCCTCAGCCACACCTATAGCAAAAGATGAACAGAACACAAACTTCTTCTGGACTAGAAGGCCATGTAAAACGACTCGAAAAGTGTATTTATACAACAAGTTCCGTGCGGTGCTCGGAACGGCCAACATGTGTCAAACCCCTCAAACAAGTCAACTGAATTTCTCTCGAAATCCAAATAATCCTATCAACTAGTTAACCATGTTGACTTCTAGTAATCATCTACGACAGCTTGGACAATATTCTTTTGATGTTTTATGGAACAAATATTTAACCTTCAATATAAAATTGCTAATTAATACTATGCGAATGGTACTGGTTATATCGCTTTTGTCCACCCACACACCACGCATAACCCCAAGCAAGGGAGTTAATGGTGGCAGGGTACCTGGATTCCTAGTCGAAATTGCAACACACCAAGGAGCTTTTCCACGTGACAATCGATACTAGTTCCTTATGGAACTATTACAAATACTACAAATTGATTATTTCAGTTGGATAATCATACTAACCAACTATAAAATAGGTAATCCTAACGATCTTCCCATAACAACGATCAAGGGCTTCTAATGTTTACACGTTCAACGCCTTTTACTCTTCATTGCCACACTTGCTCAAAGATGGCGTTGATTGAAACTCGTCGCATTTACCGTTACGACCTTGGTTTTATTATGTAAACTATTTGTCTTAAAAATTTCGGCAGTCATACGAATTTTTCAAATTATCATTTTTACATATGCATTTACTTGCAAATATTGAGATCCTTAATAGAGATGGGTCGAGTGATTTAATTTACTGAATCGAGTCAATTGGCTCGCCTCACCTCAATGACCCGATCATGTGAGTGATCCCTTTGAGTCATCTTGGAGTACTGCGTTGCGTATCAATGAAAAAGTACCCTAGTAATATTAAATATTCCTGAAAGCGAAAAGAAAAGTAGGAATGACCGAGACCGCTCGACCCAAAATTTAATTTTTGAATTGTCTCTTTTCTAGTGACAAAATTATGACAATGCCATTGGCCACGCTTTAATTGAGGCATAATTTTAATCGTTCCTCGGATAGATTAATTATACGTATCCAATTCTGTACAGTACAGTAAAAGAATAAAACAGATCACAATATTCAACGACTACTTGAAAGCTTCTTGACCACAAATTTCTTTATCGATTGATTATATGTCACGCCCTAATCCTGTTCAATCAAGAAGAGCTATAACATAAAGTCACACATCCCCTTTTATAAGACGTACGAAATACGGACAAAATTTCGATACCTTCCACCTGTTAATGGTCTAATCAGTAGCTCCAGTAAAAGTAATTAATTAGCTTTACAACCGTGGGATTTTATGAAATAGTTGGTAAACTATTTGATTTTTTCTGAAGATTTTTAGAGTAAACTTTGCCTCAGTTAACAAATGAAGTGTGTTACTTTAAGTTGAAACACAGACACCATTAATTGTATAATTTGAATGCCTAAAGTACCTTTATTTTTTGTTAGAGAATAAACAAAAATACAAAATGTTGGTAGATAGCTAATCCATATTAAATTTGACACTAGTACCACAAATGCAGATTTTAAGAGAATTAATTATGCATATGGTGGAGGCACTTGGGGGAAAAAGGACATGACTCTGTGTTTCTGCATCTAGTTGCACTTCTCTTTCCTTATTTACCTCGTGCAATCATTTTGCTTTACATTAAACCATAAACGCAGTAATCAACCCGAAGGTCGGTTTAGTAGGTGATGCTCACCCATGTACCAAGCCCGACGGCGTGTGAATATTCACACATCAGGGTAGGGGGGCCAGTTCCTTTCCCTGTGCCGGTTATGGTTTCCCAGAAAGATCTGGTACCCGAAAAATCAACTAGCTTGGGTGGAGCTGCAGGTGCCCATAGTGCCTTGCCCGGGAATCGAACCCGGGACCCTCCGGTCAGTAGTCCAACGCTCTACCAACTGGATCACCGCGACCCACTGCTTTACAATATTTCTTTTTAATGATTTCACAGATCACCACATGCCTAAATCCTCTTTACCTCTTGCTCCTTACTTAAGTAACATCATAAACTAAAGAGGTAGGAACTAAAATAAAATATTCAAATGAATGTTTCACATGTATACATTTTGTCCCTGAACTATGTTTGTGCATATAATTATGTTTAAAAGGTCATGCTTGGTCTAAATTTTTCCTTGGTGAAAGATACTAAATCCTGCTGAGTAAAAGATGGCTATCCCTGCATAAGCACCATACAAATATCTAGACAACCACGATGCAATATAATGGGCCACCAAAACTTTTATGAATGCTGAGCAAAAGATGAGTGCGGTCTGTAAAAATGACTCCTACTTCATGAAGCAACTCTGCCCAGTAGAGAAGAAAGGCCTTAGCTAATGATACTCTCAGCTTTCTCTACAAAACAAATCTTCTAAAATATTAGGAAAAGTTTAAATATCTTTAACAATAAAAATACCAGAATCAACAGCTTTCACCAATCAAATCACGGATCATATTTTGTGAGAAACTTTTATTAATAACTGCTGTATATAAAACATTTAAAAATTATTTCAAAAAATTCATCACACATTTTTTTAGCTCATGCATCATAAAATTTAATGCAAACTGGCAACACCAGCAAGAAATGCATTACATTGAAAAGACAATAAATAATAAGTTAAAAATTTTTATCTCATTAAACCTTGTTAAGTATTAATGGAAAACATTGATAATGATTAAAGCTCTAACGTCATGAAAGGTGATAAGCTCAAATGCAAGCAGAATTAGTTTTGAGTCAATGGTGTCTCAGATTTGCCTTTCCACTCTTCTTTTAGGTCGACTGGGCAACCAAGGTCCCGGAGTGCTCCCTTTGCATTTGCTTCACATGTTACTTTATGTCTCTGCATTGCATCCATCAGTAGCTCTGCAACTCCATGTTTGATGAAATGCTTACACAATTCTCTGCTTCGACTCACCATATTACGAATGGCTAAACTGGCCATTCTCTGTGAAAAGGAAGAATGTTTTACTAAGTTATACAGATATTATTGGTGTACAACTCTTACATGGGAGATCTGAAGGGAAAGGCTGCGATAAAAGCGACATTAAACTACAATAAACCCTGGCCTGCTTTGATGCATGCATTCCCACTTCCACTCAAAAATACTAATTCACTCCTGCATTTACATTTCCATTCATTGAAGACTAACCACTTAATTTTTAAAGTACCACAAATTTAAACACCAAAGATGTATTGCATGGAATTCAAGGGTTTTGCATGCCATAAGTAATTGAATATAACCTCACACTGACTGCCTTAAAACTAAAGACTTAGATTACCATTAAACACAAAAATCACTGAATGACGATCATCATATTTCTTCCAATTAGATCAGGGATAGCAAACCTTTTGGTAATGAGTGGCAAAGTTTATGTATGAAGTTGCCTGTAGCACCTTCTAGCTCTGCAAACCAAAATAATTGCTCTGCATGCCACTTTGGGCATGCATGCCATAGGTTTGCTGCCCCTGCACTAAGTGAATGCATTTTTCACTCTGCAGATTTTTAAAAATTTCAATTAATATTAAATTATTACATAGGTTTCTGCACATCCCATAGTCAAATTAGTCCATTCTCTTCCATGTACAAAATTTCAAAATATCCTCAGAATCACCTAATACCACATATAAGATCACTTAATTACACATGGCAGGAAATGAGAGCACTATTTTAAGAGGATCAAAGTAATATAACATCTTTAATTAAGAGATTATTTTGATTTTATTATATTATGGATTTTTGAAAATGCAGGCTCATGTACTTATTTTCTGGCAAGAACTTGTCATTGTGTATGCAATTAAGAAGCACAGACAAATACAAGTACAGTTTAATTCTATATTATTCTAGTAGAGTTTAAACTAACGGGAATTGAAACCACACAACAATATAGTATCTTCATCCTGGCTGTGGGGTATGGCTTTTACATGAAAAAATCTGAGTTATAACTCTGTAACTCACAAAATATCATCATAAGAACATGCAACTTTGAGTTTACATAACTATTCCTATATTGATTCAATGTATTATGTCCTTAGGCTTACCAAAACTTCAGGGTTTCCTGAGTGCACCTTCATTATCTGTACAATAATTTCCTCAATTCCAGCCTCATGAGCCTTGATACTGTTCTCAGGACTTCGCAGAGTTAAAGCAGCAATCAGGGAGCATCCAGCAATAGCCACTACTGCTGATGACTGAAGAAGAATGATACTTAAGACATGACTTAAATAAAAAACCATATACAATACTACTACTACCACCAAGATCTGCACCGATGGCGGCTCCAGGCAGGCTCGAGCCCAGACCCTTCTGTGCATGCCGCCGTGAACCTCCTACTCATCGTCGTGTCAAGCGCCACTCGACCCAGAGCCGAGTCCGCCCTGTGATGACGGCCGGGTGGAAGTCCCAACAATTCTCACAAGGAAGCTATCACCTTCTGTGTCAAAGCATCACAGAAGTACATCAAAGTACTCTTTCAGTCTGAAGTGAGATGCCATGGCACTCACCTTGCAGGCACTAAAGCATTTGTGAAACTTAAGTACATCATGAATGATGTTACGTACTGGGCCATGATTTATGTTCAGATATGTGGCTATTTCATTCACCGTCACATGGCGACTGTCCATCACAATGGCTTCAGTTACTGAAATAAGACTTATGTCACAACTTTGTGCACCTGACCTGGGTGATGGGCATCTGCCACAGAAGTTATGACATTTCTGAAATTCCAACTCCACTCGTACACTTGCTGAAGTGATAAACATGCTTCGCCAGACTGGACTACCATTCACCGATGGATTTCAATAGGTCTTGTACCTTCACTGCTCAGGAAATGTATGACAGAACTTTGTTCTTCATTGGTGCATGCCGTAAGAAAGGCATTTATTGTAAACTTGTACTGTGGCATGGTTTCACTTGTTTGCAGTATGCTGCCACCTTTTGGGTCTTTCTTTAGAGCATAGGTAACAGTACTGTCAACTTACACACTAATAGTGCATGAAATCAAATGCTTATCAAGTTTTTACGGTTTTCATTTGACTCCCCCTCATAGCTATAGAATTATCCCCTCATTCAATGTCGCTCATTTAATCCTTCAACGTTTCCAGAGTGCCTAGCTTGGCTCATGATTTGGATTGTTTCAGTAGTTGTTCATTCATTTAAATTGCCAAAGTTACCTCCCTGCCAAATGGATGGCATTGAGCATCCATACCAGCCTTCCCCCATGAGAATGGAAGTGACACTACCTCAAATGCACAGCTGTATCAAGTCATGTATTTATCAAATCATGAATTTAAATCTATGGGGTATTGCCCTTCCACCCTACCTGATAGTGGCATGCTTGTTGTCTCACCTAATTCACACCAACATCCACAAAGAAAAAGCTCACAGAAAAAAAAGAATGCATACACAAATCAAATGATTTTTTTAATGCTTCTCAGAAGGGAAGACTACAAGCCTGGTATTTCATAAGCCTAACTTCACTTAACATCACAGCAAGGCATTTAATATTAAGAGAAATAACTGATTGCTGAAGCCATTAGAGTCATTAAGGGTATTTGAGGTAGGTTGGATATCAGAAGGCTGAGCAAATCTGTGGGTGAACCTGACAACAACATTAGCACACTCTTTACAAGAGATGCCCAAGGATCAAAAACATCTAAACCAAATAAAATGACTTGTATTTGAAGCTATCAAGTACACTCATTTACAGGAAGTGATCCTACCCAGCTCCCGAATAGGAAAATACCATGTAAAAATTTACCATCACTGAGACTTAAACCAAAGCATTTAGCATAAGAAGTCAGCACACTAGCTAACTCACCTATTTGATACCCAGACCTCTCAATTTTTTGAGAACACATACATACAGAAATGCTTGAAAAGCCTACCAACTAACTATTTGATCACTTACTACAAATTACTAATGAATATATATCACTTGGAACTTGTCAGGACCACTTGTCATTGCAGTAGCAAATTATTTCCACAAGAATGAACTTAATCCTCTTACCTCATGCCTGGTCATGGAAGATGCAATCACAGGGAGGACACCAGCATCACCAATGTACTTTTTGAGATCATCATTTCCTGCAAGGCTTTTCAAAAGCTTCATGCTTTGTCGAGCCAATTTCTGAAATATAGAAAATACTTTAATTGAATATTTTTCTAAGATAAGAAATACAGTAGATGAAGTCATTCTGCAGAAATGCCTATTTTATTGCATATGTAAAACCAGATTAAGACATTGAAATTCAAATGAACCAATATTAAAAAATACAAATGGATTGACATTATTTTTTTCCTTTCCATTTCACAACTTAAGCAATTAATTAATACCAACAAAATCTAAAGTTCACTTAAACCTGGATCTAGGAGCCAGAAAATGTCTTCTTAATTTGCCCATTATGTACATCCAGTACCGTTTATGAAAAATTATGAGAAATGGAAATAATCCAACTTACAGTAACAGTTTATCAACTACAAACAACGGTATGGCATCTAAATTTCTTTGGAGTAGAATAGCCCTATGTCATATTCCCACTATGAATTCATAAATTAAAATGTAGCAGGAATAACTAACTCCATTAATGTTAAACTTGATAACCAAGAAACAATTTGCTAATGCTCTAAATCCCTCCCAATCCACTACAAACTTCATAGGGTGTAAAGGCTGCTAAGGGTTGACTAAGTACCGGGCAAATGTAATGAAAAGGTTAATGATAAATAATATCTTTCATTAGTAAGGCCTCATTTAGAATATGTTGCTAATATATGGGATCCTTATGAAGATGAATTGATTGCCAAATTGGATTACATGCAGCACAGAGGAGCTACATTTGTAAAACATAGTTATGATTAACTTAGTAGTGTATCCAAAATATTAGAGATAGTCTGGGAATCAATCCGGAGTGAAGGTTAAATTACAGATTAAATATCTTGCATAAATTGTAAGGATGTCTCTCAAGCAATGATGAATGATGTTGAAAATTTTTTATTTATAACCCCCATCGTACTACAGCAATCGACAACATGTCAATAAAATTAGAGAGATTAAGTACAGAGCAGATATATTTAAGATGTAATTTTTTCCATGGATGATAAGGGATTGGAATAACATTGTCTAACCATGGTAGCGGTAAAAATTTTCACGTCAAACTTAGTCTGGTGTGTATTCACCACATGTCACACACCCTAGCGGTAGCTTGCATGTTACTAAACGAAAGCAGTTGTCAGGCCAACTTCAGTCCAATGAATATATATTTTTTTACTTCTTGCTTGCAGAGGATTTCAGTTGACCCACTGTAGAGAATTTAAACAAATAGAGAATTTACTGATCAAAGAAGAAAGATGTGGCATGATGGAGAGCCAGAGCTGGGGGTGAAAAATAGGGTAAATGCAAATTAATCTGTAGATGGCTCTGTTAAAGCTACTGACACAACATATCCTACAGTTTCTTTGATAAATCAAACATGGTTATCAATTACATCATGTTTCATTTTAGGATGAAATACGTTTTATAAAGAGATTATGGAATATTGAGATTAATCTACTAATTAATCAGTTTCCCAAATTCCCTTGATTAAAAAAAACATATTTGATGATAACTATGTTCCTGATCTTTAACTTACATCATTTTCTGGAAATGACACCAATATGTCCAACACCAATTGAAGTCCACCTGCATTATGGACAGCAAGGCAGAATTCATTTCTAACAGCCAAACAAGTCATGGTTGATATGATCTCCATAAGAGTAGGATGATCATCTTTGTAACCTAAATACAAAAAAAAAAACATGTGAATCTCAAAATTTTGTAATTTCTCAAAACAACAACAGCACTAATTCATGGTGCTAACAAACTATTGCATTGTATTTTAGCACCCTGAGTCAAGAAATGATCCTTAGATCACTATCAAATGTTTCATTCCAGGAACCTCTAATCATTTCTTCTAGTTGATGACATTCACTGTACTTCCTCCCTATACTAATTGCTAGGTGGCATGTAATCTGCATAAAAATCAAATTTGTTGGTTCAGTTTTCACAGCTAATATTAGCATCCTATCACTGCACTGGGGACTGGGGTAAACCAGTGGTAGCGTGTTCGACTCTCATACCAAGGGTCGCAGGTCTGAGATCATAGCATGGAGAATATTTTTCTGGCTATTTTGTCTATTTAAATATTTACCAGTGGTTGACAACTTTTACACGCAACACAAAAAAATGACCCCACTGGTCATTTCACTATCACTGATTATGGAAGCAGCTCTTAGTACCCTAAGTCTCTGAGATGCGGTCTGAGTCTGAGAAGCAGCTCTTAGTCCTGTGCAGATTAAGGAGATTAATCCAGCATCAATAGCCACAGCTTTGGGCAAGAGTGAAGTTAATGGAATTGACCGAAGTACTGTGATGCAGAAGGTAACGTAGCCACTGCATTAGTCTTCGGAGAAGATGCAGTCCTGCACTCCAACTATACACAATGGCATCGTTCCTGGTAAAATATTCCGGAGGTAAAATAGCCCCTAGTTGGTCAGTAGAGACAGATGCAGATAGGGACATGGAATGTAAGATCCTTGAGTGGTATAGAAGGGCATAGGGGTGAGCAGAAAGCTGGAGAATGTCAAGATAGAAATGGAGAGGCTGGATAAAGACATTCTGGGAGTTAGTGAGATCAAGTGGACGGGAGCAGACGACTGCTTGAGCAACGGATATCGAGTTATATACTCGGGAGACGACCGGAGGATCGCAGGCATTGGCATCATAATGAAGAAAGAATGCGGCAGAAGAGTAAAGGCAATTGCTGTACAATGACAGAATTTTGATGGTGAAACTGGAGGGAGAGTCCATGAACACCAAAATTGGTCAACTATACATGCCGACATTTAGCCACACAGAAGAAGAAATAGAAGAAGTGTACGAGCAAATGGAAGAAGTTCTTGGACAGATGAAGGGGAAAGAAAATCTCATCATAATGGGAAACTGGAACGCAGTCATAGGAAAAGGAAAAGAAGGACGAAGCGTCAGAAATTTTGGGCTGGGAAAACGGAATGCCAAAGGAGAAAGACTAGTTGAGTACTGCAATGAGAAGAATATGGTATTCGCTAACACCCTCTTCAAACAACATGGATGAAGGAGGTACACATGGAAGATCGCAGGGGATGTCTCAAGGTACCAAATAAACTGCATACTAACAAGAAGGAGGTACAAGAACCAGGTGAAGCAGTGCAAGAGTTACTCTGGTGCAGACATAAATAGCGATCACAACCTAGTGATCATGGAGAGCCAACTTCGCTACAAGAAAATTAAGAAGACCAAACAAGAGCCAAGATGGGAGTCAAAATTGCTGACGAAAAAAGACAATAGAGAAAGATTTGCGATGGCCATTAATAGTAAACTAGGTGGTAAAGGAGAAAGGAGCACCGAAGAGATATGGGATGAACTGAAGAGGGCAATCACCAAAGTTGCAGAAGAGCAACTGGTGAAAAAGAGAGCCGACACGATGAAACCATTCTTTCAATTATGTACCATTTTACAGAGATTGTTATAACTGACATGATACCAATCATATTTCATCTTTATTCATATCAGATTTCATCTTAAGTTATAGCTTCATTAGTCACCCTTATGCTGAAGGTCATCTGAGAATTATAGGAAATTAAAAAAAAAAGAATCTAAACAATTAAATATGGACTAACCTCAAAATCAGACACATGTGAAGTACTTTTTTGAATAAAAAGTATCCATTTGCCACTCCCAACACCTATTCTCCTCCCTGCCTCACCCCACACAGGTCAAAGATCAATGTCTATAAAAGCACATTTATGAACTCTAGTACATGCATAAATAAATCTCTGATGTTTACATTCTTTCAACTTAAAAAAAGACCTGCAGAGGTCAGGAAATGTTAAGCTTCACCATAGACTATTATAGTTAAAATCCCCGAGAGACCTTATTGTTTAACTTGTTGGTATTTCAGTGAACAGGTATTTAAATTATGTAATTTGCCTAAGATTTTATAGAGTGGTTATCACAGTGTGTGCAATGAGAATTGGAGATAATGAAAAGAGAAACTTTATAATTCCACATAGATTTATTAGACGGACGACCTAGGTTTCGACGTGGCACGTCATCATCAGCACCTGATGATGACGTGCCACGTCGAAACCTAGGTCGTCCGTCTAATAAATCTATGTGGAATTATAAAGTTTCTCTTTTCATTATGTTAAGTCGATTCCATGAAGTCACGCCCGAGACAACGAGAATTGGAGAATTAAGTCTTGCATATAATATCTGTGCATTGTTAAGATTGATAAGCTTGGCAATCACTTAATGAATATTGTGTAGAAACTTTGTATCCATTTTCACTACAAACCTTATATCTTACATAAAAAAAGTGTTATCAGAATTTACTAGCGGGAAGTGTTCTACATACTTTATGAATAATTAACATCACTCAGTAATTTCTATTTCACAACCTAATTTCATCATAAAATTCTCAAAACTGAAGATGGCAACATCAATAAACCAGGTGATGAAATGAACATGATGGAAATGGATACTAAATTATTTTCACTCAATTTCTTTTTGCATTGAATAACTCCTTTCTCTGCCCTCTAATACACATCAAAACTGAAGAGAGGAAGTATTTTGGTAAAATTCATTACAACAGACAAGGGGAAACAGTGTTTAATGTTGAAAAATCTTCACTCTCAAAGCTACCAACCTCCCCAAAACTTATTGCAAAATACTTTCCACTTTGAGGATAAAATAAAATTTGTTTTGCTATGCTTGACTGCACAAGTAAGTAATAGTGATAAACCATAGCAAAAGAATAGAACAAATAATTAACTTACGTGACAATAAGCTTGTTAGAATATCCAAAATATTACAATCTCCAGCCAAAATTCTACAATGTTCATGTGCCTTGCCATAAGGAACTCGAATATCATCATCTAAAACCAATGCTCGGCAGACTTTGCATGCCTCTCGCACCACAACTCTAGGAGTACTTTCATCAGCCAACATGGCAACTAAAATTGAGGGTATTTCAGTTTCCATTAGGGCTTGTCGATTCTGTTCATGCTTAATGATGCATTGTTTCATCCAAATTAAGGTGGGCTGGTACAAATCCACATTTTTCATTTTAAGAAGTGAGAGAATCAAATTCATTCCATTTTCATCAAGAAGATCAGGTTGCCCTGTCATCAATGTAGTTAGAGTGGATAAAACAGCTAATATTGGTTTACTTCCATTAATACGTTTGGCTACTTCTACCAAAATTCCATAGGAATTCAGTTTTCCAGCAAGGACTCTGTGGGCTATATCTTTGCCACATTCATCTTTAAGTTCACTGAGATGGGTTACAAAATCTTCTGAATTGTATGAATCACTCTGAATTGCTTTTTCTATTTTATCAATGATATTCTTCAGTTTTTCCGAATCATTATCTTCAGGAGATGACATGACAATATTACTCAGATCAACACCCTGTAAAAAATTATTAAGGAATTCAGTATGTTTTGCACATTTCACCACCACCCAGTTGCATTTCATAATACATGTAAGACAATTACTTATTGGGAGCTTTCTTAACCCCCTAAAAATGATGAAATTTTCTCGGATCGAGCATCGAAACCTCTGACCCGATGGAAGACCCGAAAAAAATTCATCAAACAAATATGCCGGGAAAGCACCAGATCTTACTTCTCCTAAAAATGTTTTCCATTAAAGTAATGATAATAATTACATATATGTTGATTTTAAATTTGATATTGACAACATGACAGAAATTAAATTGGAAGAAGTAAAATACTGACTTAGAATGTTGGTGGTGAGTAGGCCATGAACCAAGGAGATATTCTCCAATTGTAATTATGCAATAATAATTTTTGTCTATGAGCCACATTATAAATATTTATCTAAGACATATAAATAGAATGATTCATATAAAAAGAAATTATGTGCACATAAACTCATTTGCAATGACCTTTGCAACAAGATCACTTATACATACAATCAATACTGTGAAAGTACATGATAACCACCTTTGGATGATTTATTCTTTGGGAGAAGAAGATTTGACAAGTTAATTTGGAAAATCATCTCAATATTGACGAAGTGACCTCTTAGGTCAGTTATCAGAGAAAAACACATATTCCAACTCACAGTACCATTTAATGAGGCAGTATATCTCACAGCCACTAATTTAAATAGATCCCATTGTGGAAGCGAATGTCAGAGATAGAATGATTTCAGCTTTGCATGTGGTTGCCCATTAAGGCTAAAGGAAATAAATTTGCCAAACAAAATTGAAATTTAAGCCTAGCTACCAAATCATACAAAGTCATTCCAAACTTTGATGTCACAGTCAATAATATTCCTATCCAAACATTCCATGAGGAAAACTAAAAATGTTAAAAGATGCCCTCTTAATTGTTCCCTATTTAAGTAGTGGGTATGCTGTGTGGAAATATTATAGTATAGCCACTGAAACTAGTGCACACACATTAAATAAAACCATATCTGCATTTCCGACTGGATAGTCAAATAGAAAGACTTACTAAAAATAGATGATCCCCATTTGGTCAGGGATCAATTTAATTGGTTGCAATTTAGGGTGAACTTTTGGCCATGGGGAATTAAAAGGTTTTATAACTTTGCAAAAAAGTTTGTTTGAAAAGCAAAGTGATATTGAGAAAAATTTCGCCAAGAGCAAATGCTTTTTAGTTTTCAAATAAGATGACCAATAATGCCGAATATCACCCTACCAAACTGTGTATCAAGTTTAATTTAATGCGTGAAAGTAAATACCTGAGCTTTGAACTGTTTGACCGCATCTTTTACGGCTTCTTCTGGACTCATTTGAAATTCCTCAATGTTTTCCCTGACGGCATTTTCAAAAGTCTCTTGAGATATGACAAGGGCCATTTCAGAGTTGCTTTAAGGACACCAAGAGCAATGTGCCAGATATTGATGTCAAGATCAAAATTGAGGTTCAATGTAATATCACCAAATTTCTATTGGGAGCTATTAAAAATTGTAGATGAAGTCAAAAATATAAAAAAGTAATGAGAATGACGACGAAAGTTGCTCCTCTTCACAGAAACATTGACAGCTGTTTCTACTATGCTTGCCGGTACTGCCAACCACAGATGTATAACGTACTACTAATGAATATGAATTCCCAAAACAATTTTCGTCGTGACGTCTTTCCTATTAATGCTCCACACTTTTCCGAAATTTAATGCATAAAAAAATACCGAACTGTTATTATGCGGCACTCTTTCATTCGTAACAAGTTCAAATTTATATTTGGCTTGTTTGGACCTGCATACGAAAAAATAATACGTCGAAAAAGAAAATTAGGTTGTATTGATAAATTAAAAAAGGATATTTTTTGTTAATTTAGGTTTATAGAATGCATAAACGTTTAATAGGCAGAGTAAATTACCAAAGCATTGATTAAATTTATGGGGGTTGTGAAGTTATGTGCCATAGATCGAGAGTATGACGTTGCAGAATGGCGCTCGGTTCAATGATTTCATCAAGGTAACCCACGCAATGCCCAATTTGGTCATCAGTGTGTACGTTTAAAAGATATTAGAGTATTTATAACACATTCTTGTGACTCTGATGAGTGGAATTCTCATTGTTTATTTCATTGACACATATTATCCTATCTTGATTTTGTTGGAGCCATATTTGTATTTCAAACAACTAGGGCATGGTGTTATGATAAACGATTTATAACATGGTTATTAGTAATTATGGAAGCAATTAATTTCGCAATAAATGAAAGTGAACTCGGTCATTTCATTTTTAATTTATCTTTAATTATATTAAATATCAACTTTTTTAAATGCAGTGTGTATAGTTAAATGTATGTACATTTATAAATAAATAAATAATTTATCTTTCCTCGGTAATAGCATTGGAGACATCGAGAATTTAATGAATACTTCAGATGTTGACATGTCTAGGCACGCTCCAGCCAAAGAAAGTGACAAGTAACAAAATAATAATCGCGATGAAAATACCATTCATTTCGAATTTCAGTTATTTTAAATGAAAATGTTTTTCCTTCGTTTTAATTTTCAGAGAACACTCCGAAAATCGTAGAATGTCTTTTAAAAGGGAAACTTTAACCTTTTCACCACAATTGCCAATAACAGACTGGGACCATGATAACAGACAACTCTTCTGCCATGCAGCTAGAAGTACAGGTATTTTCAATGTACACATGAGATATATTAAATAGTTGCAACTGCCTTCAAAATAGTGTCAAGTATTGTTCATTCACGAAATTCATTCTAACACTTGCTCAAAATATGAGACTCTATGTTAACGACTTTTTTTGCTCTTGATGATTACTCGTGCCTAAATTCCATATTGATTATTTCAGCTAATGTATTCTATGCCAGAATTCAAAAGGAGACAGAGGAATTCCTGTATCATTTGGAAAAGCAAACAAGTACATTACAAGAAGAAATTCCAGCTGGGGTGTCTCAAAATGATAGGTATTACTTTTTGGACATATACATAGTTGCAAATAAATGATTAAGATTATAAAGAGATAAAATAAAAATATTTCTCTTCAACGCTTTCAGGGTTGTAGAGGATGAATCATTAGCCAAACTGAAGTATCTTTTGCTGATTCATACCACCTGTTCTCAAATTACCAATTTGTTGGTGAACTCACCATGATGCAGAATTTTGACTTCTCATGTGAAGTTAATTGGGTGATCTAATAGCATTATGGGGATATTGTTAGGTACACACATCCTCAGTTAATATGATAATTAAATACAATATTTATGACATTTATCCATGATGCGATTACAAATTTATTCTCTCTAAGGTGTCGGATACCCACGGGGTCATTTTTTCATTCAAGGCATTAAACATTTGACAAATTTGAATATGTATGGCATGAGTCAAAACTGTTCATCTATACTTGCATGGTACTTCGAATACTTATGTGTGCGAATAGCAATGCATATTCAGTATAATGTGTGATATCTGGGTGTATGTGTGTGTGTTTATATTGTATATCCGGCACAGGGGAAGGAACTGGCCCCCCTACCTTGTTTGTCCTTTATGTGTTCCTATTCCTTATGAACCGTTAGAGAGAAGGTAAATAAACAATGAATGTGGTACAAATTTAAACAAATTCCCATGTGAAAAACATTAAATAGCCAATTCTACTGCAGCATTTTCTCTTGGGATAGCTTAGAACTATGGAGCCAATGGAAAATGGTAAAATATAGTACCTACCTAAACCAAGAAATAATTTTGCACAAATTCTACCATTTAAGTTAATACACACCTTGGTTTATTCAACTTATAAAGTAGTATATTGGGGTTGCTGTTAAGTTTTTTACTTCTGATGGTTAAAAAATGTTTCACCTCAATTATGTTTTAACTTCTTTTTTGAGAATAGTGCCATTTATTTCATATGTACGAGTAAAAATGAATTAGCATACTCTTATTTCACCTTGTAAAGTAGTTCTTTAAATAAGCTTCCCTAGTTGTTTTGGGAGTGGCTTCTCCAGGAGAATTAGGTTGGCACAGGTCTCTTTTCATTAATACGTTTTTGTGCAAATATTCATATCTTCCTCAAAGTCATGCTTAATTTGCTTGTTTGTGTCCATTCACAGGTGTGTATATCTTGAAATTCCTAAGGCCTGTTCAGTGGTGGTTTTGATAAATAAACAACATGAGTTATACTTTAAAATACAAATTCAAAGTTTTCTGAAATATTACATGATCACACTTCCTCTCTTGAAATCTATACCTCATATGTGCATTTTGAAACATTTGTTTAAGTGTTTAATTTCAAACTCATTATTGAAAACTTCATGGCTTACCAGTGTATTACTTCCACCTTTGTTATGAACATCTCTAATCTGTCTGAGAGCTTTTCGCAATTCACACAAAACAGTTCCCCCCACCTATTATTTTATTATTTCTTTCCGTGTTACAGGGAATTGAATAGCTGTCAAACCAAATTCCAGTGTAAATTAAACATGCACTTAAAGTTGAACATTAAAGCTGATGTCCTTCTGGATGTCTGTTGTAGCTTACATGATCCATGGGTTTGTGCCCTACTTATAATAAAAGTGAGGACTGAGAGCTGGAAGTGATAACCACCTACCTAATTCATAAATTAGATGCATCTAAGTGGCTGCCCTAGTGGTGCATGAACCACCAGAGACCAACTACAGAAGTTAACTGCAAACATGCATGCAGTTAATGTATGAGTGTTTTTGCATGGGTGTGGTGAGTGGTCACCAAACTAACTGGCCTACAGACACATATGTATTATGTAAGAAAATTGAAGTATGCTTTCTATTGTTTTAAGCTCAACTTTGTGGAAGTTCATTAATTGAATTATTATTATGAATTAAATAATTGGTTAAAAACTGGAGATAAATACAAAACAGCCTAGTGACACATGTCATCATTTGTCTCACAGCATATAAAATCATGAAAGAAAATTAAAAAGCTTCAAATATAATTTATTAAATATGTGCACCAGTTGTTTCTATAAGTTTCAACCAAACTTATACATACAGTTTACATTTCCCTGTATTAAAACCATAACTATACACACAGTAAGCAACCCTAAGATTGGCTTGGTAGGTGATGGTAGAGTTCACCCAGTACTAAGCCCATTGGTGTGCGAAATTCACACATGAGGGTATGGGGGCCATATCCTTTTCCTGTGCTGTTTATGGTTTCCCAGGAAGATCTGGTACCCAAAAAATCACATACCTTGGATAGAGCTGCAGGTGTTCAGAGAGGTTTGCCCAGGAATTGAACCTAGGCCCTCTGGTAAGTAGTCCAACACTCTACCCCTGGACTACCATGACCCACCAACCTACAATATATTATATAAAAACACTAAAGAGATAATACCTGTAGGCATAAATGGATCTTTAGTTGGTTCATTTGGTAAGTTTGTTAGCAACATCAGTTTGTGTTAAAGGGATCTTGAATGTTTGCCAAATACTAGTAAGTAGATTGTTTATGGCCAATGAGAGTGTGTCAAGGAGTGGGATGAGGGAATGTAAAGGGGAATGGTAATGGACAGGGCTCAATCACTTGTTGGAGAATCTTTTGATGATGGGCACTTACAGGACCAGCTAAATGATAGTTGTTGGTGGCACTTTCACTGTGTTCCAGTAGTTGAGATAATGGGAAGTCTCAGGGGATATAGTGTAATAGAATTTAAGGGCAAGTTGTGAGGTAAGAAAGTTATTTAGAGAAGGATCAAAGAGAAAGGAGAGAGAAAAAGAGTAAGTTGGAATGAATTTCATTTTGATTGCAAGGTAATTTTTGTCAGATGCAATATTTTAGTATTTTTACTATGCACTGTGTCTCTTGGATGAATAAATATTATTATTATGATTGCAGAATGACTTCACTACGGATCATGGAGTAATAAGGTGAAAGGGGAGATAAACTGGAGGGAAGAATGGGAGGGTTAAATCTGTGATCATAATTGGGGAAGGGTGTGACAATGAAGCCTACGTATGCATTAGTACTACTGTTGGATTTTCAGATGAAAATTCACTTTTATGGGTTAAGGAGATGGTTTGGGGGGAGGGGCTTTTAAGAGATATTCATCCTCAGGAGATATGGAGTTCTAGGTTTCTAATAAATGTTTGGTGATGGTGGGACTTTGCAGTCTATTGTATTTTTAAGTGTGCTAAATATTCTATTGAATCTGATGAGGAGTAAACAGTTTATTGGTCTGGTATGTGCTTGAAAGTGCCTTCAAGATCAAGCTGATCATGCAGTTGCTTTTCGTTGAAGGTTTCTCCAGTGAAAAATCTAGCCTCATGGGTCACCATTTCCCTTTTCAATCCTTACCTTTCCCCCAGACCACTCCTCATCTCTCCCTACATCACTATTAATGGCCATCGACAAAACGTCTTCCTAATATTAACATCAGTTTCGTCTTTTTTAAACTCACCAAACGAGTGTAATTTTCCTAGATTTATCCTGTCTTGGTGCACCAGTCCTGCACCTTGCCCAGGTTCTTCTGCATGAGACCGTCATCAGTACTCAGGTTTCTACCTGTTATAAGAATAACTACATAATCTCTACTCATTTAAATGTATGTACCAGTCTTTTTGATGTGTGCTATTAGGCTATTAATCATCATTTTCCACAGGAGAGGGTTTCAATTTAAGCTCCAAAAGCTATTTGAAAAAAATACAAGGTGATTCAAAATCACTTAACTTTCTAAACTGCTGTATGTACCCTTTTGGGAGAATTCATTTCCTCTTCGACCATGGAACCACATACTTAATAGTCTTGGAAAATGGGGAGGCATTATTATGGGTTTATTCATACCATTTAAAAGGAAGAAAATTGACCAGATTTTGCCAAATCAGTGTAAGTTCTCATCCCAAAAAAGGGAGGCAACCATATGTGAGTATGTAGTATGTAAAGTTGATTTCACACGCAGCTAATGTGGCACTTAGAATTATAAATAAAAAGATGGAGAGGAGACGAAATGCTTACTTATTGGAAGGTGAGTTTGGTTTAAGGAAGGGGAGAAGTGTGAATGACAAATTTGTGATGAGGTCACCAATAGAAAAGACATTTTGAACCAGATATAATTGTTTGCTTCAGAGAGTTCAAAAAGGAATTGATAGAGTAGATTGGCTAGCATTCATGAATGTATTACAAAAAATATGAGTAGATTGGAGGGATAGGTGACTGGTTCACAATCTGTACATATCCCAGACCGTCCAGGTGAGAGTGGTGGATGAAGACTTGGAATGCGTAGTGTTGGGAAAAGGATTAGGGGGTCCATTTTAACCTGTGCATTTCTATGTATGCATGGGGTAATGGGAAAAGCTGGAAATAGGAATGAAGATGGTGGCGAATTCATAATATCAAGTAAGTTTGTGGATAATAAAGCTTTAGTTTGTCAATCAGCCAAGGGGTTGCGAACTCTGCTGAGTGCATTTGAAAATCAGTGCAATATGTTTTTCCTTAAAAAATTCCTTTAACCATAATAAAGGTTATGAAGGTTTCAAGAAAGGGGAAGGTTAAATTAAACCTCGCTATCCAGTATCTAATAAACCAAAACGGTAGATTACAACTATAATAGTGATCATTAGAATGCTAATTTTTAGTGGTAGGAAGGACAAAACAGAATTCCCACCATTTGTCTTATTACGATTTTGCGGTAGAGGTGGGCGGGGTCATATTTCTCTGGATAAAAAATATCTTCCCTATACAGTACTGCGAACGGTAAGTAGTTTTCATGGTGGCCTTGTAGAGGACTCTGGGTGATGTTGTGACACCGCTACTCTGGTATTCTCGGGAACTAAAGAGAGACGGGGTGAGAGCTATTGTGTTAAACTTCCGTATGTTATTCTATGACGTCATAAGGAGCAGAGGAAGGAAATCGTAATACATTTTAGCGTATGGTTAGGAATAATGTTAAGAAAAACGGACGTAGCCATGGGTATTGATAACCAAGGTATGGGAATTTTCTATGCTTATGTTTGGGGAGTATCGTATTGATTTGATAATTATATTAAACAATAGTCTACTTATAAAGAAAATGTTAAGCACTGCTGCCCTAGCGTAGACTTTTGCTACCGCGACGTGCTTAGGTCACTCATTTCCGTTCTAAATTTCCATTGTTCCAGTTAATTGCATATTAATTCGGCCATATCGATAACTTTAACTAGGATTGTCATGATAGCACTTCGGTAGAACTTGTTTCTGTTGGCATTTTGCAGTTCATATGCCATTTTAAGTGCATAATCCTCGCGTTGTCATTTTGTTTATAATACATTTTCTTTAAAAACTTAGGTTTTGTTATGCAGAAGGTTTATTAGCATGTTCAGTTATTTTTTTCACTGTTCGAATGCTTAGTCGATGGGAATGAAAAGTCTTGATTTCATCGTGCATGCCAATAATATGTTGTGTTTTGGGTTATTGAACCATTTCTATGAAATATTTCAATTTTGTTTCAGCCCATTGGAATTCTGGCGTTGCCTAAAAGCAATTGAGGAGTGGTGGTGATGGGGGTAGTGCAGCTGTAACGAAATAGCCATGGGAAGCCAAGATGCACAACGTCCTTTATCTCTTCAATTACGGTTGAATGGAATGCATGCAGAAGAACAAAGACTTCGCACATTCGTTGGATGGCCATCAAACTCGGGCATAGATTCGAAAGTGATAGCAAGAGCTGGGTTCTTTTACACTGGTCGGGGACTGGAGGTGGAATGTTTTGCTTGTAGGTGCCGTATTTCAGATTGGAACTATGCGGATTCTGCAATGGACCGGCATAGGGAACTTAATCCAAACTGCTCTTTTATTCTGAATCCCAACGGTTCAAGCAATATTCCAATTGCCTTTCCTTCGTCATCGCCTCCGGTCCAGGTTGAGCAAAAGGTAAAATAAAAGCACATTTAGTAGATAAAGAAACGAACTTTTAAAGAAGTAATCCATTATAAAACTGCCAGATTCTTTTCACCGGTACAGTTACTGCATGTGTATTCAATAATTTCTCCGTTCCCAGATAAATACTAGTTTATTATGTTGGTATTGGGAATTAGAAGTTTACAAAAATACAAGAATTACATGTCCTGTTACGCGGTTGACGTAGGTACTCCAAAATGCTCATTAACGAGGATATTTTTAGACCGACTCTATTAAATAATATTTCCTTATTCGGTAAAGGGATCTTTACTCCACTGTAAAAGTAAACTATTTCATATAGCCAGCCTAAAAAGAGGCCATACGAAGCCCAATTTATTCTTTCCTAGGGTATTTAAAGAAGGGATTTACTTCCCAGGAGACGATTAAACCGGAATCTATGTATGGGTGCTTACTAATTGTTTAAGGAGGTTACATTTGGGCAACAGTTACCCAATTGTCACTGAGAGATTCTTAACAGGGTGCTCTCAAAGTGCCTTTAAAGTGAGTTTGCTACACTAAATGGGAGGCCACATATGGCAGTATGCATTTCTGTGAGTAAACTGTTCCACCTGCTCTAGTTTTTGCTCTCCTATTTAACATTTAGCTTAGCTTTACTCCTCAGTGAAAATGGAATAACCTTGTTCTATTTACATTTATTCTCATCCCATACCCATCAAACTGATCTTCCAATGTAATCAGCAGAGTTTGCAACCCCTTGGCTGATTGAACTAAAGTTTGGTCATCTGTAAATCATACTGATTTTATGAATGCCCCACTGATTTACATTCCTATATCCAGTTATTTCCGTGCTTCTTTTACTATGTTCTCCACTTATAAGTTGAAAAGTGCTGGTGGTAATGGCACCCTTATCATCCTCTTCTTTTTAAGACTGTCCATACAGACTCTCCATCTGCCACTCACACCTGCACAGTCTGTGACATTTACAGGATGTGTATAAGTCTCCTATCATGCCAGTCTACTCCTATTTTCAGCAATGCATTCATTAATTCTACCAATATACTCTAGCAAATGTCTTTACCAAATTCGCGAAAACAACAGATACATCCTGATTGTATTCTAAGTTCCTTTCTATCAGTGACCTCATTACTGCTATGGCATCACATATGCCTCTCCCCCTCCGGAAACCAAACTGATTGTCCCTAACAATTCATTTGCACTGCTAAACTGAAGGCATTCATTTGTGCTGCTCTCAATCTTGCTGATGATTCTAAGAGCCATTTTAGCTGGATGCAAAATCGAATTTATTGTTCTGAATACTTTGAGTATTGCTGTATTTCCCTGTTTTGGTGTTTGGACTAAAACTGATGTGACAATTTCTTCTGGCGAAATCCTTTGTTCATAAATGCTATGAATTAGTCCATAAAGACTTCTTCCCACTTTTTCTCAAATATTTAAATAGTTTTTCTGGAGTGTTGTCTACTCCCACAGTTTTATTTCATTTCATCTCTATTGATGCCATTTCTATCTCATCATCGAGTAAGTCTGGACCTAAGCTATCTTCATGTATGTCATGTTCTGTTTCTATGTCTAACCTTCATGGCCTAAGTTCTTTACGTTACAGTTCTTCTATGTATTTCTTCCATCTTTCTTGGATCTTCAACCCTGATTCATCTGGTATTTTTGTAACTTATTTCTAATTGTTAACATGGGTTATCCCATTTTACTTCCTGATAGTGTTTTCACCTCATATTGTTTACCTGTTTACCAATTTCACCCTTCCTCTGTAAACTTTCCAAATCCTCGCCCTGTGGCTTCCACCATACTTCTTTTGCTCCATTTTTTACCCATTTCAATTTATTATTTAATTCTTTGTACTTCCTCCTACCTAACTCACGTACATTCCTCCATTTCCTCCTCTCATCTATTTTTCTAATAATCTCATCTTTAATCCATGGTTTTCTTACCCTATTATATTATAAAACCATAAACACAGTAATCAACGTGAAGATTGGTTTAATAGATGATGGTAGAGTTCACCCAGTACTAAGCCCGATGGCATGTGCATATCCACACATCAGGGTAGGGGGGCCAGTTCCTTTCCCTGTGCTGGTTATGGTTTCCCAGGAAGTTCTGGTACCCGAAAAATCACATAGCTTGGGTGGAGCTGCAGGTGCCCAGAATGCCTTGCCTGGGAATCAAACCAGGGACCTTCTGGTCAGTAGTCCAATGCTCTACTCCCTGGACTATCGCAACTCCCACTCTTTTATATTAATACTCTATATTATACTTTTTAACATGCATTTCCATTTCTCCTCCACATTACCCAGGTCTTTTTCTTCACTCATGGTTTTCTCTACAGCCTGTTGATACTCTTTCCTTTTCGATCCTATTAGTGCTTCTACATTCCATTTCCTAAACTGTCTTCCCTTTTTTATCTTTTTGAATCAAATACTACACTTCATAATAACTAAATCGTGGTCTGAGTCTGTATCCGCTCCCAGGGAAACTATTTCTCCCAAGAGTCCCCTCTCCTCCTCCAAAATGCATAGCACTTCCCTGTTTCTTTTTCTTTCTGTTCACCTTTTCACCTTTTTTTTCCATCCTCATTGCCTGCATTCCAAAAACCTCCAATCTACAACTACCATCTTGCGTCAATGTTTCCACACTGTATTTATTCATTTCACATTAATCTAAAAACATCACTTTGAACTTTTACATATGACTTTTTAAAAATAATATAACAATAGGTAATTACAAACACCCAAACCTTAAGGGGTAAAAAACCTTCCTAGGTGAGAATCGAACCTGCGAAACCTGGGTTGGCAGATGAGGACTTTACCCTGCCACCACTGGGGCCCATACTATATATAAAGAAACCAGAACTTTCATTGAGATATTTGGTAACTGCAAAATTAAGGAAGACATAATTTTGATGTTGCATGTTTAATACATAATCATCCCTGCTACGCACCCTAGCAGTGGTGGGTAGTTACCATGTAGATAGCCAGAATGTGGAGGTATCCAATGACATCACCCATAGCCAAATGCGAGCCTTCTGGTCAGCAGCTCAGAAGTCTATCCATGGGACTACTGCACCACAGAATTTAGAAATGCTTTAAAAGTAATCACTGCATATGAGTCTTAACAACACTGAAAATTTTATTCAGTAATTTTCTCTCCCGGACATAATTATAGCCACCAATATATGACTTTCTGGCCAATAAATATTAATGATTTGAACTCAGTGGATTGATGATTAAATACATTATTAGAATGTAAAAAAAACCAAACATAAGAAAGAATCTCAAAAAGTCTCTAAGTCTTTGAACCTCAAAAATCAAAAAAGAAACTCCATCCCAGAAGCAATTTACACCAATGGTATAGTTGTTTAGGAAAGTGTTAGAATTCCATGGAGCTATTCAGACTCATGATTTTATTCTTTTTTAAGTCACTCCTTTTAATATGAATCAATATAGTCTAATTGAACTTAAAAGGTTCTTTCTTGCTACAAGATACCTTCAGGTGGCTAATAATAAAACTAATGTGTTTTCAGGAATATGTGACAAAAATATAAATTACCAAGTTAAGTGATATACCCCTCCAAATGGCCTACAACCTTGATGTGGTGAAAGTGCTTGTGTCCTCTCATGACCCTTAGGGTTCCAAGCTCTAATTTTAGATACTATCTAGACCTGCATTTAAAAATAATATTTTTACAAACTTATATTGTTTCTAAAAGTTAAAAGTTAATTTTTGTTGTTGTATGTCTGATGTCTAATCATCTCCTTCCATGCACCCTAGCGATGGCTTGTGGGTGTTGGATAGATGGATGGATTTTGCTAGGCATAATGAACACTGAAAAACAAAGAAATGATGGACTTCAAAAGTTATTCCTTAAAGAAATAAGCTGAGACTATAAAAATTTGTAGCAGCATATTACAATGTACAAAGCATTTGCTGAGCTGCCGGTATATTTTATAATGTATGTTTGTAAAAGATGACGACATGCACCATATGAAAATATGATTAAGGTGAATAAAGTTTATTATTATTATAATAGGTACACAAAGGATGGGACAGTTTGTTGCTATCAATTGACCTTATGCTCTATTCATGCAAAAAATTAGAAGTTCTTACCCCATACCTTCTTGGATTTATACTTACAAATATATATGTTATTTCTTGTTGGAATCCCTATGGTGTAATGCCATATTTTTGTTCCTTTGGATATAATTTTAGGGATATAGAAGTGAAGCATCAGTTTATGACCGAAGTGGTCCTGATTACCGGAAAGAAGAGGTCCGCTTAGCTTCATTTTGCCGTGAGGATGGGAAACGGTGGCCTGTGCCTGACAAGGTGTCTCCCTCCGCTCTTGCCAAGGCAGGATTTTACTGGAATCCTAGCAGCTTGAGTCGCCCAGATGCAGACATCAGTGATCGTGTTACATGTGCTTTTTGCAATGGGTCCCTGGGTGGTTGGGAAAGTGGTGATGACCCCCAGAGTGAGCATCACCGTTGCTTGATTGGCTGCCCTTTTGTTGTTGGTGCCCCGGTGGGAAATGTTCCTATATCCTCCCCGACCACCCAGTCTTCTCCAATGAGCACAGCTGCTGCAGTAACATCGTCTGGAAAGGAGGAGGGCTGCTCTCTAGCCCAGCCCAGGAGTGTACCTGATGAAGGGAGTGGGGGGAGTGAGTATCAACCTTTGTTTGCAGAATGAATTTGAAGAGATTGGCAAAAATAGATTAGTGACTAACAAAATATGCTGTGCAAGGATTTACCTGTGACTTTTATGGAAAGGTTGGTTATTGCAATTTTAATTAGATCAATGTGCATTAACACTTTTTGTAAGTTTCTGCCTTCTTTGTTATGGTGTTGAGGAATGAACACTATTTTGCCAGAGGTGAGGGTAGGTATAGTTCCTCTGTTATTGGCTGTGGTATGTAGTTGAGCGCAGTAAACTCTTGATTATTCATGCGCAGATTATCAATTTTATCTTTGCTCTTGTCTTCCTAGCCCCTTGAAATTTTAATTACAATCGAAAAGATTGCTTTGAAACTTTGACAATGCTTTTAAGAAATACCTGGGCTTTCTTAACAGTGTTTAATTTTGATCACAAAATCAAAATGTGTCAATAGTATTTAATATTTTAATTTAAACATTTTTGTACCATTTGTACTTTCCTATAGTCATTTCCCTTGCATTCATTAACCCTGAGAATTCCTAATTCTCCCTTAAGGTGAGCAAATACTGTGAAACTACTTTTCTATGCAACCATAAGTCATTAACTGTCTTTACCGTGTAATTTTAATTGGTCTCATATGACGAACATGGATCCATATCAGTGGTTCTATGTCAGTATTCATCCTTCACCAGTCATTTGTTTTTCCATGATCTTGTGATTGGTTTGGCTTTCTAGGTAAATACGTTGTGTTTTTCACTTGGTGATAGTTTTGGTTTCTCGTAAAGCTATAATTCTACTTTTACCAATTGAATGAAAATGGTAAAAATTGTACTTTCCATTCCAAAAAATCACAAATTTATTGCAAGGAATGAAAAAGGAGAGTCTTTGTTTGCATCCGTTGATCTCACTACCATATTTTCTGCATATTTTGGTACACCTATTTATGCATACACTCCATTTTGATTTTCTACATTGGCAAGCCTCTGTAATAGTTTAAATTAAACTATTAAACATGGTGTCAATTGTCAAACAGTAACATCACTTGAGAATTTTTTTAATATTTATGCAGCTTGCATAGTCAGATTGAGTAAGTGTTTTTCATTTAGTATCAATATAATAAGAAACTTGCTTGACCGATAACCTGAGACTCACTTCTCAAAGCCATAAGCATTTTAAAAGATGTGGATTGCTCGTAAGGAGCACTTTAGTGGCAATAAATTATTAATATCATTTATCCCTTACCTCAATTTCACAAATTGTGATTTAGATGAAATTATGTAATGTATGAATGATTCTTTTAATAGGACTTTTAAATTGGTTTGTTGCTTTGAAAAATTAAGCTTGGAAAGGCCATTACATTTATATTAATCAAGGACTGGGTGTACAAAGCTTTGAATTCTTGGGAATTTTGACGAAAACCCAGGATTTATCATTGAGATTCAATGAAAAGCAATGACATTCATGAGATCCAATTTTGTAAGCATATACTTTCCATTTGGTAGTTGACGGCTTGGTGATGAGTTGTTATGCACCTTCTTGGGGCACTGGAGAATTATGCTTCATTGGTTTCATTCCATTGGTAATAATTAATATTTAATCAATTCAGCAAATATTTTACGTATTAAATACAAGTGTGTTGTACAAGTAAATAATACATATTTACGCTAAAGGAGTAATCTTGATGGATTATAATTGTCATAGATGAATTGCATACTTAACTTGTAGAATGGTTATTGTGTGAGCAAAAACAGCATGGTATTATGCTAATGTGTATAAGTTGAAGAGGCCAATTGTACAGTTGAAGTTATAAAGGTTAAGTTTGTTTTCTTCTTTTGATGATTCTGGATCACTTTTTAACTTTTTGTTCTGAACATATGGGTACAGGTGGATAAATATAAAGAGGTGAAGGGTTTAACATCCTTTTGGCTTTACATATCTCATGGTTTTTTTCAAGGAGATCTCAAATAGTATATAGTTTCAAGCATGGTTCAATTTTGAAAAAAAAAGGTACTCCATTTATAGTTAGATTCAGGAAATGTAGCTAAATATAATGTTTGTTCAATCAACAGTGATTATACATTTTTGTATCACATGATTTATTGAGCAAACATTTAATTTCATTCTGTGTTTAGCTTAAGGTGTATATTAAAAATATTATAATGTATATATTAGTGTATATTTAGTATAATTTTCGTATGTTTGACTCTGGAATAGCATCAGCAGTAGTTGTTGCTAGTTGCAACATTTTTGGTTCATCTACAGCAATGATAGAGTTAATATGCAAAGAGCAATATGCTTAATTGAAATTTTGCTTTTGCCTGAGCAAATCATCAGTTGAGGCCTATGTAATTCTAGAGCAGCTTATGCGCCCATATAGAACAGCTAGAAAATGAGAGGAGAGAATCAATATCATCAAAATAAAAAGGTAGACCTGGACCTGGGTTCTGAAACTGTTCATACCCAATCAACAGGTTATTCATATACAGGTTAGTTTACAGTTGAAGTTTATGGTACTTGAAGAGAAGGAGTTTCTTTTGAAGGCTAATCCTGCGGATAAAACATTGTTGTATGAACTTTAGGATGAAAATGAGAGTAGATTGGCGGGATAGGAGACGTCCACAGCCTGTATGTCTCAGACTGCTCTGGTGCGAATGGCAGAAGAGGAGTCTGGGAAACTGGGCAGTGTTGAGAAGGGAAGTTAGGTAGGGAGGTCCATTGTCACCTTTGCTGTTCAATGTATATGTGGAGGAAATGGTTTAAATAGGTATGGGAAGAACTGGAGACTGAAATGAAAGTTGGTGGAGAATAAGATCAGTTAGTTTGTGGATGATCAAGTTTAGTTAGAAAGTCAGCAAAGGGGTTACAGTCATTGCTGAGTGCATTAGAAAATCAATGTGACAGGTATGGGATGCAAATCAATTAATGTAAAACACAGGTTATGTGGCTTTTGAGGAGGAAGAAAGGTAAATTAAACACTAAAATGTTAGGGTAAAATCAAGAGTAGGTGGGAATTGACTTATACTTGAAGTGTTTTGGACCAAGATGGGCACAGTTTTAGGGACATAAGGAGAAACATTGCATTAGGCAAAGAAACTTTCACAAGGAGGAAGGATTTGATGACAGGGATGTTGTTTAAGGAGGTTAAGATGTAACTATTGAAAACTTTTGTATGGCTATGAAATTTGGTCATTGAAGCATCATGATAAGCATGGTCATTGAAGCATAGATTGGAGTCTTTAGAGAGATGAGTGTGAAATATGATGGAAAAGGTAAAATTGACAGATAGTTAATCAACAAAAGTAGTAGGCATGGTTGGGGAGGAGAGGGCATCGTTGAAAGAATTTCAAAGAAGATGGATGCAGAACCTTTTGATTGGTTCTCATAGAATAACATAAGGAAGTTTGAACCACTAGATGGAGTGCTTAAGTGTGGTAGAAGGGATAATTTTAGGCAATCGAGGTTGGGGTAGGAAGAGGATGTTGGAAGGAATGAAGGGAGGTAGAATGTTTGTGGAATTGGAGGAGAGTTAATTGTAATTTTGGATTTGAGGATTTGTCTTGTTAGGTGGGGGTAGAAAATATCAGTGTGTACAATATGTCCACTCAAAAACCTACCTCAAAACAAATACCAGAATAATAGCATAAGCTACATTTTAAAAAAGACAAAGAGCAAAAGCCGACACTAGGTATACTCTGAAATATAGCCACCAAGGTGGCAAGTCACTTGACGAGGATAAGCGCTAAATTATCCTAGGCCATATAAAAAGGCTACATTTCAAAGGCAACATACGGAATGCTTCACCACAATAATGTAAGGGTAAAAATCGCTAATGTTGTGGAATATCTTGCAAAAGTCAATATAAGATTTAGTCCTTATTCTCCCTTTAGTTCAGATGTAGCCCTGTGCCACATTTTCCTGTTCCCCTGTGTGAAGACACGCCTTGCTTTCAATTGTCAGAAGCAGACTTCACTGAAATGAATGTCTTTCAATTTGTAACATCCACCAATGATACAATAGTGGAGTCAAATCAATTTCACTTGTGACAAATGGTCATACTATATTAAACTGCCCTTATATGTTAGTAGTTAAGGCAGAATGCCAGAAATATTGATGCCAATCAATGCATCGTCATAATGCTTTTATGTCATCTATCCTAAGATTGGAAATCTGATGAAAATACATGTTAAGCTAGTAAAAATATGTTATGTGGAGGTTTATGTAAGTACTTGGTGTCCTCCATCTGCTTCAGTGTGTGGAGGCTTTCATAGTGCTGGAGTCATATTGAAAATATTCATCCTGTTTAATATAGTTCATAGGGCTGCCATCACCTGAACAGGTGAACCAAAGATTAAGAAATGTTTTTTATAAAGGTTTTACTGTACAGTACATATTATTTGATTTCCATAACCTTAGTACGCTCACTAGGTCTGACAGTGCATGGTTAGTGCTTGCTTCAATATAAATTTCTGCTAATAGAAGTTTAAAGAATCCATTAAAAAAGAGGAAAGGGAATGGGGAGTTAACCAAAAGGGTTTGCATTGAGGGTGGGTGACTGTGCCCAAGCTTTTATTTAACTTTTTGAACATTCTGAAAAAGTATGAAGCCAGGATTTTATCTTTGATGCTTGAATCAGTTCCAATTAAAGAGTCCTAAATTGGGATAAGGCTATTGTCATTAAAAGCAATCTTATTTTGTATCTCAGCTGTTGGAGTGGAGAGAACAAGGATTTTTTCTCAGGAAAAGGTTTTATACAAAAGCGAATAGTCAAAGGAAATTAAACCTTAAATAAAAAGATTTGGAATTGAAAAAAATATTTTTGTATTTCAAAAATCGTTTTAATATTTCAAAATTCAGTTTATGTTTTTCAAAAATACAGGAATGTGTTCATTTGTCCTTTGTGAATTTAATATGTTATTTAATATGCTCTAATGATGGGCAAATACTGGCACCTTCATTCTCGATTAACATATTTATCAGCAAATTCTACTGGAAGACGAAGTAGAGAGTTCTATATTGAATACATTTGAGGAAGATAATAAATGATAACTGCCATGATCAAATTCTTATCTTGGTGTTTGGAGAGGGTAGAATTCAAAATCTGACTTATGGTATCAAAATATTGATTGAAAGGATAAAGTTTAAACTTAATTAGATCCCAAGTTATTGTATTTGTCATGAGTTATTATTTTTAACTCCTAAATACAAAATGGAGCACAATGAGTGATTACAATTTGTATGCTTCTTTTGAATAAATCCCATCTTGTTCTAATTAAGTGTGATAAAAGAACTGAAACACCCAATTTCTCTAATAGAATGGATAAATCACCTAATGAGATTTGCATGATGGCCCTACTAAGAGTTTATAAGATTTCATGCCAAATGTTGTCAGGAAGCATAAAAATTAATGTAATACATGTTATTTCATTCTGTTAGCATTGAAATACTGAAATGCCACTTGAAAAATTGTTGGTGGAGTATTAACCCTTTCACTGCAACAGTCATATTTTTTGTAAAGCATGAACTTTGAATGTTGTATTTTCACCACTCTTTTAAAAAAAGGTATGGCTACACTGTGAATATCACCAAATTTTGATTGACATTAAATTTTCTCCAAAATTGAATTTGAACTTTTTTAAGGGAAAGTGACAATAAGAAAGAACTGAATTCCATTTTGAACTGTACAGCGAAAGGGTTAGGTGTGTTACTGCTAATGCGTAAAGTGTTACTGGGAATCCTGGGTAAGTCATGTGCTTTCAAAGATTCTTCTTCTACATGTACATTACCATTGCATGCAGCTTCATGAATGGCCCTATTGCATTTCCCTTTATAATGCTGTTTGATAATTAATCTACTCATATTAATGCTTGATTTGTCTTTTGGAATGGCTTAATTATGGCTCATGTACATGTGGATCAATTACAATCATGGTGGCTGGGATCATTGCAATTGCATCTACGTAAAAATGGCTGTCCAGGTAAATTCATTAACCATTTATTACAGTATTTACTTCAAGTTTTGAATTGGGTGAATAAACCGGTAATTTAAAGTTATTCATTGATGCCTATTCTAAGAAAATAAATATTTGTACCTTAGTAAGTGAAGTGTTGCCATCAGTCAGTTAGTGGATTTTGAAATTTTTGTGTTACTGACAGCTGATGTAAAAGTTCACTTATCTGTTCTTGATAAAACATCATTGGATGAAAGAAAAAGGCTGCTAATTGGACTTCTGTTTATGGTAGTGTCCTTTGGGTCCATGTTTCAGAGACTTTTGGAATGGAAATTTCCCCTAGTATCCTGTGATACATAGTTTACTAGACCTGATGTAGTTCACTTCTCTTATAAGCAGTTTGTTTGCCACATGCAGCTGGTGCATGCAATGCCCATATTCCAATATTTGACTGTGTTTGATCCTTGTCTTCCTTTTTTGTATCTTATTCATCCTTGCTTTTTGTCGTTAGTTATTAAATGTTACTAAATTATATTATTTAAAAAGTTAGCACCAATATTTTGAGATGATGTTGTTATTTTAAATATATTCCAAGAATCTTCATCTAATAATTTTGGATTATATAACCACCACAATCAGCTATAAGGTTTGCTTGATGATGAGGGTTAAGTTCACCTTATACTAATGAGCTTCATGGTGTGAAAAATCACACATTAGGGTAGAAGGGATTATTCCTTTCTCTGTACTACCTGTAGTATCCCAGGAAAATTTGTACACCCAATAAATCACACAGCATGGGTGAGTTGAGGGTGCTTAGAGTCACCTGGATTTTAACTCAAGCCCTTCAATTAGAAACTGTTTATTCTATTCACTAAGCTACCATTATCCCTTAGGGTTATGTAGGTCTTGGTAAATATCACCTTTTCTATGCCACCTTATCTGGCATTTCCCTTTGCAGGGGGCATTTTTTTTAATGCTAAATAAATAGTATTTCATCCTTGAAGTTGGAAAATGTTAATTATGCATGTAATCTACTCGTTGTCCTGCAAGTGTCACTGGAAAAGTTAGATTCAAACTGCAAAGTTGTCTCCAAATTCCATTGATATTTTTACCAATATTTCCTCTTTTTACCAGAGGCTGATAGTCTGCTCATGTTAAAAATTGAAAAAGCACCAAAGAAGAATTTCTGTAGTGAACACTCTAAGAGCTGCATTAGGTGATTTTGATGCTTTGGTAATAGTTTCTTTCTGCGGCATTGCCCACAAGAAGTGTTGGATACATGGAAGAAAATCCTGCCATGAAACAATATCTATCTTTGTAGTCTTACACTGACAGCAATTGGGCATGAATCTGTCTGAGAACTCAAAGGCAGGTGGTGGGATTAACACATTTCCATAAATGTTGTTTCTTCTATTGATCATTGAATTAGATCAATCCATCTTTCTTTCACCCAAATGCTATCTTAAAAATAGTATCTTTTTTTCCTTTTATTCTTATTTTCGTCTGCCTCTAGTAATTATCATAGGATGGTTACCACTTTTATTTTATTTAGAACACAATGTATACATCCACTGTTCTTTATTATCATACAACTAGTTTCAATGCTTAGGCATCATCATCAGGTGCTAACAAACTGGTTACCACTCTATCTAGAGTTATCTAGTGATTAAGTTCATATACATTCATGTAGTAATAATTGCATCAAGGCTTTTGGTTAATTTTCCTATTGTTTACAAGAAATTTAAGACAATAATCAGTAAATTTTTATAATACAGGCATATAAGATGTACTCCTATTTAAAATATTTTATTAATAGTTGTAGTAAAGCATGTAGTCAATATCTAGTATGAAAAAGTAGATGTTTTTACTACGACTATGTAATAAAGAGTAGTGTTTTCATTTCAATATAAATACATAAACTAGCAATTCATTTTATCAGTTAAAACTTTCTGAAGATAGAATATTAGATTCTGATCATTCAAGTTAGTAAAAATTTTTCTATTAAAAGTACGGTAATGTTGTGTCATAGGAAAATTACTTAGTATATGGAGAGGGAATTGGGAGATCATTAGTCCCAAGGAGTTCTACTACTTGTTGTAAGAAAGATTCATCTGTAGGAGATTTTTTTGAGTCAATTTAGGAAAAGATACATTTGAATCATATGCTTTAACATAAAATACTGAAAATTAAACAATTTTGACTGAGTATGTTTTGACAAAACATTCAACTTTTATATTTGTCATTAGTTCAGAACACAATTGGCACTTCTTTTCAATCAACTAGTTGCCTGACACTAATTTCAAATATGTTGACGTGATTATTTACATATACACTTTCTTTTTTGCTCATTTTGTTACATTTGACTTTCTCTCATTGAATTAATTTCTTCCATGTAACTTCTTTATCATTTTTCATGTTATCTCCTCTACATAATTTTTGTTTTTCATAGGTGTGAATTCATTCATTCATCTTTTCCGTCTCTTTGATATTTAACGTGGCTACATAATGAAAATTTCTTATTTATTTATGGTAATATCATGGTGACTTAAATATGTAATATGGCTCATGTTTAATAATGTGTCCCTGAGTTAGAACACCAAAGCATACACTGTGAGAGTCTGATTGAGTCAAATTCAAAGTGAATGTTGAAAACTCAGGCCAAGTAATCATACAGGGCTAGGCCAGCCAAGGAAGGAAAAGGATATTTGCCACTCAAATGAGCAGCAACTGAGCATGCATGGTGAATTTCAGGACTCTATGCCATAGCTTTCAAAGTTTTTTTGTCACATGTTTTCATTAACTTTGACATTTATTTGATTACATTAAATGCACTTCTCTATGTTTTCAAGAAAGAGGAAAGATCTATTTACCTTGTTCAATTCTTTTGGTATCCTGGGTTTTTCCTGTTCATCTGACCCTTGCTGGGTCATAGTGAGTTTTATACTTATTTTTTGGTCTTATGCGTTTTCTTTTTTTTTTAAACCTTATTATAAGGATAGTAGGATTATATTAAAGGTTTTGTGGGTTTCTACTAATTGTTTTCATTTGAAAGTTTTTTTTCTTCTGAATGTGTCATTTTACAGATTAGGAAAGGAATTAGGTCATCAATTTCACACTGTACTGACTAAATATAAACCAGAACATGTTCCAGGCTATTATTTTGACAGAAACAAAAAGTGCTAATTCTATGGTTGCAATTTTTCAGGGATCAATGCTGTTTATTTACTTAAGAGGGCTTTTTCCATGTTGGTTTTGTGCACTATTGTGATGACTTGGTTTCTCATCTGGTGCTATATGGTGTAGGATATGTATAGTAATATTTTTAGGGTTATCTTTATTTCTGTTCATTATTAATGCATGTCAGTGTGTGATGATGTAAGCTACTTAGGCTCTATGAAGTTATTTAAATTGAAACAAGAAAGTTGAGTTGGTGCATTCATATGTGTTAAACAATAGAAGAATAGTGTAAAAATCTCATGTGCACTAGAAAAAGAGAAATATGCATCAAATGGATAAACTAAGTTCTATAATGCAATAATGCGAAGTAATGAAATAAAAAATTAGAATACTTGGCATGGAATAGTTATTTTGTGAAGCAGAATTTTTGTGTTAATTGCTTGTAACTAAAAATTGCATGTTTTAACAGTTCACTTTAATTGAACGTCAGAATAATCTATGGAATTCCATGGAATAATGAATGCCACACACAAAATTCCTGTACCTGCATTGACATCACAAGGTATCCAATAATGCTACAGTAAAGAGTATTGTACTGCAAATTTTTCTGAGGAAAAGTGTGATAGTCAATTAAATGTGCCCATTCAAAACTTCTATTGAGTGAAGTTGGAAGCAGTAGAGTTTTGTTTGTCTTGGTGGGTTTTCTGGAATTATAATTTTCCCTTTTCCCCTCAGAATGTTGTATATGCACGATACAGAGATGAAAGCTTTTCATCATCACCTGAACATGATAAAAAAATTCTTTGGTATTATATGATTATTTTGGAGAAGCAACAATGCACACAGAAAAAAATCATATCTTTTGATATAATCTTTTATACACTTGTAAGATCTCTTTATATGAATATATCAGGGATTGTTCAGGTATTGCTTAATATTATGAAAGAGAAGAGTGGTACAGGGATCTCCTTGTATTGTCTTACATGGCGTTATGTGTCTGGAAGCATATTTCAAAAGATTTTCCGTGAAGTCGGAGAATTGACCTGGCAAGCCAGAGATTCTTGACTTACTTTACAGTTGTATTGGGCATATTGGGCAGGGAAAAAATAATTGTTTCTGTAAATATCCAATATTTTGATACTCATGGCAATATAAAAACTTTTTTTTTGTTTTTATTTTACGAAAATAAAATTTAAAGTTGATAAAGTTAGCATTGGGTGGTGTTTTTTTGCCTTGTTCACTAGGGTATAAAAAGAGTAGATATTTTAATTGCCTTGTTATTAGTTAAATATTCATTTTATACAGTATTTTCTTGTCCCTCTGTGTAGGTGATTGAGGAATAATTTTTAATGAAATGTAGGGAAATTATATACTGACAACCCTCTTCATGCACTACAGCCTTTAGCATTGTGGAATGGCTTGTGAAATCTGATTAACTCATGATAGTGGGAGTAATGATATTTGCTCCAGGTAGGATCACCCATGCCAGATAGGCTAAAGGGTAGGAACCAGATGAAAGGTAGTCTATGCAGTGTCTCTTCCTCAGTGAGGTGGCTGCAAAGACACCTGACCTCAGTGGGGCTGCCATAGAGTGATGATGTCATGTTAAAAACGATATTGAGGAAGGCAACAGGAAACCTCAATTATTTATCGCAAGACAATTATGATGAACACAAAAATGACAAGGAGTATTGTTGAATTAGTGTTATCCATCTAAAACCCACCCTAACTGTTAGATTACCAGTAATAATAATATACTTACAAATACTACTGATAGACAAAATTTAAGGCATTTTTATGGTGAAGACTCACTAATAATATCATTTCATTGATTGATTTATTTCTAATCTGTTTAGGTATAAAAATCGTGTACTAATTAAAGGTGCCATATTCACCCAGCAAATTACCTAATTTAACAAAAATATTCGTAATGAAGCTAGTATGACAAAGACTTGAAAAATTTAGCTGTCCATTATGTTTTTGTTGTATTTTGTATCACCCCAAGTTGGTTTCTGTAACTTTAAATTCTTTTAACGATATTCCAGACTTCCAGCTTAGTTAATGAAAAATTTTCATGTACATGAAAGATCATTGCTTTCTAGTAATTCCTCAAAAATCACTATTCCCCATAGGTGAATAGGTGCTATTTTTTGTCCCTTATTTATTCAAACTCTTCACTTTTTGTGTCAGGGGTCAATACTCTACACAGCAGTCAAACTTGAACCAAATTCTTAGTTTAGTGCTTATTGTAATGTGCAGAATGGATTCAATTTATATTGTTGTCCACTTAATTTTGTCTGGCTTGGAAATGCTTGGTCCCAGCCATTGTCCTTTCTGTCAAAAATTCATTTGGGATCAATTTTTAAATAGATGTGCTCTCATAGTTGTTTCCAGGTGTTAAAAATGGTTTTATGGAATTTTGTCTCTGTTTAGGATATTATTAAAATTCCTTAGAGCTCTATGTAGTAGTCTATGTTTAGCTAATTGCTTTTATAAATAGAAATGGTGTGTTTTAAAAATGAAATTTAATGACCGCCAAAAATAAATTTGCTTGTTCCTGTGCATTAAATAATCCTTTATGAACATACTAAAAATGCTATTAATTCTTTACCAAAAAAAGCTGGATGTAGTCTTTTAATCTATATAAAATATACTATACTAAAAATATGTGTACTATGTAAAACAGCCTTAAGAAACTATGCATTAATTCATTCAATTCCTAAATATTGCTTAGATTATTAAGAAGTGGGCATAGAATAGGGTTGCAAAGAAATATTTAAGTTTAATAAATTTTACTGTAAATGAGAACTATTATTTGATTATGCATATATTTATTATGACTCCCTGTGACACTCCATGGAACTCCAAAGCAATGTTAGAGCAATGTCAAAAAAGTGAACGTTTAGAATCACGCTAACAATGTATCAGTTTGGCACATAATATGCATGCTTTATTATTTTCCATTTATTTTGCTAGTGTGCCTAAAACTTGAAAATGTTTGAAAATTAGGGTTGAATCTATGTGGGATATTTAATCCAGAATAGTTTACAAAAAGGTAGAATATGTACTTAAATTGAATTCATTTTGCACATTCTTGATGGTTTTGTCAGAGAGTGGAATGCATTTTCAAAAATGAAATATTTTTCATTTAATCTAGTGGGGGTAGTCAATTCCAAAATAAATATTAAAGTATTCAACTGCATACCTTTATGAGTAAATAAGAAAAATTAAATGATCTTACCTCTGTGGGATTTATTTTGTAAAATTTCAGCCAATGGGGCTTTGCGAAGGCCTAAATGTAAAATGTTCTCAAAACAATTTCTGTCTTCCAAAAGATGTTTAAAGTGAGCAAGTTTGTTTTTCAGAGTATTTTTGCATATTTTAGAAAATTGATTCAATGCATCACATCAAACATTTCTAACATGAGTCAAATGGTCTGCAATAGTTACAGAAATACAGAATTATTTCTATAAAAATCCTTCTTACCATATTTTTGCATGTTTGCAGGTCAATTTGGCAATGAGAGACTGGTGGAAATGGTATCTGGCAGTGGTGGAGTGGTTCTATCAGAAAACCAAGGAGCTGAACTTTTGGGAGTACATCGCCACAAAGGACCAAGAAATGAGAGATATGCCACGACTGAAGCAAGGATTGCATCTTTCCTACTTGATAACCAAGAAAATACCTGTACAGTTGTTAGATGTTATGGAGTTTATTCAGTTTCAAAGAGTGACACCATTGGGTGGCCAGTGTCTCGAGTTAAGCAAACACCAAGGGCCTTAGCTGAAGCAGGATTTTTTTATACAGGTTTGTTATTGGTACTTCCCCATGGACCTTGATGTGATGGAAGGGCTTCCATGATCTAGACCATGTTAGTTAGGGCTTAATAGTATGTACTACCATGGTCCACCAAAAACATACCATGAGCCATTAGATTGCTGCTAATAAATGTTATGGGTGGTTTTGTGATGACATGTATGTGAATTTATCTTCTTAAAATTTTATATAAATTACTTAAAGTAAATTGAAGGTATTTATAATATTTTAGTTTCTTCTGAGAGCCTGGTTTATTTAGGCATTGGTGATTTCCCTAGTATATAAGTTCCCTCTACTTATTGTAAATATAAAAGATGCATTTATCATCACTTCTAGAAGGTGCAGATACCAAAAAAGTATACAAAAGCCCAAAATATTTCATAGTTTGAGGTGGACTTAAAGGTACTATAACTTGAGTTGAGCCACTGAAATGGAAAATGTAATGTCATGAAACAATATAATAGTTCAGTTTAATGAAACAATTACATTGCACTTTCAAAATATGTACAGTGTTGGAAAAAATGGGCACTATACTTATCAGCATCATTTGCCCAAATCAATTGGAACAGCATATCCTCTGATGAATAGCACCATTGGTTGATCAGTGATAATCTCGGATATTCAAACTTAGAATGAATTAAGCTAAATCAATCTGCTACATGCTTCTGTTTGCATGAGCATCCATTGTTAATCCGGCTTTTAAATTATGTGCACACCATGTCATAGTACTAGTGTGGAATATTACCCACATGAAGAATTCTGCATGTCTGGGTTTTCACCGCGTTGTTGTTTGAAGCCGACAACAGTTTCGCCGAAGTTTCATAGTTCAGAAGAATTGTTCGCGATTCATCTGGAGTTGGGCGACATTCTTTGCGCCTCTGATTGGGACAAAATCGAAAGAATAACTTACGACTCTTCCCGCACTGCCCACGCGTCAACCCGGGATACCCAAATCAAGAAATTTGAAAAGCTGAACTCAAGGCAACACCCAGTTGATGGTCCTGAAAAGGGCCGTGCTGTGGTAAACCTAACGAATCTGACCTTAGATGACGCTTGCACTGCGGTCCTATCCAAGGGCCCAAACTTCGCCATTGCTCCTACCGTGATACCGAGGGAGAAGATTATAACTGGTATCGAGTCGGCCATCCGAAAGCTTCCCAAGGGAGACGCTGATGAGATAAGGGAAGAAGTAGCACTCATTCTACGCAACGCTAGACCACCTAAGTCGAATATCACAACTGCCGAAAGACGAGCTCTGAGGAACTTGCAAGAAAATGAGAGCATTCTCATAATACCTGCAGACAAAGGGAACGCAACTGTGATAATGAACAAAGAGGACTACCGGAGCAAAATTACGGAACTTCTCCAAGACGGGACGTATAAGAAACTCAAGACCGACCCGACAGCAAAAATAGAGCGAAACACCAGAGCTATAATAAAGAAATCCCTCATTCCGATGGAAGAACAACGTGGACTATTTTCTTCGGCTCCCAAACCACCCAGATTATACGGACTGCCGAAAATACATAAGGAGGGGATACCACTCCGACCTATAGTCAGCCAGATCGATGCTCCAACATACGGACTGGCGAAATATCTGGCCCAATCTCTACAGTTCTACATCGGAAAAACATCGTCATTCGTGAAAAACTCCGGGCATTTCATCGACATCCTGAAAAAGATCACAATGGACAGCAACGAATTATTGGTGAGCTTCGATGTTGTTTCACTGTTCACTAACATCCCGATTAAGGAATCGGTGGAGATCATCAGAGGCCTAACCTCCAACGGCATTCCGGAAGACTTCCCCACACTGGTAGAGCATTGCCTCACGAATGCTTATTTTTTGTGGAACGAAGAATTCTACGAGCAGACGGAGGGTGCAGCCATGGGTTCGCCGCTGTCTCCGGTAGTGGCTAACCTGTTCATGGAGCATTTTGAAGAAAAGATCCTTAATCAGTACGAGAAAAAACCTAGGATGTGGTTAAGATATGTGGATGATACTTTCGTCATCTGGCAGCACGGCGCAGCAGAACTTCGGAAATTTCTTCAATTTCTCAACTCACAACATCATTCCATCAAATTTACGATGGAAGTAGAAAAGGACAACCAACTACCTTTCCTGGACGTCTTAGTCAAAAAGAAGAGTTGTGGGAAGCTGGGACATGCTGTTTACAGAAAGAAGACGCACACCGACCGTTATCTAAACGCAACCTCTCACCACCATCCGCTCCAGAAGACATCTTTGGTGGACACACTAGTTCACAGAGCGTATGAAATCTCTGACGCCGACTCTTTGCTGACTGAAAAGAAACATCTCCTGAGAGCACTAAAACAAAACGGCTATCGGAACGATATGGTCCTAAAAAGGACCACCAGGGAAGAAAGGCGAAGACGAGATTCTGACAAGTCAATCAAGCAGACGGAACCGGACCCAAAGGCATACGCGACTATCCCCTTCGTATCGGGAACATCCGAGAAGATAGCCAGAATCCTTAAAAAGCACGACGTGGTGACAAGGTTCAACTGCACCAAGAAAATAGCGGATGCGCTCCCCGGACTGAAGGACAAAATCTCGAAAGACCTATACGAAGGGGTATATCAAGTACCGTGTTCATGTGGGAAAGCCTACATCGGGGAAATATGCCGAGCTATGAAAGTTAGGATGAAAGAACACCTCCGGGCTACTACGAACAAACAGTTTCACCTCTCGGCCATCTCCGAGTATAAATGGAGTGAACCCGGCCATGATATTCTATTCCATGACGCTACAATCATAAGTAAAGAAAGTAGATATTACCCACGCCTAATCAGAGAAGCCATTGAGATAGCCAAAAACCCGGCGAATTTCAATAGAGATGAAGGCTACCATCTCCATAACGCGTGGAAGAGAGTCCTCCGAAAAAGGACCAATCAGAGAGCAGCACCCGGACGGGACCACCTATATAAGGACGGCCAAAATCTGAATCCTCATCTTCGACCTGAAGACGCCGGATGAAACTTCGGCGAAACTGTTGTCGGCTTCAAACAACAACGCGGTGAAAACCCGGACATGCAGAATTCTTCAAGCCACCGCCGCGAAAATCTACGCAGCCATTACCCACATGGTTTCTGAACATGTATGAGTGTCTTCTTGCTATGAAAGCCAGCCTCCTGAGAACCTGTGCGTATGCTTATGGGTTTTAGTAATTATGATTCTTCATTGAAAAAGTTTTACATCTGTTGATTTTAAGGATTAGGAAAAAGGTAGAGACTGATGAATTTATCATTACATGAAACATTCCTAAGAGGAACATTTTTTCACTAATAAATTGATGTGAAATAAAATGATAGTACATTCCAAATGTTTTGCTTAAAACTAATAAAAAATTATGCTTGTTCATCCAAAGAAAATTACATGTAGATTGTTAAGGATTGTGAATCATCTTTGTTTCCTTCCATCATGGAATGAACAAACCTAGAACATGAATTGAATTTCATTTTCAATTTTAAAGGTAGTCTTTTTTTACAATAAATTTGCTCATTATGCAACTCGTACATACTCAGCTAATTTTACCCTCTTTTCACAGTCCATGGTGTGAACACTCGTGTTGTGATTTTGGAGGCAAGAGCATAGTTGTGATATGAAACAAACTTTTGACATCGTCTTTATTCTGGAGCAAAATTCATTCTAGTGCTTGCACTTTTATGTTCATACAAATCCAAGTAAAAGTGCTAAATGCATCCTAGAAAATTGGGTTCCTGGTTGGCCAAATTTATTTCAGTTCTACATATCAATTTTTATTTACCATAAGCAAATGAATTGTGCTCTCATTTTATTTTTCTTGTTCAGAAAGGCATGTGAACATGCAGTAAACTCTTGATTATCCATGTGTGGATTATCTGTGCTATTCTCTTTCTAGAACCTAATTTTAATAAATTTAGTTGTGAAGATTATTAAATTTGGTGAAACTTCTGTATACTTTTAAGATAATATAACCTGGAAATATCTTGTTGTTTCTTCAAAGTTTTTAATTTTGATCACAAATCAGTAGTTGTCAATTGTATTTGTTTTAATTTAAAAATTGTTATATCATTTTTACTTTCCCATAATCATTTCCCTTGCATTTATTAGTCCTGAGAATGCTGAATTATCCTTAAAGGCAAGCTAATACTATGCAACTACTTTTCTATGTAAAAAACATCTTACTGTATAATTTTAATCAGTATCTAAAAGCGAATATGAATCCATGTCAGCGATTTTTTGTCAGTATGCACCCTTTACCAGTCATTTGTTATTCATTGGCTACATGATTGGGTTAGCTTTCTTAGAAAAATATGTTCTGCTATTCACTTGATGATAGTTTTGTGTTCTTGTAAATCTATAACTCCACCCTTATAAAAAGGGATGAAAAAAATATACTTTCCATTCCTAAAAGAACACAAATTTATCACAAGGAATGAAAAAGGAGAGTCTCTGTTAAAATCACAACCATTTTTTCTATGTATTTCGGCTATCCATTTTTTCCAATTATCTGTGCTTCATCATGCATCCATTAGCATAGATAACCAAAAGTTTACTGTGAATATTAATCTTTTTAACTTCTCTCCCCAGGTTTCCTTTTTTTAATTAAAAGCTACATATTAAAAAAAAAACATTTCTGCCTCTGGTACAGAAATTTTAAAAATCAATGAGGAATGTATTAAAATTTTACCTGATCACTTTTTTGATTTGTTATTTCTGTGATATAAATGAAGTAATTATCCTTTATTGTGAATATTATTGAATTCCATCAAGTTAATACACTGTCAATTGTATTAGCATATATGGTACATTTTACATATGAATATAGTACATACATTTAAGAATTCAGTCTATTGAGAGTTTTATTTTGCTCTCAGAACAAAAATGATTTTACAATCTTAATTTTCCTTTAATTTGAACTTCAGGGCAGTCTGATCAGGTACGCTGTTTTTACTGTGATGGAGGATTATGGAATTGGCAAGAAGAGGATGATCCATGGTTAGAACACACGAGGTGGTTTCCCAATTGTGCTTATGTTTTGCTAGTCAAAGGGGAGGCTTTTGTTGAAGCAGTCAAGAATATGAAGCCTCCTACAAATTCTGCACATTGCAACTCCTCTGCCAGCTCAGTCTCACCTAGCATAGCATCCAGCAGTTCAAATTCTCGTTTCTCTCAGGTTTGTTAATCCTTGATCTATCCTTTATGCATTTATCAGTTAATTGGGGAAAATCAAAATCAACTATTGTGTATTTTAGTGATTATGTTGCTTTTGAGGTTGAGCTGCAGGGACTTAAAAAGTCTTTGTGCAACTTGAGTGATGCCACTTCCCTCCTCAGTCTTTGGCTCTTAATGTATATTGCGGGGAAAATTTATAACCATAATACCCCCAGCCCACCAGGAATGTTAAATGCTTGATAACTCAAAATTAAAAGAAAGCATACGAACCTACTCAAAATGCACATCATAAGATCCAGGAATGGAATTATGAAACTAATTATGGAAACTTACAGATTAGCAAAGAAGCTGTAATTAGTCTTCCCGAATATGCATGCTCTATCAAGTCCAAAGCTAAGGATTTTGTCTGTATCAACCTTAATGTTGCCATTAATCGCATTTACGTACTATTAATTAATCTTTGAGGCAGGCGTGAGAGATACAAGGTGATAATCCGGTATGAGACAGCTCCTGGTCAACTGTAGCCATTATGATGGAAAACTTTTTGAAGAAATGATATTTTTTTATTTAACAGAATAGATAATTTACTTTAAATCTGTAGCATCTTCAGGAACCAAGAAAAGAATAGCACAAACTTGTCAGCAGACAAAAATACAAATGAAATTGGAGTTTGAATACAAATGATAGTCACAAATAAAAAAGAAAACAGTAAACATGAGCGGTAACAGTGTACATAAGAATAAAATTATTTATCAACACAGGGAGACATGAATTCATCCACAATATGACATCTTCCTCAAGAAATTTTTCTCCAATTATTCATTGTTTTGACTGAAGATAGTTTGGATGAAGTGTTAGGGAAATTAGGAAATGGATTGTCAGGCAAATAAACTTTAATGAGAAGGTGAGAATAAATAGACTTGTTGAGTAAGGATATTAAGGAAATGTTAGTAAAGAATTTGATGCATAGTCTGAAAGGAAAACAAATGAAGAAGTACTAGACATGGCAAGGGAGAAGAGAGGGTTTTTGGAATAAGCCCAAATGAGGTAATTAAAGGGAATTCAGAACATTTTGATCAGTAAGGGAATGTTGGAAACCATGTCAGAGAGGAGATCATTAGAAAAGCAAAGTAAGGGGGAAGAGAGGCCAGGTGTGTTGATATAGTCACTCTAGCTTGTGTCTTTATAAGTTTATACCTGCTTATGTACATTCTGTATGTATTTTTGTTATTATTTCAGTTTACATGTAAAATTACCGTGAATCTTTGAAAAACTGCATCTTCCTCTGTTATGTTTATTTGAGAAAGACTTTTAAAGCTCCTCCAAATGTCATAAGAGTTTAAATTTTTGTTCAATATTCATATGTGATGAAATATGTTGGTATTATGAATCAAAAGAAAGTATTTCTTGTTCACTAGAGGTACTTGAGAAAAAACTTTGTCTTTTTCAGCCCCAGGGTGACCATGCCACAGGCTCATCAGGAATAATGAGGCACGTTCGTCCCATCATTCATAATGCTAGAAAGATAAGGACTGTCAAAAAGGAGGAACTAGATGCTTTGATGGGCTCTCCCTCAGTTATGGTAATTTCCTGTCTGCTTGAATAGTGATTTTCTAGTTCAGTAAAACCTAGCATATAAGAACCACTTATTTTACAAAACAGAAATGCTGGAACTGGAATTGAGTGATGGTAGAGATACTTAATATTTTGCATTGTCATTAGGCTTACATCTCCACTAGTTTTTCTAATGATAGCAACAGCAAGAGCCTCTATGGTTAATGTTCATTTTCTAAATTAATCTATAGCTATATTTTGATGATGCCAATTGAAGCCAAAATTTAAGCACAACTATTGCTTCCTCTTGATTTGTATTAACTTACACTATGATTCCTTTTATTTGAATTGAAGATGGCCCTAGAAATAGGTCTTGATGCTGGTCGTGTAAGAAACATTGTCCAGCGTAAGATTGAAAAGACTGGTGTTCCATTTGCATCACCTGATGACTTGGTCCTGGAAGTCCTTGGAAGCCAAAAGGAAGAAAGAGACAACATTGAGAGTGACGATGATTCAGAAGATGATGGATTTCGATTTTTTCGTGGGAGGCGTACTGCGTAAGTCATCTTGAATGATGAATAAATGGTTTAATTAATTAGTAAAGGTTGATAAATAAAACAGTTTCTGGTGTAACTTGGTGGAAAATCTTCATACTGACTTTTAATAATCAAACCACTTTACTTTTCCACATAAACTTTTTAATTTTTACTACCCAGGTTTCGTTATAGCATAACATCATCAGACCTGATGATTGATGTGTCTATGCACTTGAAGAATTATTTTAGTAATTTGTTCTTTTATCCATAATAATTATTTCCCCCAGATCAGCAATAATTATTTCCCAATTTATACTTATTTTTGGGAAAGGTCATACATATATATAGTATATATTCTCTGTTCCCTTTCAATGACTAGTTTTACACTCAGAATTAAGTGAAATAGACAACATGGTCATATTTTGGTTTTCACTCCTTATTACCTTTGAAATATTCATTTCTAAAAATCTGTAGTGTGCATTTTAGAATTTGTTCATCAAGTATCAGCTTTTATACTATGGTGCATACAATGCCCCTGCCATGAAAAGTAGGTGCATATTTTCCATTGCAGACCAAGGGTAAGCATTAACTTTTGGCTTTGGGGCAAAGGAATTTGGAGGAAATGAGTTCCTTAAATAATTGGATCGTTTTACATACTTGTTCTAATCCATAGTTACAGGCAGCCAAATAGAAGATTCTTTCGTAGCCCTGCGGTGCGTCAAGATGACTCTGACTCCGATGCTGTGCATGATCGTGATTCTGATGAAGTTAGTGAAGAAAGAAATCCTGAGGTGGAGAGTGATCGAGACACTAGTGATGGCAATGAAGAGGGAGAAGTAGAAGCTGGAGAAATTGTTCCAGCAGAAGATAATGAAATGATTGAAAGGCTGATCAGGTACTGTGATGCTACTTTATATGTTCATTCAAAGTTATATTGTTGATTATTTTGAACTGTGATTTGAAACATTAAACACTGAAAGTTTCTTATTGGAAAATTTAAATGTGCTGGGTTAAAATTAGGAATTATTCCCCATGTAACTTTTACTGCTACCTCTTACATAGTGCCCCATCCATATGTCTATCACTGCAGTACATTGTTTCATGAATGTGCTTCCATTCCTTGCCTTGAGGGAATCTTTGACCACATTCACTCATGGATTTCTCTATCCATCTTTTTCTCTCGAACTATTTGACTCATTGACTTCAATGCAAATGAAATGAAATTTTGATTCTTTTTTAAATGTGTCTGGACAACCATCTCTTGAAAGGATTGTAAAAATTTTGGTCCTGAAGAGGTGGTTGAGTAACCACTGTAAATTGAATTAAAAATAATGATTTTTTTAAGCAACAAAATCATGTCAAATGACTCAGATTTTTTAGTTTTAACTTTTCAACCAAGTGCCCTGTGATTCATAAACCCACTGTGATTACAACTGACATAGGGACACTTTGTATCATATTTTAGTAATTGTTAATGTTTTTAACGTTTTCTATTGACTGTCAGAGAGAGTGCAATATGTGATAGTGCATCCACTTGAGATTATAATCAGATTAATTTGTTTTTCTCATTTTTCAGGGAACTTGATGGGAGGTTTCCTGAGCATGCTGCAGCAAGTTCAAGAAATAATGAGGGTCCATCTGGAGAACCAATCTCTCAACCTCCAGAAAACTCAGAAGTGGCTGGCGGGATTGCAACAGATTTCAGTGATGTCGCCGAAACTTCATCCCAGGATGAAAATGTTCTAGATTTTTATTCAAGTCGCACGAGAAAGAATAGAATGCCAGCCAGACAAGTTGTTGGTGTTTCAAGAGAAACTGCACGCATTGTTTTCAATAAAAAAAATGATGGCATTGCTGTTCAAAAGGAAGAAACTGGCAGCAGTGCCAGTGGGATAGGAAATGTGGATTCTGAAGCAGTGGGCATCAAAAGTGATTCATCCCCGGCAGTGGGCATCAAGAGTGATTCATCTGTGGCTGTGGGCACCAAGAGTGATTCATCTGTAGGTGTGGGTGTCAAGAGTGACTTAACCGTGGCAATCTCTGCTTCTCTTGCAGCCTTGGAGGAAGAAAATCGGAGATTTCGTGAGTCGCGCTTGTGCAAAGTTTGTCTTGATGAAGAAGTTGGCGTTGTTTTTCTTCCATGTGGCCATCTTGTCTCATGTGTGCACTGTGCACCTAGTCTTAAAGATTGCCCTATGTGTCGTAGATCAATTGGAGCTACTGTACGTACCTATCTTTCTTAGTTCCCATCAGTACGTGTATTTTATCATGTACAAGGATTCATTTGCAAAGTTAAAAAAAAGTTTTTATCATTGGTTTGCAACCATTGATTTCTCAATATTTTTATGGAATTCACAGAATCTCTTCTCTGATGACTTTAGGTAGTAGGTAGGGTTTTACGAAATATGTTTTTAAATTAGTTTGCAGAAGTAAACATGACTGTAAATACTCAGATGAGAGAGAATTGGTTTTTCAGATTTAGGCTGTGAATATGTTATGAAATGCTATTTTATTTTGGTATTGTATTTAAAGACCATTTATGTCGGTACAAATTTATCCGAGTTTATGTAAGATCTCAAGAAGTATGGCAATGCAACACCATTATTTGCAATATTATTTTTATATTTGGTTATTCCAAGTGTCAGATCTGCATAGTTGATGTTAGAATGCTAATATATACGGTCCAATACATCTCAATGATTGAGAAAAATTTGGTCTTGCATTATTGGTCATAGCCAACCTACAGTATGCTTGTTTTCCTAGAACTTGTCACTAGAATTCTCTAAGGTGTGTCAAGGTGACTTATGCTTTTTCAAGTTTGGTTTTAGGGCTCAAGAAATTATACCCAAAATACGATCTGGGCCTCTCTAGTGAATGTTCAGTATATTGTCTTTTTGTTTTTATTATTATTCTAGACATGGTGTCCATCACTTAAAATATATTATTGACATTGCTAATTCTCAGTGTTTATACGTGACCAGTGGCTATTTGTCACATAAAAAACTATTATTGTTATTACATATCTAAACTCAGATGATGTATAAAGAATTATAAATATTTAAGTGTGTAATTCAAAATAAAAGCATATGATATTAGTGAATTCTTAGTTGTCAATTGTCATCCTTTAATGATAAGGGTACATTGAGCAAATTTCAGTTAATTAAGCTGTTAAAACCTGGACAGTTTTTGTTTTGAATGCATCTTCATATGATCTAGTAAATATGTGAGTATAAATGAAAGTAACATATTTGCTAAAGGTTCCATGCTGCCTCCAAGAATTACCTTCAGTTAGGTTGGCTTTTTAGAAAAAAATAAGCACTTTGTGACTTCCACACTTTTATGTACATAAAAGTGTGGAAGTCACTAAGCGTTTATTTCTTTCTAAATATGACGTCCTTCCACAAAACAAAAGCTTCTACCTTCGTTTTAATAGGTTGGCTTATTGGACAAAAGTTTTTCTCCCAGTCCTGGAGGCATCTTCAGGTCAAAGTGATCTTTGTTGCATTTTGGCTGTTATATATAGGAGACACTGGCTGGCCCAGAGTGCTGTTTGGCTGCTTCTTGGCAGTAAGGTGGAATTACCCTTTTCCATGTCGAGTCAGGGGATAGCCGTCCTCACAGTTAAAATTATTTGGATTTTTTATTATTTACTATTTATTGTTATTACGTCATTTGCTATACTATTTATTATATTGCTACTTCTCTTATGAGTCTCGGGAAAAAGCATATTTCTCTAGCCAGCACTTTTGTTTGGTGATTATGTGTCCGGGTTCTGTCCAAGCATGTTCAGTAATTGCCAAGAGCTTGTTTCTTATCAGTAGCCCTTTGGTGCTCCTTAATTCTGCATATAATGGACCTTCCTGTTTGGCCAATATAGGATTCTCCACTTGGGCCAATTGTAAGCTTAATCAAATTATATAAATAAATGAAGATGTGGAAGATGAATGGAATCGTAAAAAATATCAATGACAAATATTTCCAACACCATGGGTCATCATTAAAGAGGATCAAATTATATTTCTTATGTGCAAGCATAAGCATGTCATTCTCTGGTTCCAGATGGATTGTTTATCAATTAAAGACTGAAAAATATCTGACATGAAAAATGTGATTTCATCATCTATCTTGGCTGTTTTGTTGGAAAATGTTCATGCTTATCATGATCTTGGCATTATTCAATAATCTCTGTCATGGTATGTGCTACAGAGGTCTTACCTAGGCGTTTTTTAAAAAGACAACAATCAATTCGTTTGGTAGAAAGTTCCACCTGTGGATTACTTGATGCAATACAGAGAAGTATATACAAAGTTTAATTGGTGACTAGTGATTGTAACTGCATGGTAATGGAAATGTCCCACTTAGTGTCCTTAAGGATTCAAAAGAAAACATTTTCATTGCTCTTAATTTGTAGGATTAGTATGTAATATTCTTTCAAACCCAGTTAGTAAAACCAAAAATAATTAGACACATGGTTTGAACAAGCAGGGAAATATTTATTCTTCTAATGGGTTGTAATTAGATCCCAGAATTCACAGATGTCTATTGCATTTCAAGAATGTTTTAGTTATATTAAATAAATACAAGTGGTAATCCATTATTAAACCACAGCAAATCATTATGACAGTGGAAAAGGAGAGTAAAATTTAATGTACCCTGTCAATTTTTAAAAATCCTTTTTAAAGTGGAGCAATTCGATGTTAACATTACTGTAGAAGAATTACTTTTGCTCTGCGATAGATGTTCAATCAAGTAATAATTATCATAGATAACTAATAGATCAAAAGAATTTGAGAAAATTATTCATATTATTTGTCAGGTATCCAAATACTCATGAAAGTACATAGATATATAATCCAAAGGTAAAAGACTTAATTAAAAAATATTAAGGTATTTTTATGCCTAGGTGTGACTACTGCCATTTTGAAATGATAGCAGGTTTAGTAATCTATGTGGCGATGTCTACATGATTAGGTAGTAATGAAATTCAACAATGAGAAGATATCTACCAGACCTATCACTTACGGAAGTGTCACATTGAATGAAATAAAAATGGAAGTGTTTCTATTATTGATTGTGAAAAAAATTATCTTGGCCCTACTTAATATTTTTACTCCAAACTGATATGTAAGAATTGATTATATTGATAGTCTTATTCACAATGTGCACATTCCGGTCCTTTTATGAATTTATTAATTGATTGCTTGAATTTAAAGATGTTCAGGCTCAATATCACAGGTATGATCAGGGACAATACCACAAGTTCAGGTTCTAAGACACCTTTTCCAAGAAAATAAAGGCAATTACAGTAAAACTGTGAATATTTAAATCAGACTAATCCTAAAAATAATAGTTGGTCGATTCAGATGATGCGATGTTGAAACTATTGATTGCTGTGGTTTTTCCAATTTTATGAGTTTTTTGCAGAAAGTGATTGGAATTTTAAGGTATGCACTTCAGAAAGGGGCCATGCCTTCTTGGAGAAAAAGTGGTAGTTTTTGAGAGTGGAGGTGCCCATGCTAAAGGTTATGGTAGGAAATAATGTATGAAACAAACATCCATGACAAAGTGTAAGTCACCCACAACTGTCAAAATCTCTCAGATGCGTAGTTTACCACAGTGTAGTCTTTGGAGATCCCTACAACATTTGAGCAAACAGAAATGTAACAATTAATATTAAGTTCAATGTTCACCCTTGACACTTTTCCACATTGTCCCATTTTGATTTCATGAATATAAGATGAAACTGATAAGCACCTTAGATAGGATGGCACTTCAATTAAGAGTGAATAAAAAATACATTCTGCACGAATACAAGTTCTTTGTAATTCAGAGATATTTTCGTGGAACACAAAACTCCATTAAAGAAGTACCAGGCCTGTTGAAAACATGTATTACCTAGATTCTTAGTTATCCATTATTCCTTCCTGGTGCGACTATCGTTGGCATATCCAGAACGTACAAGTAGACACTAGAAGAGTGTGCTATTTGGATTTAATTTGCTTTGGAAAGCATGCACATTACAAATTAAATAGGGCTTCACCAAAACACGGCGTTCACAGTTCCAAGGGTGGGATTCCGGTCAATGCAGACTACTATGGGTCCTTTACAACGCAATCAGTTAGTCAGACCCTCCATTATGGCATCGGGTTTCCTATATAAATGAACAAACCTCCTTGTTGACTTCTTTTTAAAGTAACTTACCTTCTACAATAAAAAAAAAAGATTACAGGCGTTTTTAAGATAAAACACATCAACATGTTAGTTTGATGAAAAGTTTCATAAAGAAGTTTTAAATTATGACGGTAAAAAGAGCTAGTCCTTTCATTTCAAGGGCCATTTCAGTGTTTCAAGCAAACCTTGAGGATAAATTTTCATGAATTTACGCAATGTTTGATATGCACATTCAACAAAATCTGGAACGGATTACAACATGGAAGATTCCTTAAGTCGCTATGATAAGTCGTCGGGAAAGGTATCTTGCCCAAATTTTGATGCTCGTACTGTCTTTATATAATGATGAGCAAGCTGATAAAATATACTTTCCACCAAATAGGCCAATTTACATCGGCATGTCGTAGAGAATTTCATTACATGAAACTAGCAAATACGGGAATTTCAATTTTAGATAAGGTAGAATAAAAATAAACGAGAATTTTAATAAGAATATACTGTTTTAACTCACAAAATACACGAGTTACAGGAGTAACATTGATGTAAATGAAAACAAATTGTCAGCACTACGTTAATGTCTCCTTTTGCCAACCCCAAATGTGACATACATATTACATCAAGTAGCTTTCTTGAAGACTTTACCATTACACTGCGTCTAAGGAAATTATATGAACGTGGGTTGGCAGAAATAATAATTTGGTCTAAAAGCACATAAAAATAATTGCTGTGAATTACACAATTAGGAGCACATCATCGATCATACATGAAAGATTACCTATGTAACAATAAATGTTGATACATGACAATGAAAGCAAAGTACACCTTTTCCAACATTCGAAAATAGACTTCTGCCCAAATACCCTGCGTATCTTGGGCTAGAGGAACGAACACTATGGTATACATGATGTTATGAGTTACTCCATGATTACAATGGCACATACGTACTAAACATGGAAAACATCAACACGTGAAGGAAATAGCACAAACAACACTGCTTACAGTGATACATCATCTCCTCTTATAGTAAGGTACAGGTACTCTTTTCACGAAACGGATTGGCCTTTTGAGAGCTAAAGCCCACAAGAAGACAATCCTCATGTTCATGCTCTGTGATGAACTTCATTATATCCTGCACTGCTTGGGACACACTTATACGTTTTATAGCAGCCTCCCTTCTAAGCTGCTCCGTAACTTGCCTTTGTTGTTGCAAGTTGGAAATCATCATATCCATAACAGCGGTATCCGACAGGCCTATTGTTAGGGCGTGGTTTACACTTTCACAAGGAAAAACTTCCACTCACAATCTAAGCCGCTTGCCGCGAGCTCAGATCACTGCTGACCACTTTAGCAAATGGAGATTTTAACAGCAGGTAAACTTATGCCACCGGGAATAAACTGTCGAAATTCTAATTACAGAAATTCCACAACAACATGGAGTACTCAAAAGACTTCGGTCTAAGATTCAAGTAATCGATAGGTTCAGATTGTACGTTCGATAGATTGGATAAAAAATATCTGATTTGTTTTGTGGATAATAAAGACTAAAAATCTGGCACAAACCTTTACACAACATCAAATATATTTAGTAGACCAAATTACTTAATTGAGATAAATATTAGTTATGAGAATAACGTAAATATTCATTTGTCGACCCAAGTCGATAGTTTTGATGATATCGATATTTCTTCATTTCCAATTGTTTCGCTTTTCATTCGATTACCATCGATACAGACATATCGCATTTATTCCTGTACGCACATCTTGAATTTTCCATCAAAGACCGCAAAAATGGCTATGCACGTGCCGAAAGTTCCGGGTTTTGCCCAAATGATGAAGGACGGAGCCCGGGTAAGAGAGTTGCTTTCAATCATATTATATAAAAATTTTTATAATTTATATCAAGAAACGTTGACGCATTACTTGTTACGGACGTAATCTATAAGTGTAGGCGGCCTCATGTATGTCATTCAGGAGGCAACGTTAAGCGTTTTTAATTGCTTTCATGACTCTTGAGCTTTTAATACACTTCTAAAAGGTGCCCCCAAAGAAAGATAGTCATCAATGCGAAAATTTTGTTAACGAGTTATTCGGAATGAGTAACGTTGATGTTTGTCATAAAACACTTACGAAAGAGTATGCATCTATTGCATAGTTACCCTCTTTTTAGACTCTTGCTGAAATAACTTGTACTTTGTCACCCCTCGTTTGCTTTGAGAACGTCATTGCAGTTGATTGTGGATAAGACGTGTTAACCAATTAGATTTTTCATTAATGAGTAATCAAAGATTTTTCTGGAATTGTTTTTTTTAGTGTGTCTACTGGACGTTTACTCATCAATTCATGAATAAGTTATTATTATTTTTGTTACATTGCAGTATTTTTCCGGGTTGGAGGAAGCCGTGTTTAGAAACATAAGTGCCTGCAAACAATTGTCTCACACACTTCGAACTGCATATGGCCCTAATGGTATGAACAAGATGGTAATAAATCATTTAGAAAAAGTATTCGTCACGAGCGATGCAGCTACAATCATCAAGGAGTTGGAGGTGAGAATATTGTAATTAGGATTTTTTTGTTTTCATCTTTTCACGAGATATTGTCACAGATTTATTGCTCTTTAATTTAAGGTGGAACACCCCGCCGCCAGGCTAATGGTCCAGGCATCACAAATTCAGGAGCAAGAAGTTGGAGATGGTACCAATTTTGTCATAATATTTTCTGGTGCCCTGCTTGAAGCTGCTGAAGATCTGCTACGGATGGTAAGTTAGGTTTTATTAATTTGTTAAGATTAGTACAGGGTAATTTGAAAGGATGTGAACAATGTTTTGCTTCAAAAGTAATTATCATCTGTGTTCATTTAAGGTGTTGTTCAACAGCTTAGGGCATGAATCAAATGAAGGCAGAATTCACTACTAGGAAATAATATCCTTGGGTAGGGTTATATGGTGTCAAAATACGGCATTCTTCTTTTGGTCCCATTAAATGAATTCAATTGTTAATTTTATTAAATACCAATTCATATATCGACAATACTTTTTAGATGTTTAGCCATAGTGAATGGGCTACAGTAGAAAATATAATAATTGGCACTGTTTTATTTGAGACTACCTTGGAAATCACAAATATAATAGTTGTTGCACCCATGTCAAGTCTGTGGGCGGGGACTTTCAGCTCATATCCAATATCAAATGATGTTTCATAGGGTACTATACATTGATAAATAAAAATGCTTGGTGGGTTTGTCTTTAAGGGTGGCGTTTTTGGTTTCCTTTTGGCTACTACCTGTTCTTGATTACTAGACTTCAGGAATCCTAAAACTATGGAGTTTTGAATTTTATTAAAATAGAGTTATTTTGGGATGAGCTTTTTGGTGTATGTTGTTTATCCCATTATGATTTTTTTTAAGTTTCTCTGACAAGATATAACACAATATTAATGGGAGAGATGGAAAACCCTGATTGTGCATTGTAAGTGAAATTCATTTTATAAATACACACAAAAATATGAAAAGGAAACTCTTAAGTGGTCCCAACAAATGAAGGCATAGTGTAAAGGATAGGTATGTTTGTTGAAATTTCTCCCTTGTGTATATTCATTTACAGCCCTTGTTCATTAAAAATTTTTGGCATTAGTAGCGTGTTCCTTTGTTTACATATCTTCTTCAGAATAAATCATTTGCACTTTGATGAGTAACATTTTAATTTTTTCAATAAGATTGTAATAATGCGCTATCCTAATTTTTGAACATGGATGCATATGGAATATTATGTGGCCCTACATTTCTCCCAAGATATCTATGTCTAATGGAGTGAAAATCATCCCTGCATTGCAAGAGAGATGTTGAACCACATAATAGTGGGAATGCAGCCACACCTTAAGGACACCTTACCATAATCAATGTTGTGTGAAAGCTTACGTTCAAAGGTCATGATATGTTCCAACTAGGGGAGGACCACATCAAGGGATGGCAGATTTTGCTGAAACGTAATGTCATTTTTTCCTCTCGAATTGCAAATGTACAAATACTCCTTTTATGTTTGATTTATGGTTTGTAGAAAACATTATTAAAAAAATAGTGTAAACTCAAGAGGAGATTAGGTCCATCAGAGGGAGTAATATGTGTGACTGATAAAGTAGGTAAGGCCTGGGTTTCATTGCCCAGGTTGCCCAGGAAATTATCCAGGATGCACATCTCATGGCCAACTATATCCCTGGGAGTCGTCTCTACTGACTTTCACATCACAGAATGTGAGGGAGTTTTAGGTCACCACCTGTAAAAGAGAACAAAACCACATGCAAAATCAACACATCCATGCAAACCTATACCCACACTGGAGTACACATTCATGCTAAAATCCTTTCATTCTACACGTTTGCAAATACATATACTATCATCTAACAAATGATGGCACCTTAGGTTGCAGTAAAAATTTATCCAATGACGTGCAAGCTAGAATTTGAAAAGTAAGGAGGTGAAATTCCACTACCACATGGACAAGCAACATACATCTACATAAATACCCTGCAAGCCACCAAAAAAGGTGTGTGGCAGGGGGAAATTTCTCCCCGGTGGGGAATCTAACCCCGGTCTCCCGCATGACAGGCGGGGATACTGACCATTATACTACCGAGGACTGCAAACTACAACAGCCTCCTGCCCCAAGGGCACAGGTAGGGAATGTGATCCTACGATGTAGGTAGTGGGAGGGTCCCCACACAGAAAGATGGCAGGGGAAACTTTAAAATAGACAAAGCAGGGCAATAAATACTGTAAAGAGCTCTACAGTATTTAATGGCATTCTAATGCGATCATGCGGGAAGGTTTTTGACAGCAAAACACATGAGATTAGTGAAAGTGCATGCAATGGAGTAGAACTAATTATTCCCTTGACGCTGATGTTGGCAACTAGACTTTTTGCTATCCGTATCTCTACAGTTGCAATCTTGTATTGTCCATGGAAAGAAAGCGTCCTTGAGCCTACTAGTTTTGGCTATCTATTTCCCAAATTTTTTATACATGATCCAAGCAACCACTGTATGCAGTATTACAAATAATCTGCAAGACCTTGGCGCTGGAATATGCGAATCTGAATTTATTTAGTAAGTTCAGCCTAGCAATGAATCATCTTTATTTTAATGATTCCCACCTGAACTCCAGAAGCGTTTCAGTGACGCTTTTCCTTTTATCATAAGAATTTTTAACGAAACAGACTGCCCAGCCTTGAACCTTCTCAATTTCCTGACTGAGACCTTTTTCAGTTGGATCTCGTACACTAGATGCATATTCTAAATGAGGCCTTACAAGAGTGGTGTGACAACATTCTTTGACCTTGGAGTCACTTCTGCTGCCAACGCATCTAATAAATCCCAATTTTTTAGATGCTTGCCTGCAGATTACATGCATGTGGATCCCCCAAGTAAAGTCCTAAGTGATTGTAACATCTAGGTATTTTACAGTATCAGCTATTTCTATGTCAACTCCAGACAGTTTGTAAACAAATCCCATTGATCTTTTAAAGAAATTTACCACCAAACATTTATTAAGGTTTAATGACAATTTCCATTTAGACACCATTTTTTTGTGCAATCTAGATCCTGTGCTAGAATTAAATGATCCTCATCCCCAGATATTTCCCGATAAATCACTGTGTCATCTGCGAGCATCACTCTTACTTATCTTGTCATCTACGAGCATTACTCTTACTTATCTTACTTTCTTTGCTTTATTTGAAATCTTACTTTTTTCTTTGCGGTTCAAATGTTAACAAAAATCAAGAAAGGCAACAAAAATCAAGATTACACTTCCCTAGAGTACCCTAGAGGTCCCTTGTATGCTGTTGGAACTAACGCCGTCAAGGACTACCCTTAGTTCCCTCTGAAAGAAAGTCTTCAACCCAGTGTATTGCAGCCTTGTTTATGCCTGCAAACTTCAATTTATGAATAAGTTTACCATGGGGAACCATATTAAATGCCTTTTACTAAACAGATGGTATCCTCTTGCCTACCACTTTCGACCAATAAAAGTCAGTCATGTGTGAATGATTCTTAGTGGGTCTTGCATGAGCGGGTATTCCTGAATCTGTGTTAATTTTTATTTAAAAAGTTAAATGTTATCAAGGTATCTCATTATGAAGCTGACAATAATGTGCTCCAAAATTTTGCAACACATAGAAGTGTGAGAAATGGGTCTGTAATTACTGGGGTCCTCCCTGTCACCACTTTTAAAAATAGGCATTATTTGCATGGTTTTCCAATTCTTAGGAACTTTGCACTCTATGAGCGATTTGTTAAATATAACTTTGAGGTACGGGGTGATGTTAGGAGCTAAATATTTTATCACCCTAGTTGGTATATTTTCGAGACCCGGGGATTTGTTGGGTTTAGTCTCATTGGGCAAGTTGACAATTCCTTGTTTGTTTGCTGTTATATTTGCCATGGGTTCAGTATGTATCATTTCTTGGAGATTAGCAGTGGCAACATCTTTCATGAAAATGCTCAGGAAGATTGTGTTTAGAATGTTAGCTTATCCCCACTGTTAGTATGAATGATATTGTACAAACTTTTAAGTAAGCTACTGTTTGTTTACCCCTCTTACTTCCTTAAAATTTGATCAGAAAGCTTAGGGGTCAGTGTCCAAATACTTGCTTAGTACTTCACATTTAAAGGCTTGTAAGGCGATATGTAATTGTGTTTTGGTTTCAATTTTAGAGGATCTATACTTGTCCAATAACTGTTAATTCTCCAATGATGATGTTTTCGTGCCTGTTTCTTTACCCTAAACTGTGACATTCTCTGCTTTCGAAGGGCTTTCCTAACCCCTTTATTGTACCCTCTTGGGTTGCGATTTGCTTTAACGTACTTTATAGGGATGAAATCTGTAATGCCTTTTTGCATAATATTGACAAATTGTGTCCAAGTGTCCCTCATATTGGCATGAATTAAGCACATATTGAATCTGGGTAGTGAAGAGTTTAATTGACTGAAAAAAAGTTTCAAAGTGTGCTTTATGACAATTAAACATTTTTCTTTTTGGTTTAACAATTTTTTTATTTCAATGTTGCAGTCGATATTAACAAATTTATGGTCACTCAAGCCGTTGTCATTTGATACACTCACAATAGGTTCCGGTGTCTTCGTAAGAAATATGTCAAACATGATCTTTCCATGGTTGGGCTTGTGTCCTGCTTGATTGAGGTTTTTTTGCACCAATTTAAATAAGGAATTACTAGATTTGCGATTGTGGGTCTGAGATATAACACTACTGCTGTCCCTATCGATACCAGGGAGTCATCACCAATTATGTTGATGCTGTTATTATTTTTACGTGTAAATTTGTATGCATGTATATTTGTTCATTGAGGACTTGAGGTGTTTTATATCTGAGTCTGGAGGTCTATGGAAAGAGCTTAAGTTAATCTTGGGTTGATTAGATCGCAGTAAGGCCCACCAAACACTTTCAATGTTATTATTTTCAAATACACATTGCTTTCAAAAATACTCTTCACTGCCACAAAAACTCTTCCTCCGGGTCTTGTACCTCTATTATATCATTGTACTTCTATTGTAAACTGTGAAATCTATTGGGAAAATTTCTTGGTCATTTATATCATTTCACAGGCAACTCTCTGTGCCTAATATTATATCAGCAAAATAACTTTGGATAAAACAATTTTGTTATTGTATTACAACAAGTATTGAACTCTACTTTTACTAGATTGATCAGTCTATTAGACCTGACCAATATCAACCGAGTGATTCAATGGCCCACAAAACTGCCTGCCTCACTGTTCAGTAGCTTGTTATCTTATTTAGTTTGCCTAGATGGGATTTAGGTATTCTGAATGGATTGATCGTCTTGTAGGTGTGCTCATCATCGAATAAAATAAGATAATATGCTTCCCCTTTTTGATATGCATGTTTTCCAAGTATCTCGAGATGCATAATGATCAAGAACGGAATGTCACTTTTGTTTGGTTCCATTTTATGGGAGAGACTTATTCCTTTATATGATGGTTTTTAGTGTGAAGTTTGTAGCTGAATGTATATAAATTTCCTCTTGTGTTGTTTTACAGGGACTGACCCCATCAGAAATTGTGGATGGATATGAACAGGCACTTGCAAAGGCTATAGAAATCCTACCCAGTTTGACATGTTATGAGGTAAAAGATATAACTGATGTGAAAGAAGTGTCAAAGGGTATACACACAGCAATTGCCAGCAAACAATATGGGAGTGAAGATTTTCTCACTGGACTAATATCTGGTGCTTGTGTCTCAATTATTCCCGAGAAAGCCACTTCTTTTAATGTTGACAATATCCGTGTCACCAAAATTTTGGGATGTGGCATAAACAGTTCTAAAGTGATCCAGGGAATGGTATTCAAGAGGGGTGTGGAAGGAGATGTTTCGAAGAAAATGAAGGCTAAGATTGCTGTGTACACATGTGCAGTAGACATAATGCAAACTGAAACAAAGGTGAGTAGAATGTATGGTGTAAAGAGTGTTGATGGGGGTTCTGCTCAGTTTGAAAATCATTGTGTTATTGGACTTGAATCTCCAACTAAAGTCAATCAATTTGCAAATCAGTTAAATATTAAGGATCTGGCTGTTTAGAATAAATCAATTTCATTATTTTTAATTGAAAATCTGAGACTAAATTACTCATGAATTCTGAGACTGAGTCGCTGAGACATTTTCACTTTTATTATTATTAATATCTGAGCATTAGTCTAGTTCATTGTGTAATGATAATTATGTTAGCAATTGAATATATAGGCACTGGGGTTATCAAAACAATCTATTTTGATATCCCTCTGAAAATCATGGAACGATTAAGGAATTTTCTAATTGGATTATTTTGTTTTTATCATATAACTGATATGAAAGATCATAAGGCTTATCTGTTTTCAACAGGGTACAGTTTTGATCAAGAGTGCTGCTGAGCTTCTAGACTTTAGCAGAGGTGAGGAGTCAGGGCTAGAAAACCAGATTAAGGCCATTGCTGATGCAGGTGCTGATGTAGTAGTTGCCGGGGGCAAGTTTGGAGATATGGCTTTACACTACTTAAATAAATATGGTGTGATGGCTGTTAGGTTGAACAGCAAATTTGACTTGAGGCGCCTATGCAAAACTGTTGGTGCCACTGCACTTCCTCGGCTGGTAAGCTAAGATAATTTTGACATCACATAATGTACATTAGTGAATGTGCATAATTTTCTCATGATTCTGTTAGAATTCCCATTTCTGGATGTGCACTGTAAATAATATTGTCAGAAGGGCTGACTTTGATATATTAATATATCAGCACTAGTGCAGTAGGTAGTCCTCTTCTTTTGGAGGAGTTGCAATCCTGATGACACCAAAAGAAAAGTGATTAATGAAATGAAAAATATTGGGATTGGTTTTCATCTCAGCAGCAAATATATATGATGCAATTTTTCAGCTTTGGTGGGCAGGTCAAAAAAAAGACTAAAGTGAATCTGAACTGTAGAGAGGCAAGACAATGACATGAGACAACCTTGCACAGTTATCTTTATTATAAAGTTTGATAGTAACATTGGGGAGTAGACATTTTGCTGATTTTGTTGGGGCAAGCATCATCCATTAAAATATATGGGATTTCAATGTAGAAAATTAAATATTTTCCAGGGAGAATACGCAGGGTTATCAATAAAAAAATGAAAGTGTTATGTCAAACTCACCACGAGCAAGGTTTGTGATAATTTGATTTGAGGTATTGATTACAGTTCAGTATAACAATGAGCAAGACAGTTTAATGATGGTATGGAAGTTCAGTAACTACACTGCAGTGGATTTTTTTCTTATTGAGCAGAATTGTTGGTAGCTGGCATGTTAAACTTATACAATTTAATTCCAAATAGTCATGAATTTGTTTGCGGGAAAGTGAAAATTCACCTAACCTACCAGGCAGGTAATGTGCGTTGGAAGCCTGAGAATATTCTAGTCTTTGTATGATTATGGTGGCAATATTTCCATTGAAAAACTAAAAAAAAAATGAAAACATTAATAAACTCATGAAGTGTAGTTTTCTGCAGCAAATGCATACATACAGTTGTAATCAAATATACTAATGCTATGGTTGATTTTAAAGATAATTGTTTTCATAAGTTCATGCTATCCTTATTACAATAACTTGAATTTTAAAAATATTTCATTTAATTCAGAATTACAATTTTGTCATGGTCATAGTTCAAAATTTAGTATATACAATACTGAGAAATGTATTACAGCTCTAGAGACCTTGAGCAAAGTGAAATGTGTAACCATTCCTTAAATGTTTGTATTTTGAGTGAAAATGAACTTCTGTCGATATTAATGTGATCAGATAGACTTGATATTCTGAAAGAAAAAAGTGGAAACTGAAAGATTTCTTCTTCAAAGAAAGCTTCTTATGTGTTGGCCAAAATTCCAGGTGTACAAGAATGTAATGAGGATTTTTTTCCAAAAATAATAAAAAAATTCTGAAGAATTATAAAAAGAGCTATAGTCTTAAAAATGACCCCCAAGAAAAATCTGTTTGAGGAAAGTCATTAATAAATAAAAAAATTATAGTAGAAAAAAAGTAAAATCGTTGAAAATCTGGAACAAGGGTGAGCGTGGCTGATCAAGTACGCAGATCAACAATTGGTCAACATCATCGATTAGCCTTTTCTTCAAGACTAAGGAGATAAGTGCTTCAAATAGAAGCATCTATCTCCTTTATATTTAAGGGGAGCAGTGACTTCTAAAAGCTTGTAGATTCTGAGGGTTACCTGCCACAATATGTTTGGAGATGGTTCTCTTTGGGAAGATGATTCTGAAGAGAACCTATATTTTTCCACATAATAGTAGAAGATGAAAAGCCATGCCATGCTGGTATTTTGCACAAATGTGAGGGGTGATTTGGAAATCAAACTCCTACTTGTTTTCCATTTAGAAACTCCGCGAGCCTTCAAGAGTGTTAAGTCCAAAACAGCAGGCTAAATATGTTGAGGTTATCATAGTTGTTGTATCATACCATAGGTATACGGCATCACCCTAAAAAGGCAGTTGTTATGCTCACTGTAAATTTATGTGCTGATATATCTGTATTACATTTTCACAACATTTTGAAGAGCCAACAAAAACAGTTTTCTCTAGATTGCTTTCTAGTAAAAAGGAATTAGGTATGTATCATAAATTATTAACAATTATTTCGATTCTTTATTTTTTATGAGGGAAGTTCACATTCCTGGTTGTTTTGCTTCATGTTAAATTTTCCATAATGGTATGCCTTATCCAATTTTACATTCATTTAAATCCAAAAAGTTGTTTCACTAAATGAGTGATTCACTTTACAAGAAAAATCATTAAATGAGTGATTTGCTTTACGAGAAAAATTGCAGAACAGATTACACAGGCCAACAGTGGTTTTGGTGCCGGAGCTTTTAATTCTGATTTAAAGAACAATTGGGGTGCTGAATCCAATTATGACACTAGTTTTTTCCTATCAGCTATAGTTTTCAAGATATAGATATGTTGTTACTTACGTAAAAAAATCTTCTACATGATGATATGGGAATATTATATTAATAATTATCTCATTGGCCTACAATATAGAAATATACATAAAACTTATTGACAGTTTATTGAAAATAAAAGGAACACCGCAGAGTGGTTATAAATTAGTATACTTATAGATTTATTTAACTTTGAAAATTATTTTCTGGAATATATCAAATATTAAAACAACTAATCGTAAGATGTGCCATATCTAAAAAAGTAGAGCTGTTAAATAAAAACGGATTTCATATTTGGATTCAGCTCTACAAATATAGTTAAAATCATCACAAAGATTCCCGGCACCAAAAAAAAATTTTTTTTGTAGGCCTGTGTTATGCTTGTTTTATTAAGATCCACGGTACCTATTCCCCTCCTAACCTATGGTTATGAGATTAAAGTCTACCTTTAATTTGTCTTAAGGTCTACCAGCAAACATATTGTCAATGGTAACGTAATCACAGATGAATTTTAGGAACAAAAATCTTGAGAATTCTCAGATCTAAAAGTAATTTTGCAACCTAATACTTCAGTATGTTGTGCAATATTGTTTTTCCATATTTGTTTTTTAATTTTACTATAAATAATTTACATTTATATATTTATGTAGACGCCACCAACCAAGGAAGAGCTGGGATATGCTGATTCAGTTGCTGTTGATGAAGTAGGGGAAACATCAGTGGTGGTGTTCAAGAATGAGGCGTGTGAATCTCGGATTGCGACCATTGTCGTTAGAGGATCAACTGATAATTACATGGATGACATTGAGAGAGCTATTGATGATGGTGTGAACACATTCAAGGGCATAACAAAGGTTAGTAGACTAGTTGTGTGCTGACTATTATAAAGTTGCTGGAAGTATCTCCTATCTTCTAAAAGTTCAGTGTTTAGAAATGGCACATAAAAATTTGGCCTTTGAGGAGTCTCTTAGAAATTTATATGTATTCTTATTCTTACAAATTAGGTGATAGGAGATGTTCAGTGACTATCTGAATTGTATTTTATGAAGGCTCTAATACATGTAATAGGCTGTATAAATATATGTGAGATTCTGATTACTTTGAAGAATTAATTAATTTTCTAACCATCAGAAAGTAAACATTGTTTGATTTATCAATTTATTCAGTCAGTAGATGTGAGAGGTCTTGTCATGCAGGAAGAAAACATACTTTGGAACATCTCTTTAGTTGTAAATGCATGTTTGCAACCTCTTTATCATATTAAAAATTTTGTTGGCTCACTTTTTATGCAAGAAAAATATTTGAAAAGCATTTAATGTGGAACTGCTCCATTTCTTATTTCATTGGTTGTTGGAGTACATGTTCATTGAAATTCAACACATTGTGTTCAATGGATTGAACTGATGATGGGAAGAAATCTGGAAAAGAATAAGGGAAGAAAATCTGTGCAAATGTGGTCACACATAAATTGGCCCTGCTTGTTGGCTCTGCTGTGATAAATGTTCACTTGTTTAACATAAAGGATGGAAGATTTGTTGCTGGGGGTGGAGCCTGTGAAGTTGAACTTGCTCGCCAGATTGCCTCTTATGGAGAAACCCTGCCAGGTATGGACCAGTATGCTGTGAAGAGGTTTGCCACTGCCCTTGAGGTGTTCCCAAAAGCTCTGGCTGAGAACACTGGCATCAAAGCTAATGAAGTACTTTCCAAATTATATGCTGCTCATGAGGAGGGCAAAAAAGAGTTGGGATTTGATATTGAGGTAAGTGGTGTAATATATTTTTGTATATTATTAATTCTTTAAGGATTCTATTTAAGGGCACTATCTTGTATTTCAATAGTTAGTGGAGTTCATAAATAGAATTATAGATAAACATGTACAATTTCTCCTTGTGTAAATTTCCCTTTGTCTGAAGCCGAAATTTCTATGAGTACTATAGGGTGTAGTCCCAAACACCATTCTCTATTCATTTCTTCTAAAGTGAGACTATGTTTAACAAATATGATATTACCGTAATACTGTTTGTTTTTGGTACAAATGAAAAATAGCCAGTTAGGAATAAAAAGATATGGACTACATTTAATGAGGTTTATCTGTATTAGTGTATGGCATCATGGTCTCGAAACCACTGAGGTGCTAGACTGGAGCTTACCTGGTGCTAAACCCAGCGGCTAGTGAAATATATTAATTTCTAGTAAAGACCTGTGCATTTCCCTAAGCTGCAGTTGGATTCACATGCCTGATTTGAATAATGAATTGTCTAAATCAGTTAATAAGCTTTACCCTACTACAGTGGCAACAATAAGATGCCTATTTGTGGTGAAAATGAATATTAGAAAAACTGAATAGAAAGACTAGAACTGGTTAGAAAGAATAGACATGGATTAGGCCAACTAAAGGGCAACAAACAAATGATCTTTTCAGTCAGCTCCTGGTGACTTTTTTTAGTAGAAAGAATGAAGTGTTGCATTATAAATGCTCAATATCTTAATATGCAGCATGAAACCCTGAAACAGTTACAGAGAAAAGCCACTTGAATATTTTGCAGGTATACTTTCCAGTAACTTGTCCAACATATTAGTATAAATTGTCTAAAAATAAGGTAAAATAAGAAATATTTTAAAGTCTTGAAACTCTCGTATTAAAGGTGAACCAAAATTGTAACCATCAACCTGATGCCATCAGAGAAACTCTTGTAGAAATGTTTTTAGAAAGTGGAATTGTTTTAACCCAACTTGCTGGCATTTCAAAATTGTAATATTAATATCATAATTGGGTGTATATTAAAAAATATATTAAATAACTTCACTTTTAATTAAGTTCAAAATACATCTGAATCATTCATTCATTAAAAAAAATAGTCACCCATTGGGCTGATGGAATTACATTTAGTAATTAATATATTGATGCATGTAATTAGGTTTTTATCATATTGCTAACTATCAGTTAAGTAAAAAATAACTGCAGCTCAATAAATCAAGGTTTTTCAAATTTGATAAAATACATTAGTTGACATGAAGATATTTTCAATTGTCACACTCTTCTCAACTGATCCAACTTTCCTGATTCTACAAGCAGCACCTCTTGGATGTTCTATGGAGTTATTGAATGACCCATGTTTATCCACAATATGTAATATTTTCCAAACATTTTATGAAAGAAAAATATGAAATCATGCCAGTTGAATGAGATTGGTTTGCTTTCTTTGTAAATCAGTTAAAATTTAGGTAATATTTGAATTTGCAAAAAAATTTGACGGATAGAAATTTAATATATAAATAAAGTAATTGTTTTGATTGTGGGGTTAATGTTTTTTAATATTGAAATTTCATATTCAATAAATTGACCTGATGAAAAATGTTTATTGTAGTGAAAGTACTTTTTAAGAATATGAGGATAATGAATACATGCACTTATGTGTGAATAAATACCCTGGGAAATTATGCAACTCAAAACATAATTCATATTATAAAGCACTATACAATAAGCATACCTTATATTCTTGGCCCTGGTGACATATATCATAGAAGTGTTACTGTTATGTCCCTTAGGAAATATTACCTTTCAGTTTGTAGGAATAAGAACACTTCCCTTAATTACTCATGTTCAACTGGAAAGTGGGATACTATCCTTAGTTTGATGTAAACACAGATTTTGGGGTGTTGTCTATGAATATATCCAAATGTTATAAATTTTGAATTGATCGTTGTTAAATAGTTCGTTTGCAAATTCGTGTGTCTTTAAATAATCTGCCCTGTTATAAGCATATATTTTATCTGGTGAATATCTAAAATCTAGCGCCAAAACTTTTGGCACAAGATTTTAGTGCCATGCCACTAAAAAAGTGTCATGGTTTCAATATACTGCAGGAGATGCCGTGACAGTTACTTTTAATGGAGATATCCACTAAGTGTGCATTAAAATGCAACAATTTGGGAGTAAAAATCATTTCCCATCATCTTGGTCCAGGCGAATGATATTTACTCTCTGAAATTGTTGCATTGAATATGGTTTAATTTGAACATCTTTTTCTTAATATTAATCAAAGATACAATGATAACTTGTTGCAGTAGTGTTGAAACTTGACTATTATATATTTCAGAGCAATGGTAAAAATCCAGTAAAGGATGTGGTTAAAGATGGAATTCTGGACCTCTACTTGACAAAGATGTGGGGTCTTAAATATGCCACAGCAGCTGCATGCACTATCCTCAAAGTGGATCAGATTATTATGGCTAAGCGTGCTGGTGGTCCAAAGCCGCCTGCTGGTGGCGGACATAACAGTGATGATGATGCTTAGACCAAATTTTGATACCATTACATTTCTCAACCTCTTCTGCATTTTTAACTTCAATTCCATTTAAACCATGGCTTGACCGCACTAAAATGATGAGTTCACCATTTAAGTTAAGGTGCAGACTATTTAATACTGAAACGCTTTAAACTTATTTGCTTTTAAAAAGTTGTCTGTTAATTAACAAACGTATATCAGAAAATAAAACAATTTTGTACAATTACATGTTATACTTTCTTTCTCTTCATTGGATTTGGCCATGATTTGGATTTTTTAGTAAAAGCCAATAACTCATGTGGTGTGTGAGAAAAATTTCTGATTGCCAAATAATGTTCTGTTGTGGAAGTTTGCAAAGAATTCTCATTCAATATATTTACTCATACTTTTTTAATCTATTATAAAATGGGAATTCCAATGTTGATTGCTATAAAATTTTATCATCTCGATGAAAACCTCATTAAGTTATGTAATCATTTGAAGTATGTCTATTGCTGTTGAATTTAATTTTTCCAGTACCTGTATTTAACAGTCACAATAGTAAAACTCCCCTATGATACAGGGTTGTTTATTGAATAGTTTTAAGTTAATTTATTGGCTTTAATTGTTTCCCTGTAATTGTTTATTAAATTTTCTAAAATTTTTAACCATGAAAATTTTATCATATTTTTTTGCGACAATTTTAGATGAGATACAAAAACAAATTACTAGTGAATTCCTATATTTCTATCCTTGAGGATGAATAATTTCACCAATTCTTTTTATTGCCATACACACCCTTAATGCTGTTCAATCTCAGGGTAGTTTAATTCAGAAAAACCTGATTTTATCTTCACTAATCCCCGTTCTTGAATACTTCTGTCTCGTATTCATAGTGTCCTCTTTGGTGGTACACAGGGGTTTGTAGAAAGTATCTATTTCAGAGATGGTAAGGGTAAGTATCTTTGCAATTTTCTATTTCCTGGTAAAAGGTTGCTGGATTGGGTTTTGTTTGGAGTTACAAAATATTATTAGATAGTTGTGTCCATCCAAAAACCTACCTTAACCGGTAGATTACCTAATAATATATCTAAAAATGCATTATAGCTTCACTTAAGAATCATTTAATTTAACAAAGCTGTGTTAACCCAATAAGGTAAAGTCAAAACATTGTTAAATATGAGGGTGGTCTGAAAGAAAAGGTTCTCGGCCTCACCCTTAGGTGGTATCTCTACTAACATGATTATTTTCTGTCATGTTGGCATGTGTGAGTAGATACTGTGTAAAATTACATGTCGTTCACTCTAGCAGTTTGCTCGAGGCATTGATTTGAATCAGTTGGGATGTGTGTTTTGCTAGAAATGGAGTACTATCATGCTGTAGTAAAATTCTTCACGAAGGAAGGTTTAATTTTCATTTGAGGATTGTAAATGTGTAAGGGAACTCTTCTCCTTAAATTTCCATGGTGAAGAAATGGGTGGCTGGGAAACCCTCCCTTGATGATCAACATTAAGGACATCTGGAATGTGTAACCACACCAAAAATCGGGCAAGGACAATATGATTTTGGATGATGGGTGTAGGAAGTCTTTTGAAATTACTACATTGTTACATTTTGCATGAGGAATTGGATATGACAAAGCTTAGCATAATTTGCATACCATTTATGCTCACTATGGATTTAAAACTCATTCGGATGACACTTCCAAACGGTTCTGGGCATGAAGTAAAAAGTATAAGAGTGATTTTATGTATTGATGTGTGGTAGTGGATGAAGGTTATTTGGCTCCAGAGGGGGTGAAGCCTGTCATTGGCAGGAAAGGTCATGTATCAGTTTTTTGGAATGCAAAAGGAATTCTGTGGTTTATCTTGAAAAAAAAAAGTAAAACAATAACGTAGGTGTACAATTCTAACCTTCTAATGAAACTTGGATGCAAATATTCATGAAAGCGGACTCGAGTTTACCGAGGAAAAACATTTCCATCAGGATCAAGCAACTGCCTACAAAAGTGTCTTGGCAATGAGATAAATTGAGGGATTTTCGGTATGAAGTGCTGGAACGTCCACTTCTTTCCCTGGATGTGAACTTCCATTTCTTCGGTAAACCAGTTTCCTCACTAGTCACGTTTTTATCCAATCAAGAACGGATTGTGGCTTAGCAGCACTTGTGGAAGAGCACTACTAGACTGGATAATGGCAGTAGTAGAACACCACTGGATGAAATATATTAATAGTAAAGAAGATGTTGAAAAATAAAGCTTTTTGGAAAACAAATAAGTTGTTAGGCAGAAAATTTTTCAATCATCCTTGTAAGGTTAATCCAAATACTTCATTTTTCTATTTTAAACTGGGACATTAGGAAGTACCCTGTACCTGTTGAAATCAGATGACATTAAGGCTTTTATTCTAATAGCCTAGCTTTGTTTTCCATATGATATGAATTTCTTGCATGAAATCTGTTGACTCAATGTATTTTTCATAAGGGAATCATATTCTTAAGTGGCCAATTATTTTTGAAACTTTCCTAATGCTGGGGGTTTGGGATGAACTGGGGACTTGCAACTTTATCACCCTTCTTAACTTTCTCATTTAAAAACAAAATTCTTGGGTGGCAGCTTCCATTCAAATATCCCCCACCAATAAGCTTACATTATTTGGTTATCATAATTATTTAAAATTAGCTATGGGTTTAATATGCCTAGAAGTTAACAATAGAGATTCAATAAAAATACAGTGGTTCCATTCATGACCAGGCTAGAATAATTCAATTCTATATCAGATGTCCTTTCTGGTCAAGCCTAAATTGTTCAGTGCTTATGCAAAACCTACATTTATACCCAGCAAATATGGACTGGCATGCCCAAGGTATTCAACTTTAAGCCAAATTTTTCATTGGTTTTTCCCTTCTCACGGGAAGGTGGTATTATTTTCAAAAACCAGTTGCAGTGTGACCATTACACCCGTCACTAATTAAACTTCAAGATATAACAATTGGTACCACATCACTACAGAACCTGTCATCATTTAGGCCCATTACCTTCACACCTGATGTTACAACGATTAATTGCATTAAGACTGACTGGGAAAGTGAATTTATGATAAATATATCTTTGATAAAAAAGAATAAATATAACTTGCAGTAGTTCATTTAGTATGACCATGCAAGTCTTCCATTAAGTTGATTTTGCAACTCGATACAAGTATTAAGTCATGATGAAGGGACACAACACTAACAAAAGGTGCAGTAGTTTTGGGGTTAGAAAACTGCTCCACCTTAAATGGGAAGGAACAACTAGAGGATATCAGTCTTTAAGGCCTACTGTGTGCTGTTTCCCCAATATTAATTATTCTGCCTGTACCTACCTTAAATCTCTTTTGATATAAGTTATAACCTGCGAAAGAATGGGGCAAGGGCTACAGCTAAGGGCATGAATAAGAAGAAATAACTTAGAAAGCATTCAAATCTTAACAAAAATATTTTTATTCACGTAAAAACTATTGTTCACTTGATTGGTACATCCGTCAAAGAATTGGCTCTTACTTCGCCTTTGCCAGGAACTGTCAGCGGTACTCCTTTGTATGTTGCCACACCTGAAGCACTTACTTTAAGATCAGTGGCCACAGTTTCCCATACTTTCTTTTTAGGATTCAATACGGAATCAGGACGGTGCTCATATCCTTCACAAATAACGATGTCCCCTGGTGTACTACCAAGGGGAGGATTGAGAACCTGAAATATAAACATGAAATCACACAATCAATTGGAGGAATTTTTAACACAAATGTAACATCGCTAGTACCTTATGATTAAAATGATATCTATTTCATAATTACCTCCACTTTCTCCGGAGTGCTGGCGCAGAGCACCATTGCTTCTGAGGTTACTCCTCTCATTTTAGCTGGTTTTAAATTGCAAAGAAGGGCAACAAGACGACCCTCCAGCTCCTGTCTTTCTATAAAACGAACCAGGCCGCTCACAACAGTTCTTTGTTTCCCTTCTCCTAGTTCGACGGACTCAACGTAAAGAGAATCGGCGTCTGGGTGCTTTTTGACATCAACGATGCGCCCTATTCTAATGTCAAGGCGTCCAACATCTATTTGATCGTCTACCTTTTCGGCTGCGATATCCCTTTTGGCGTCTTGCTTAGGCTTTTTATCTGCATTTTTCTTTTTCGAAGGTTTTTCTTGATCTCCTTCGCTTTTCTTTGTCGAAGCAGAAAGCTTGACATCGGTGCTAATTTCATGAACTTCTCCGTTAAGTCTCTGTTCACCGCAAGGTTTTTCAGCAGTGGGTACGTTTACTTGGACCTGCGAAAATCACAAAACGTGATGATAAATTACAATAATACTAATCTATATTCGAACAACATTCTATATAACATTCTTACACCACTGAGAAACACCGAAAACTACTAACAAGTATTTTCCCATTGACTGTTTCCGCTGTAGTTAACTTCTTCTTCCAAACTTCGATTTCCTTCTCCAATTTTTCGTTTTCTGAGCATAAATCTTTACACTCTTTATCCACACTCGCGCCATTATTTGCTTGGTTTAGAACTGCAATCTAAAATCCGAATCTGTCAATTCTTACGAATTTATCCAAATTTACCCACTCTTAAAATGTTGCTACTAATGTACTGCTTTACTTACTTGGTGCTTAAGCGATTTGATTAATTTTTGTGCTTCTATCGCACGGCTTTCCAAACGCCGCAGTACTTCTTTAGAATCCATTGAACACAAATGTCGAAGAACTACTCGAAAATTTACTAAAATATTACTTTTAACGCTTGCGACGACCATGTGTCGCGTCCGTATTAATTCCGTAGGAACTCTCTCCGTAATTTCAGAAGACTATCGATATTGTTCGAAACTCGAAGCGGAACACGATCTTGCGTGTTGCCTACCGTGAACACTCGCCAGGAGTTTTCGTGCCGCTGGAAGAAATCTACCCCCAAATGTGTTTGAACGCCTTTATTGTGAAAAAAGCTTGAAAGAAAGAGTCCCACAATGCATAGTTAATTTAAAAAATTAATTACACCGATCAATCATTTTAAAAGGTTCGCATTAAAATTTCGTTACCGAAGCATTAGGCAAAATGAGAAATCTTCTAGAATAGATTTATCTACCTTAACTTATTCAACCGTAATTTTGAGCAAATTCTGAGTGGAGATAAGTATTCTTCATTCTTCAGTTTCAACAGAGATTGTTTTGTCAGGGGTCACCAACAAATTAAAACTCGCGCTGTGAATAAATCGATTTCAGTGCAACCATTCAAGAGTCTACTTTTTTCATCCGTTTAAGGGTATAATAGGCTCTATTTTCTATTTAAGGATAACTTATAATTGAGGAAATATATCTTAGATTATTAAATTCTTAAATACGTGTAATTATACATTTTTTCCCCCGGACCAAATCGATTATGAACGATTTTCTCGACCAACGACTCCACGGATCATTTCTTTCCTTTCGATATCTTCTTCCAGACGAAAATGGCTGCTGCAAGGTTTTCGCTGTTGGTAAGGGCTTTTTAATCGTCTTTTAAGCTATCTGTCTTTACCCTAGTTTATTGTTTCATTCGTATTTTTAACCAACAAAAGAACTTTCAGATCATTTTCTTTTGGTTTTGGCCTGGAAATTTCAGAATAGCTGTTCAAAGATGCCGGAGGGCTTTCTGTTAGTAATGTCTAATTAAAATAATTATTATATTTCAGTCCCGTAGCATCAGCACATCTTCATCAGCAAGGCAACTTGTGAAGGTATATTACTTTTTAATACCATGCGATTATAAATTTCGTCATGCAATTGTGAAAACCTCATTATTATTTTAGCCTCCCGTCCAAGTATTTGGCATTGAGGGACGGTATGCCACTGCCTTGTATTCTGCTGCTACCAAGCAAAAGCAGCTTGAGCAAACAGAGAAAGAATTGGTTCAATTCCAGCAAACGCTGAAAACCGATGTAAAATTAAGGGATTTCATTGCTAACCCCGCCATGAAGAAGCAACTAAAGGTTCAAACTATGTCACAAGTTGCCAAAGCTGCAAGTTTATCCCCACTTGCAGGGAATCTTCTAGGTAAGTAATCACAGTTATTTTTGGTTTTCTGCGATTTACTTCTTCGACACACAATTATCCGAGAAATATAGGTGACCGGAAAGAATTAATTAATTACAATTGGCAGGGGCAAGATTTTGTTATCATTGGCTACGCATCCTTCTCTAACCTCTTTATTAAATATAGCTTATAATCTTCTTTCATCTTCCATTTGTTTTATTGGTCATCTCCCTGCTATCTGAAAATAATTACTGTGATCACATACATTTAGAAAACCATCCGATTACTTTACAGTTCCTTAATCTAGTTAATAAATCAGGAAATTATTGAACATATTACTGGATAATTCACCTGTAACATCGTTCATAGATTCCCACCCAATTGCAGCACGGCACTATAGGACAAAATAGCGTGCAATAACTGTTTCTGATGATCAACATTAATGAAATGTTTCATGGTTCTTGAGGATGGAAAACATAATCAGACTTGACATCAAACTTTTGGGATGGCATAACTATTTAAGAAAGAATAATTGTTCAAACATTCAATTCTTAACATGAAATAAACTTAAGCACTATTGGTTTGACACAATAATTATAGACAAAGAAATGTGGCATGAATAATGTTTGAAGCTAAATTCAATGGACATTAGCATAATAAAACACTGTTATTCCATTGTTTGAGCATTTAGGAAACTATTCGTGCATCATGATTCACTTGGTCTGGAATTTCTGTATGATGAAGAAATTCTAATTAAACAAATCAAATAATATAACTGTTTATAATATACTAACCCAAAGGAGAAGACACTTCTTGATAAAGAAAATTGAAATGCCAAATGGGGAGCTATCAATGGTGAGCCGACCGATTATGATATTTGCAGTATTTTACCTTATCCATGTCTAAGACACGCCAGATAAAATAACATGCACAGATGTCCTTTCGTGTTCCATATTACTTAATGGAGACAAAAGACAGGGCTGATGACCCTAATGAGTTAACCTTGATGCTGACTGCGGTTTAAACAAGGAAGTGGAAAGGTTTCAAGGGGAAAATTGTATTGTATAATCCAGTTGCTTGGTGTTAGTCTTATTAGTCTGAGATGAAATCATTGCAGCATTGGAATTGGTCTCATTAAAAGGAGTAGTGAATAATTTAACCAAGTAACAAGCTTCTTCTAAAGTGATACTAACAATTTTCAACATTTGTCAATATTTTTCAATTTAAAGAAAAATTAAACCCATTTGTGTTCAACTAAGTTTTTATTTCATTATTGCAGTTACAATGGCTGATAATGGACGATTGAAAAACCTTGATGGTGTAATAAATGCATTCAAAAATATAATGGCTGCGCATAGAGGTGAAGTTCAGTGTGAAGTCATTACAGCCAAGGTAATTTATTTATTAAATATGGTAATAGATAAAAGGAATTCTGATTAATTTGTACATGCCTGCGTGATGATATGATGCCAGTCTTATATAAATATGTTAAATGTATGGCATACATGGTTGTTAAATTTATCATTCCAGCCCTTGGATGATGCCATGAGGAAAGATCTGGAAGCTGCACTAAAAGCTTTTATGAAAAAGGGTGAAACCATTCTTTTGACCACAAAAGTAAATCCAGAAATCATTGGAGGTATGGTTGTCAGCATTGGTGATAAATATGTTGACATGAGTATTGCCTCAAAAGTAAAGAAAATGACTGAAGTAATTTCTACTGCTGTTTAAACAGCATAAATGTAGTTTGTCATTGTATAAAATAGGTAAATGAGAAAGCCAGGGGATAATGTTTCCTTTGCAGTGACTTCTCTAACTGCAAATGTAAAATATTTCAAATGATGTAATGTACAACTGTATTAAAACCAAACTGGTGAATAGTAATTCTTGAATGAAATTTTTTTCTTTGTGTTTTAATAATACTGTAACCATCAATCGGTAGATGGAATTTTAAAAATCATGAAGGATGTTTGATAAATTAGGTTAGGTTACTCCTTGTACTTATGACATATGGTATTCACACATCAGCCTTGGGGGGGGGGGGTGTTATTCTCCATCTCATTTAGATTACGAGGATTGCCTGGTACTCAAAGCACAGCTTGTGTGGTACTGGGGTGTCCAAATGTATCAAGCCAATTTGAAATGAGATTCTTTATTCAGTATTCAAGCTCTGTTCATTAGATTACCGCTTAAGGAACCGATGAAAATGTCGACAGAATCCAGGATCTTGTGCGTTCAGATCATCAGTTGACAGAATGAGTTGAATTTGACTCACCCCACCGTTCATCAGATTTTGACTAATGGATTAGGGATGAGAAAAATTGCACAAAAATGGTTCCCAAAAACCTTTTGAGCCTTGAGCAAGACCAAGGACATCAGGAGGGAAAATGTGCTGTGACTTTTTGAATTCGATTGAAAATGACCCCCATTTTCTCGAACATGTGAGGAGTCTTGGGTGCTTGAGTATGACCCAGAAACCTAATGCCAGAGCATGGAGTGGCACACTTCAACCTCTCCAAGGCCCAAAAATTCAATGATGAGGAAGTCAAAGATCAAATGCATGCTGATTTGTTTTTTCGATATCCACGGAATCTTCCGCAAAGATTTTTTTCCTCCACGCCAAACAGTCAATCAACACTTTTACCGGGAAGTTCTTGAAAAACTTAAAAAAAAGGTCATTCATGTGAGACCAACATCAAGAAGAACTGGGTGTTGTATCACGATAATGCTCCTTGTTACACAGCAATTTCAACAAACAAGTTTTTGGCCAGTAAAAACATTCCTGTGGCTCCTCAGCCTCCTTATTCGCCTGACTTGAGTCCTTGTGACTTTTTCTTCTTCCCAAAGTTGAACAATCACCTCAAGGAAACTTGGGAAGTCAAAAACATTCAATTGGTAAAACTGACCTGCTGAAGTCTATTCCCGTATGGGAGTTCCAGCACTGCTATGAGGAGTGGAAGAACCGTCACCAGCGTTGTGTGGATTCAGAAGGAAGTTATTTTGAGGGTGACTATAAAGTTGTAATTCTATATTAATGAAAAAAAATCAGTCTCATTACTTAATTTACAGACCTCATATGCTGACCAGTGCATAGAATCCTCTGTTTTGAAAAAATTTTCAAGGTGTAAAAATTGGCAGCCTGTAAATATCAATGAATTTAGTGTTTTTTACTTTGATCATTCTTCAGGGAATTATAAGCAAACTAGTTGAATGGTATTGGTCAAAGAAGCAAACCATTCTTTTCAAATGTTATGCCATACTTGAGATTTGTTCTCATCAAGCACATTGCATTTTGTGGACAATAGTATATTTGTTAGGGATACACATTCTTAGCTAAATAAAGTACTTTTTTATCTGAACAAAAAGTTCTCAAATTTGCTGACACGTGAGAGGGATATTTCTATTGATGAGTCTCATGCTGCAATGTATAAGGGTAGGCTATCATGGATTCAGTATGTTCCCCTAAAAAGAGTCAGGTTTGGGGTAAAAACGTTTATGCTTCGCGAGTCTTAAGTCTGGATATATATGGTCATTTATTATTTCTATAGGAAAAGGGTCAGTATTGAATGAGGAATATACTAATCTTCCTATAACATCCCAGAATGTGCTAGGACTAATGAAGTTTTTACTAGGTAAAGGTTATTGCCTGACTACAGACGACTATTACATCTCCCCAGAGCTGGCTGATTTATTGATTGATGAGGGAACTGATACCTATGGGACATTGAGAATTAGAAGGTAGGAAGTACCAGATGACATTACAAAAAGAAGTTGAAAAAGGGGGAATTTACCGCTCTCCGGAGAGGTAAAGTGATGGTGATGAAATACAAGAGAAGGATGTTACTGAACTCTCTACAGTACATAATGCAGAATATGTTGAATTAAAAAAAATGGAAATTGTGATATGGAAGCCAAAAGTTACTGTTGAGTACAATAATAGAATGGGTGAAGTAGGTCATACAGATCAGCACTTGACAAATTACCGTATTATAAAAAAAAATTCCACTTGTTGAACCAGGCCACATGGAATGCTTTCGTGCTGGATAGGAAGAATGGTGGGACAAAAAGTATCCTAGACTTTAGAATTAAACTAATGAAAAATATAATTGAGAGATACCACACCCATGATATGACCCACAAGGGTGGAAGAAGGCCTTCAGTAGAACGACATCCTTGATGCCTATCTGAGAGGCACTTCCCCCCTATCTGAGAGAATATTCCACCTACTGAGAAGAAGGAAAAGCCTTGTAGGCAGTGTGAAATTTGTTGTGCCAAAAGGAATTGAAGTGGAAAAAAGATAGAAAAGAAATGTTCTATTGGCAAGCATGTGATGTTGGACTCCGTGCTGCATCATGTTTCAAAATCTACCGCACAAGAAAGAACTTCTAGAAAATGTGAAAATACATAGGTCAAGTTTATAATTTTTTATTAAAAGTAAATAGCAATGATTTTCCATAAAACTTTGCCTTTTCTTGTCATTTACATTAGAATGAAACGAAAAACTAAAAATATATGACATTTTTTGTCCCAAAAAAAATTGAAATTCCATCAGGCAGGGTTAACAAACAATTTTATAAAGGACAGGATTTCTCAACATTATCAAGCCAATGTAACTACACTTCTTCTTCGTAGGTATCTGCTTGCTGAAGTGCTAACTGATGATTCAAACTTAGACCAACAAGCATAAAACTGAAATTACTCGGAAGGCTAATTGCTCCATAATTTTTCATGGGCAAATCAAGGAAAATTCGAGGGGAGTCTTAATTGTCTGTAGGCAAGGTTGTTACCATTATATATATATATATCATATATGCTTGATGAAACGTCATAAACAAACCAATTCAGTGATAGATATTTACGTAAGCCTATATATTTATATTTTCCCTAATATGTGGTGATCTGGGCCATAGGTCCCCTATTACACAAATAAAGGGGAAAGACATGATACTTTTGAGAAGTAGCATAATTTATGCAGGAAATTAATAAAAAAACATCCATTGTATTTGTGAAACTGCTAATAACTTTGGATACACTTCCCTTTCCTCCCTCTTAGAGCTTCCACTTTTTGTTAGCTAAGTTCATATAGGGGAGTCCTTTGCTCTTTATATTATTGAAAACCCTATATGTCCTTCACAACTCACTTAATTGGTTCCCCCAATTTATTTGTTATATTATTCTCATCCCATACCTCTTGCAGTGATTTTCCATTGTGCTTAGTTATGCTTGTAACTCCTTGGCCTTAGTTGACAAACTAAAGCTTCAACATCTACAGACCTAGATTTTATGTATGAATTCCCCTGCAGATTTCATTCCTATCTCTAGTTCTTCCAATGCCACTTTAACCATTTTCTCCACATGTATGTTGAACAGTACTGGTGACAATGCCATACTCCTCTTCCAAAGTCTGCCCATCCAGAGTCCATTTACCACTCACACCTGAGCAGTCTGTGACATGTAAAGATTGTGGCTAAGTCACCCATTCATCCAATCTACTATATTTTGCAATATTTTCATTCTATGCAATTTTTGGTTTTGATCATCCTCTTGAAGCCTATGAAACTAACTAATACATACCGATTGCACATCATATTTCTTTCTACTAGTGATCTTATTACTGTCATGGCAAGGGTGGTTGTTACCTCCCTGAACCCAAACTGGTCCTTTGCAATTCCCTTTATCCTTAAATTGATCACTGAATGATAAGTACCACTTTGGCTGTGTGTGAAATCAAACTTAATGCTCTATAGTCCTCACATATGGCATGAAGTGGATCCTATCCTTCTGTGGTACTTCCTGGTCTGTACCAGCCCAGACTTCCAAGTGTTTTACAACCCCCTACAAGGGCTATTTACTTTAAGATATTTATCTAAGAATTGGCTCATTTGGCATTCCATGGAGGCAACCTTTGCCTTGAGGAATAAATGCAGTATTTGGAAATTATTAAAATCTCATCCTAATCTGAATATCAAAGCCACTTCAGTGGGTGTGTGCTGACACTCAAGCTTTCTCTTACAGCATCATTATAAGGACCAAATTCAAGGGATAACTGATGAAATTCATGAAAACTTTAAAAGGTTTTAGCCTATAATCAACTCAAACTAAAACCTACTATATCTCAATTGTATTGAACAACACATTTTATGTTAATGAACAGCGACCCTTTGCATTTAGCACCTGCTTTTGCTCAAACTTCACCATTGTTCCTCTTTCCACTCCAATTCCACTTCAACTTGTTTGCTCTCATTCCATCTCTCAAATTTCAACTGCCCAATAATGAAATTATGACCTCACCCGCAGCAAAGTACGCTGGCTCTGACAATATTGGTTCCTACTTTTCCAATACTCAGCTAAATCACTCTGAATGCCCATCACTAGACTTTTGGACAAATTTTTTCCCTTCTCTTTCTTTCCCTTCCCAATGGAAAAGTGCTAATGGTATTCCTGATTCAAAATGGGGAATTGAAGTTAGGATTGATAACTACTGCCCAATTCAGTATTACCTGTCTTGTCAATCATTTTGAAATGTATTTTTTGTAATTGCCTACTACACCACACCCACCCTTGCAGCTTGCCCTATAAAAATAGTTTTCTCACTGGTGGTTCATGTCTTTCTAATCATGGTATCTTTCACAATCACATTACTTTTGCTTTTGATTGTAACTCCCAACTTTATGCATGGTATTATGATCTTTCTAAGGCCTTGGGCTCAATTTACCATAACCTTCTAATTTACAAGGTTAAGCATCATCATAATATTGATGGTGTTCTACTATTTGCTGTTGCCAACTTCCTTTACTTTCATGCTCAGAATGAACTGATCGATACATTGTCATCTGCATGCCTCCCTATCCAATCTGGTGTACCACAGGGCAGTTCTTGGCCCCTTTTTGTTTGCCCTGTATGTGGATGTCATTATTGATTGTTGGCACCATTGATTACAATAATTTGATACATGGCTATCTCCTAATATATTCAAGCATGTTGATGGGGCTATACAATCACACTAATTTCAAGCATCATTGATAGTCAATTGTCTTTAGTGGAGTAGATAAAAAAAACAGTTAAAAAAAATAGTTAATGCAGAAATCCCTCCAAATCAGCCTTGATGTTTTATCTTTAAAATAGATCTTCTTCTCAATAGTGTATACCATCAACCAATGCCTTATTCCTTCTGTAAAACCTACTCCAATCTAGGATTAATTTTTAATTGTAGACTCATATGATTGTTTATATATAAATAAACATATTATTCAAATTTTCCATAAGGCAGTGGCAATCTCTCTCCATGTTTGTGTTATGGTGAGCCACCTTTACCAGCTTGCGGACATTAGTGACCCTCTTGCCTTTATGACCTGTGCTCTTTGATTGTATCCTCCCCATCCTAGAATATTGATCTCTCATTTGGTCTGCTACCTACTGTATGACATCAAAACTCCGTAAGTGTCCCAGGAATTTCTCTCTCGCTGTTTTCCATCACCATAGCCCTTCCCTCAAAAATTTATCTCAGAAACAAGTTCTTTCCACCGTAGACATTCGTGATCTACATCAACGCTGCACGATAGCTATTTCAACATTATTAAACAATATTTTTAATGGTTCTTTTTGAAATAGTGACCTAATATCATACTTTTCAATCTGTGTTTCCCCTCATTGCACCTATAAAGCCAATCCTGTACTCATTCCAAAATTGGAATCCCCTCTTTAGGAGTGGGTATCTACAGAACGTAAGTTCATTAAAACACAAGTTTAGCTCTATTATGTGCCAAATTCTGAGAGTTCATTGAGGTATTTTTTGCAAATAATTCTTGCCATGTGTTTTAAAATTCTTGTAATTGACCTTGGAGATGGATGTTCAACAGAACCTATATATAGTATGCTGTTGGCTTTGGAAAAGATTGACTCCAGCTGCAATAAGGTTTCCATAAAATATTGTGAAAACTGGAATGCTTGTTAGAATTTTTATTGGTGAAACAAATATTAATAACACATATTTCTTCTTGTTTTGTCATAAAATTTTACAAAATATTACACATGAGTTGAAACATCATCAGTTTTACTGGAATAACAGGTCATATTTTGCCAACTGCCAGACATAGTCCAGAGTTTTGTCTATATCTCATAATTTTTTTGGTAAAATGAGTGGCTGTTATCTTAGGTTCCAACTTATATTGAAAATAACATACTGTCTATAAGATACCTCATGAAGTGAAGACAGGTAGCTGTGCTTGAGAATTTATATCGGCCAGATTGATCAAAATTGCCTCAGAGAACAAGGAGGGTACTCATATATGTTATGTCTTACTGTGTTTGCGAGGTAGCTGCCAACATATTATTATTATCATAGTCTAACAAGTTAGTGTAGGTTTTTGATGGACCTAGGTACTACAAACTACTTTACTTCAAATCCTTGACTTACATGGCATATAGTAATATTGCAATAATTCATTCTTTAATTCTGTATAATTTCTATATACCTTCATTTAATGAAAAATTCCTATTCTTTTTCCTCTTCTACCTTGCTTTCCAAGCATTCTCCCTTCAATTATCATCTCCAGCATTGAGGCAATTCCTCATGCCTCAATGACCAAGTTTTTGACTTGTGGAAAACTATGCCTCATATGAAAGAGTTCTCTAGTCTTTTCTTTACAAAGTTACTAAAGATTTCCTTGATCAACTCTGTTCTCTTTTTAATTACTTCTTTACCTCTTGAAATTCTTCTTTTAATAATGTCCTTAGCAGATTGCCTTCTTTGAATGTCCTATGTATGAATTAATTGAAAGTCATTTTCTTCCTTCTGGTCTTCGTGCAATCGCAAGAGAAAATTTCTCTCCCTGTTTGTGTTATGACCAGGGTTAAAATATGCAACCTAGTTTAACTATTCTTCCAGTAAAGCACAGGTAAATGAGAGCTCAACTAATTTTTTTGATTTTGAATTCACCAAACACATGTATTTAACCAAAATCATATGCATTTTTAAGTTAGCCTTGATATACAATTTAATTTAGGGAAACATTACATTACAGTGAGGTGCTTAACATGAGAAAAGAATTATGGCCTCAATAGTTCTACCATCTAAATGAATCTTTCAGCATTTGAAATACCCGAAGCCACCATGTCTGTGTGTGATGTCTAATATATTTATGAGACATTGGCAAATTCTCAATTTCCTTTATGAGAGGCAAAGTGGACTGTGGAGAAATAAATCTAAACTTTGACTAGCATACACTACATATCAATAATGAGGCAATCAGTTGCAGTTGGTATGTCATTATCGAGGGCACATAATGGAGAGTCAATTCCAATTATTGGTTGTCTTCACCTTCTCGTTAGTTTGAGGAATTCTTTTCTCCCTTACTGCAGACTCTCAAAACTAGTGTTTGTATTATCACTCCCAAATGCACTACTATTATCCTCAATTTTATTTTGAATAATTAAGCTGCGAAGAAAATTTGGTAGTATCTGCAGTTACATTTTGGAATTCCTTAAAATTTATTAGTTTGAATACCTTGAATTTTATCAAAACTATTCACTACCTTTGGGATCATTTTTTGGATTATTTGGTTATTAGCATGTGTGCTTATACCAATAAATCACATACACCCGGGTACTTCTTTGATATCCTTATGGAGGGAAGTATTATATCCTTAATTTCAACTTCATTTTTTGTACTCTGAACTGGAAAACCTTTTGGTCAAATTAGGGTCATGAAAGGTTTCTGGTATCAGTTTGGTTTTATAAGTATTGGGTTTATATGAATGGTTTTGTCACAAAGTGGAACACAAACAAAGGCCCTTTTGCTGTGCAGCAATTCGTTCTTCAGACTTATTTGTTACAAAGGAACTAATCAGTCAGGGGTTCTGTGGTGGATAAACTGCTTGAATTTCTTTTGTGTTGTTTGTGGACAAACAGTCCCCATTCTACTGGGAAATCAATTTAAGTCTTTAAAATTACCAATTGTCTGGTACATATAGCAACCCTAAGCCAAGTGGGACTTGAGTTCAGGTTATGCTTGAAAACTAATTATGTCGTCTCTCTCAGATTATTACTCAAGTTAGCTGAGCTCCTTGTATTTTAAGTTGTGTACTGCTAAAAGTATTTAAAGGGTTATACCATGCAATATGGAATAGTTTCCAAATTACAGCTGAGCGACCTACCAATTATAGAAAATGTGTATGATTAGCCAGCTGGGAGGGCATGTGAGGCTGCATGGTAAATAAACCAAAAGTATATTTAATTAATGAAAAATAAATGTAAATTATTTATGATCGGTAGTGCCATTTTGGCATTGCAGGGTGTAAGCAGTTGCTGTTAGCAGTCTGCTTGCATCATTATTCCTTTAGCTTTTTAGTGGATCATCTGCTAAATTATAGCCTTCTTTACTAATTAGATTATATTAATTTCTTCTCATTACCTGTTTATTACTATTTCCAATCCCTTTTTTCTCCCTCTACCATACTGACTCCACCCTACCAGAGAGGGCAAAAGGTCTTAACTGTGAACTGTAGGACTTGGTTCCACTTTAAATGAAAAATAAAATTCTTAGTACATTTATTAGGTTGAAATAATTTCCCAAAACCTCACTTGATAATCCTCAAGTATACATGAGATACAGTCTTTTTAAGTTCTTATTATTTTTTGGATGCTAAGGAAATTTAATGGAACATTACGCTTACAAAAATTCTTCAATCCAGTTTACTGAAATCACATTTTCTTGTTAGTGTTAGCAGAGACTGGTTTCAATATGCTCTTACATTGCATGGCGATATAATTAGGTTTGAACATCAAAGTTAATTTATTCTCAGATAGTCGAATTGTCTAAGTGCAATATTGAAATGATTCTCAGGTACCTATATAACTCTTGATTCATAGATGGTTTTTGCTATTCAATTTATAAACAGACTATGTTATGGATTCATTTACTAGCAACTTATATACATTTCGACACATAATAAGGAAAAGTAGTTGATTTTTGGGCATTACAGCTAATTTGAATGTATTTTTACTCCCATTCAGTCTAGCTCTGAATAGAAGAGAGGATGGAAAATTTAAAGCAACAAGCAGAAATCCCAATTTTATTGATATTGGTGTGTTCGCCTCCTTATCCTGTCATCGTGAGTTTTGAAACTCAATTAGACTGATCAGAAGCTGGCAATGCTTTAAAACGTTTCAAAGTAAAATATGATGTCTCAAGAAAATCTTAAGAATGTGAAGGAGGATACTGAAAACCTTGAGCACGGAGGCGAATGCTGTAAATCCAACAAGATTTGAATTCAAAATTTTTAATCATTTATGGAATATCAAACCATACGATAAAGCTGTTTCTAATTTCATAGGATCATCTTTAAACTTCCCTATGAGCATTGACGATAAGGTCTCTGGTTGGAAACACCACAAATAATGCACTACGACGATAATCTAGAGAACGATCGTTTTATCGTGGCAAGATGTTAATCGACGAATGAGAATCACGCAGAGTCATTCATGCACATTTATAGTAAACATATGATGTCTGAACGAAATGTTACGACCAATCGCCCGGGGAAAAAATCCGCATGGAACGGCTGAAGAACTTCCCCAATCAAGAAAGGGGATGAGGACCTCTTCCCCTGCCCGATGCATTCGCTAGCAGACGGCGTGCAAGATTCAGCTTTCCTCCGCTAGGTGGAAACTCAGCGCATCAAGAATGCGCATTCGTTCCTCGGTTTTGCGTGTAGGGCCACTGTAGACGCTCTTAGTTTTGGGTGCACAAGACGTTTTGTTCTGTAATTAGTGTTTTCCGCTTAATAATTTGTGGATAGATGAAGTTAGGCTACTCGCATAAGGATTCATTTCATTTGTAACCTAAATCAAAGTCCGCATCAGCGAATTCAATTTCCTCCTAAGGCAAGTATATATACTATTGATTTTGGTTTATGTCGTGCCGTTATTGATGATGCCGCTGTTAACCCAGAGCCCTTTTTGGAATACTTTTCCTTAATTTTATTTCGCATGAATTGAGAATAAGGTCCTCTTGCAGATTTCGCCCTGAAATTGTGACACCGGCCAAATTCCATTAATATTTCATGGAATATTGTTTTGTAAACAAAAGGCCCCTTTAAAGCTCACCCTACAGAAAATTTCATGCTTAAGTGAAAAGCAAAATTTATGACCGATTAGATTTTTATGCATATTTTTTTTAATTCTCAAATAGTGGAAGATGATATTTTTCTAAATTTCCTTTTGTGTTTTCTTTGTAGGCGATGGTTAATAGTTAACCAACGTTTCAACCCTTACGTATGCGAAAGAATGTAGGAGTGATTTATTGCTAGTATCGATGACGAACCAGTGAAGATGTAGAAGATTCAACGGAAAAATATTTTCATGATGCATTTCACTTAAGTGATTCCATGTTCTTATAAGTTAACAAGCTAGTGACTTCTTAGGGAAGGCGGCATGTCATTCAGTGCCTTTGCAGCTGCTCTTACTGAAGGAAATGGGGAAGTGAATATTGCGGGGACCGTGGAGGGCGGGAGTAGCAGCGCGCGCCGAAAATAACACTGCGATTCCTCCAAGTGGATCTGTTGGAGAAGGGTCAGATTGGCCTAATGTGACATCGTCAATTACGAATGTATCAATCGTATCAAGTGTGTTTGGGGCGGGCATATGGCCCAGCAGTCATGCTCCACCATCACTGCGGTGTTGGTGGAAGTGGTTCAGGATGGGCGCCTGCAAACCACGTTTACTTTCAGTTAGCCAATGCCTTCTTCTTCCTCTCTTACCTGGCGCCCCACAGAGGAGCGTATGGAATCTTGTACCTGCGGGTCACCCTCTTGGTGGGTTGTGCCTTCTTCGCCCTCTGGGGTTGGGCTGTGCTCTGCTCCTTCGACGCATTTCTTTGGAATGCTGCCTTCGTAGCCATCAATCTCCTCCACGTCTGCGTCCTTTTGTTCCACCTACGTCCTGTGAAGTTCACCCCGTGAAGTTGAAGAGGTAAGTGTCATATTCGGCTCGTATTTTCAACTCGTATTTTCCATTTTGGAGGTGTTGAATGGAGAACCTCATTTTTTTCGCCAATATCTTTTGAATGCGTCGGAATTGACATTGAAGTGAAGTGATTATATTTTCAACGATTCCATTTCATTCTTTGATACCTACATGAACATAGGCAATGGGATAGCATTAAATGAGTAAAATTGTTTTTTTTTGTTAAAAAATATACGTAGAACAGTACTGGCAGCTTTTTAGGATTGTGTGAAAAGTTGACCATTAATTTTGGAAGAAAGGTCTCGGTTTGTCATGTCGTTCGTTGGATGCCTCACCTCACTATAACACGGTTGAATACACTTTGCAAAATAATCATAGTTTTTTTCGATCATGCTAATGTTTCAATAATGAATCGCTAAAATCGTCCAGTATGTATAAACGAACGCCAGTATTTGTTTGTAATTTATCATGGCGTGTAATTTGGCAGTAAAATCTCCGCTTGAATGTTCAAAATATGTATGCAGTGAAACTCCTAATTAAATTGACTCATCGGTAAGCCTCGCCTTAATTGATGATTCTTCGTGATTTATAGACTAAGTTAACGCTTGACCTGAAATATTTATTACATCTCTAGATTTAGATATAGTCGAGAGTCCTCTCTCCTTGGTTCATGCAGTAGTACCTAAGCACGACCGTCTCTTTCTGATGCAGGGATGTGCTGGGAGACGGCATAAAGTTAATCAGTTTTTCTATGCCTAAATTTCAGTGTTATAACTAAAGCACTCACACCTACAATGTACAATTTGCATCAAAGGTGCCCCCCCTCCCCCCGATACGTGAATTTATAATTTTCATCATTAGATAGATAAGCTTGGGTGGCTCATAACATTCTTAATTATCGAGAGATGCGATGTTATTGGTCATTTTCAAAACCGTTTTGTATTCCTTGGGGTCAAAATACGCTTCATTTACTGCAGGAATATAAAGGGTGGAGACGCTTAACTCTGATCCCGGGACCGTCTGGTTCGTAGGCGAATGACCCCGATTAATGCTCCACCCTGGTTAATGTTCAATTGTTTTTACCGGCCCTCCTTGGGTGCCTGGGTTAACGGAAAGTATGCTCTTCAAGAAATAAGATAATGCAGTTGGTTAGATGGTTGTTTCTTTAATTATCTGTTTATGGAAGTTTGAAGTTTCGAGAGATGCTCTTGGGCTTGGTTGTTTCATTTTTAGAAAATGTATGAACAGTGATTGTCATCACTTAAAAGCAGTGCGTTTGTTTAATTCCCCAGATGCGATTTTTCTGAGGTTTCCACTGGACATTCATCGTCAGCGGAATCTTGAATATATCAGATCAGAATTACCATAAACACAGTAATCAACCCGAAGGTCAGTTTAGTAGGTGATGGTAGAGCTCACCCATGTACCAAGCCCGACGGCGTGTGAATATTCACACATGAGGGTAGGGGGGCCAGTTCCTTTCCCTGTGCCGGTTATGGTTTCCCAGGAAGATCTGGTACCCGAAAAATCAACTAGCTTGGGTGGAGCTGCAGGTGCCCAGAGTGCCTCACCCGGGAATCGAACCCGGGACCCTCCGGTCAGTAGTCCAACGCTCTACCCACTGGACCACCGCGACCCACAGAATAACCATATTTTGAAAAAATGTCGGTAACGTATAGAAGGAGCATGATGAACACACATACACTCACATAAATATATACAATCACACATACATCCAACCAAATAAAGAAAAAAAATTGGTCATAATGGTTTTAAAGTTTTTAATACGATGAAAATATGAAATATTAATTCGCAATAGTACTGTATTATATCTTATATTATGATTGCGTTGAGAAGGGATGCGATTCTCCTATAGTCAATTTTAGAGGCCCCTAAAGTTTCAAAAATAAGACCTTTTAAGTTTTGAGGTGGCTCATGTATAAATAAAGGCGCTGTCAATGGCTCCCAGAATTCCAATTTTAAGCAATAAAATAGTGCCTCCACAACGCCTACGCCCTTAGCCCTCTGCTTGAAGAATTTGGTGCCCGAAAGCACTTGATGCGAAGAAAAAAGACAATATTCATCAGTAAATCTAGTGTCGGTAACCATATGAATTTCACTTAACATTTGTGCACCAGATGAAACATACCTTTTTCTGTCACACAATCGTATTCAAAACTTGGTGAATAACTGGACAATTAATTGCTGCTTGAAATCAGTTGGAACTTTTCTTTCGTGCTCATTCCCGCCCTTTGATAATCCCATTTATCGCTTTGTTAATTTGGAATTTCACATTGGTTTTCTTGCTCTTATTCAAATTTTGTGGGAGTTTTGGAAAAAGCAATATTCCGCAAAAGCGTTTTCCTCGAGTATTAATGAAAAATCGATTACGATATGCAATCAGCGAATAATGGGTTTAATGGATGAAGTCTATTCATCTATGAAATCTTGAACAATCGGGAAGGGGACTGATGATTAATCATTACCTTCCATTTCCTCATTCCTTTATCAAGGTTTTCATTTTTTCCAGTTTGTAGCCCTGACAGGTTTGAAAGACTGATTTAAGGAAATAAATCTTGGCATTGCCGAAATTTCTGAGAAGAGCTCTAATCTGGGGTATACGTACGTGACCCATCCTTTTTGGCGAAAGGAATGCCGCCAGGCTTTGAAACAAATTCATTACTTCTTAAGATTGACACAATTTGGAATCCTAATATTATGTTGTGATGTTTCCATCGCGAATGTGTATTTGAAGCTATCTTGATGTTCTCTTCATGCTTCCATCTATGCCAGGCTATTGCTAATTGTGAGATAAATCACGGATGATTAAGAGGTGAAACAGGAAATTGTGCTAGCGGAAGATTTCAGTCGCTTAAAATTAATTGTCAATGAAAATGTTACGTTGCATTGAATTTGTTTAGTTTCGATTATGGAAACTAGAAACTTCGGGTTCATTCTTTAGAAAAACCAAAAGAGTTGCAAGGACTGCAATGTCGCGATAACAAATTAATTCACGGTCTAAGGTTTCTATTTGTTATATTTTTCAAATCTCGAAATTTATTTCTCAAATCTATAGCTCTGGGTCATGAGGCAGCGTCAAATTTATTTTGATAAAAATATTTGGAGGTCTCAGAGAAGGCGGAAAGTTCAAACTTTTTGAAATGTGAGTGTGCTTTTACGTGTTTCCTATTTATATTTTTGTGTTCTAATGTGCCGTTTAAATGTTATATTGCTCTCGTGAGTCCTTATATTTATAATACTATATATATATATATATATATATATATATATATATATATATATATATATATATATATCTCCTTAAGACTTTTTCGAAACTCAGTTTTGTCCGTTTCCAGATTCATTTTTGAGGAAGTCCAAGTTAAAGTTTTTCCCGTTATGTATAATTTTTGCCGTTCTCTGGAGCAAACAAAAAAAATATTTCACCCTTGTCTTTTACGATTTTCTTGGGAAACGAAATGCTTACCGGAGTTTCTCGCGGAAAGCTACAGTTCCATTTCCAGAGACACTCGGGATTACTTATGGAGATCGGAGGGAAGTTGGGCCCTCGTCAGTAACGCGGGTAATGGACCCAGAATATATTTCTGCGTGGGCTAGCACCCATCGACTGCCTTCGGAGCGACGTATAAGGACATAAATCACCCACCCTCCCCAAACACCCCGAACACGCTCGGTCGCCCTGCGGCACTGGGCCCATATCGCTAGGGATACGTAGGGAGGGATGTAGTTGATGGCCAACAACCGCTCGGCGCTGAGCAAGATTCGTCGTCCCGGATGAAAGATGGGGAAACATCATGAGTGACCTCTCTGTAATGATTCCTTGTTTATCTCAGTAGGCTAATAACTGAGTCGCAAAAAAACGCACGTACGTCGCGAACATGTTGAGTTTTGACTAGATCGCCTATCTAGTGAGTTGAAGTTTTCTGGCTGAGTAAACTTTTGATTGACACTCCCCCCTCCTCGACGAAACGCTTGGTGGGACATACGCTCCAAATAAAATGAAGAAGGAAGCGTACATTTGGTATATTTAATTCATTTGCACATGTGCATAATTTATTTAAATTAGAGCCTGTCGCCGCTACAGCTGGCTAAACGTACGGGAGGTCTGCGTCTGTTTCTTTCTGCAAATACGCCCTAACCATAGAATACGTCGGAAGTTTATTTTTTAGGTCATCTCGCATGGATTAAGGAAATTAATGATGTCGAAGTTGTTTAATTAGAAATTTTTGGCAGAACAAATATATCGGGTCTTGTAATGATGAGATTCCTCCCATGTCGTATACCTAATACTATTCGGATAATCTCCGTGTTTTCTTGTAATCTTCCCTTCCTTTTGTTAAGGTAGCATGGACTTCTGAAATGCCTTGGCATAGCCAATCTCAGGAACCTTCTAGGTTTCCTGAAAAGATAAAAATTTCACATTCATTGAAGTGACGACATGATCTCGTAAGCAGCTAATGATAATAGCATTTATTCCTTTTTTTGTTGTCTGTAATTGAAAGCAGTTCGTCAAACTAATTCTCCAATGAACATGATTTGGTTCCTCTCCGCGTTGCCATGAGCCTTCTCTCCGAGAGTACGGATCAAAATCAATTCTACGGCGACACTCTTCCCCTATTTCCGATCGCCTCTTCTCGGAGCGGTCCTAATTAGTGCTGCAGTGGGCGTTAAGCAAGGTGGCTTGTTGGTGAAAACGACTGCCTTTTTCTCTCTCTCGGCATCGTTAAGTTTGAGAGGGACGTGTGGATGGTAGGTAAAAGCAAATGGAACAGGACGGACACTCTCTTACACCATTCGTCCCGTTTCCCCTCCCCCCATCTGCCCTCAGTTTGAAAATCCTCTCTCTCCATCTCGTGTGGGGACCCTTTTGTTCGGCACCCGTCCTGCTCTCTCCTTTTCCGGCGAGCGCGTAGGCGAGAATCCCGCCCAGCGGGAAAAAAAACACGCCTTCGCATCGAAATGTTTGGCGTTATTCGGAGAGAGCGGCTTAATGGAGTCGAAAACCTTCACCGATGTTGTCGTAGATTTATTTTCTGGTTCTTCCAAAGAGGAAGCAGAAACAAGTGGATGAAGGCATTTCCGTCGGTCCCTATAACCGAGAGCGAACTTGGGGACACATGTCTTTTTTTTGGCTCATTGTTTGAAGCTGTAGCTTTTCTCCTTTGTAAATGAGCTGCCTCAGGGCGTTTGGCGAATCCCTGCTTTTTTCTTCTTTTGGTTTTTTAATCACGTATTGAAAGATGCCTTTATTTTTTTTGTTAATCTTAAGACATGATAAGTTTAATCAAGATTCTTACCCAGTTACCATTATCCATTGATAACACCCTTCAGAAACTCTGTCCTCTCGATTGCTATTCCTCTTGTGTCATTTCCAATGCTGAGGTTGCGCATGAAAATTTTATTGAAATGTATCTGGCTCGAGAATTCCTGAAAATATCATGTAGACATCGGTTCATTGTTTATTGACATTGCTTTCATCTGAGTCTAACATAATACATGCAAAGAAGATTTCACAAGGAGGAGAGACTTGATGACAGGGACGTTGAGTGAGAATATCAAGAAAAGGCTCGTTATAACTTTGGTAGGGAACGTAATTATGTACAGCGCAGACATTTGTTCATCGAAGCAGGAAGATTTGCGTAGGATGGAGGTTTTGAATTGTGGGTGTGAAGAAGGATGGAGAAGGAGTGGAAAGGACAGAAAGGAAAACAAATGAAGAAGTGTTGGGTGTGGTGGGGGAGAAGAGGGGCCTGAGGAGATGGGAAAGATGGATGAAGAGCATACTGATCGGCAATAGGATGTTGAAGACTGTAATAGAGGGGTGAATGATAGGTAAACGAGGAAGGGGCAGGAATAGGATAGGGGTGTTTGACGGAATGAAAGGAGGAAGGAAGTACACGGAGGTGAAGAGTTCGCTGTATAGTAGGATGTTGGGTTGTGTTTTGTTTGGAGAGACTAGGGAATTATTTTGTAGCCGTGTCCACCCAAAAAATACTGTGACCGGTAGATTACCTATAAAATACAAGTACATGATACATGCATAATATTTCGACACCGGTGAATGCAATGGTTCCGAGCGACTCATGCGTCAGGGATATTTGGCCAGTGTTTCGTGGTGCCCTGAGCGCGGTATTGGCCATTTGCTCATGACAGCTATCACGGAAGGCTCTTTTAATCAAAATTGATGGCGTGAAATCTAGAATCCATTGGTGCGTAATGGCGATGTCATTTGCATGGCGGTGAAGTGAGTGGAATGAAAGAGACATTTGGAAGCAGGAGACTGTGTTGAGTTTTGTTTTGCAAAAGTTTCTTTTAAAGGGCTTAGCACTTTTCTCGTCCTTGGAGTATTCTCTCTATATGCGAATCAATGGTTGTGAAAGAGAAAGTGAAAACACCATCCTTAGCTGTCGATGGCCAATAGTGACGCCATGCGGGTTGTATAATCATTAGGATTGCTGTCTAGCGCCTACAATGCCGCTGCGTTTGCGTTTTCACAACTTACCTATGTCTTAGTCCCTTACATTGTTGGCTCATTTGGGGGGCAAGAAAACACCAATTCAAGAACGAGGAAATACATCTGCTCATGGTTATGCAACTATGTTTATGATTTGTATGATTTATCTGCGTTTATTATTGTGTCTGATTTAGAGGATTTCTACGAACTTAACTACTCGTCGCATTATTTAAGGAAAGGCTTAATGACTTTATCGTCAAAAATAAATATTTATCCTTGGATGTTTATGTATGCACGTGTGTTCACGCATTTTGTTGCTTTCGGGGGGTGGGGTGGGGGTGCGGGTCCTATAAATAGGACCGTTGAAAGACTCTTCTCTCGGTCTTCGACTCCACCCATCGAGGCTTTTCGCGGGTTCCATTAGTATCGCCATTTCTTCCGTTATGCTTAGGGCTCAAAGGCTGTTTTTTCTAGTACTTAAAGGCTTGTAAAAATTGTTAGTACGAGCTAGTAGTCAATCATACTTGCAGTCCCTGAAACTGTACTGTACCCAAAGATCAAGTTAGTGGACCTACGGGAGGCTCAGGGTGAAAGTTGCAATGGGATTTGTTATTTATGTGGTTTACACAAAATTTATTGTTTTGCGTTAATGGTATGCGCCTATTAAAGATGGATTTTTTTACGTTCCATAGGGAATATTTACTTAATTACTCTATTTATTTAATATACGTATTTACCTACTGTTTGTCGTATATTATTTCCCTCTTCAGTTCTTCATACCTTCTACGTGGCTCCATCCCGACCATGAAGCCTATCATCTTTCTTCTCCATCCCTACTTGCCAAACATTCCCCTTCCTTCACGGCCCTCTACATTCCACTAAGTACTAATTGTATTTGATCCACCCACTTATTCTGCTTCTTCTGATTCTCTCTTGCAACTTTCTCCTACCTACTTACATTTTAGTCGTTATTATTTCTCTCTGCCCAGCTTATTTTTCACTTTGAGTTTATTATGTGTGAAATAAATGCATTGAACACTGGAATATGTTCTATTTTCGAAATGGGAATCAAAATATTTCTTCGAGCAGTCTGCAGGCGCGAATCCAGGACACTTCCTTGGAGGAGAGGGGCTATACTGGGCGGGAGGGGGTACTTGAAAAGGGGTGCAAATGACGTGCTGTTCATATTTATTGCATATGAATTTCCTGTTTTATTCGAACCAACCAAATTCCGCAAGCCGGATGCATACTCGGAACTCGAGACATCGCACCCGATGCTCTCTGCATTTCCATTCGGATGTGGCTTTGAAGGAGGGAGGTGTGTAGAAGGGGTCGTATTGCCCCCGTCGGAAACTCCCTCCACCATCGTGCACACGAACGTTGGTGTAACTATGGTAGTACCATAATTCACGCACCGAACGGAATCCTATCTCATTCTATCGGAAATTCGTTCATCTTTGGCGACGCGGTGTAAGCGACAACTCTTGGTTCTACGCGAGACGTCCGAATGGAGCCATCGGCCCTCGAGCTGTTTACTACAAAACCCATTTCACCGACGATATTTTCGTAGACAATACGCTGTTTACCTCCCACTCGAATTCCCGAGGGTTTATTTTTTAACAAAGCCTTTTCATTTGGCCGCCAGAGAATCTTGACATTATAACCCCCGGGCACGTAGGGAGAGGAGCTAACTTTAGAGCCCTTTATAGGTCATACTGGAGCGCCATTTTAGGATAGCCCCCGCTGGAGTGGGTGGGAAGTTTTTATTTTCGCGTGAGGATGGTCAATGGTGATCTAAAGACCATACCGAACGCAACAGGTTGTGATAGACCTTGCTACTTCCGTTGAAGCGGTAGTATTGGGCGGCGCGATCTAGCGAATAGCCGAATTCAGCGCTGCCGCAGTTTGAATGAATTATCTGCTTACAGGCTCCCATTTTATAATTACGGCTCTGGACCGTTGCCTTCCACCTTAATTTTGGCGAGTTGTTTTTATTGTTCTTGAAAGGAAACTCAATGATCAAAGGCACGTAGAAAACTGTTAGGTAAATTCCATCTAACTAATTTGTCGAATACACCTCTTTAGGACTCTTGATACGATTAAAAGTCATAACTATGGTTCTTTTCTTGAAATAGTGATTGGAATTAGCTGGACACAGTCACAACCTCCTTTAGAGAAGCAGATAAACTTGTATTTTTTAAGTAAAATCCTGAGAAAATTTTCAGGAGATCTAATGTGAGCGGTAGGCTCTTTATATTTTAAGTATATTGTTATCACTGTCTAGTTTACAGGAATGGTCTTGGATGAAAGCCATTTACGAAAATGTTCATTCTTGATGATTTCGCTTTTGGTCTAATGAATAAATAAATGTGCGTTCTATTATATGAATCCATTTTTTCCATTATTTATGTTAGCTCACGAAAAGTCCTCCTTTAAACTAATTTACGTCTATATCATTTGATATAATTCATTTTATATACTTGTATTTCATAAGAGATAAAACACGATTTATTGCAGCATTTCCATATTACTACTGAGCAAAAGTCAATGTTCAAATTGATAATTATTAATTTTATTAAACTTTATTCCATATAAATTATTAGTTGATGTGCACTTAAGAGAGCGAGACGAACTGAAGAATTAATCTGGATCGCTCCTTTAACTTACGATTAACGACTACCAATTAACGATTTTTTAAACTATTTCTATAACACACGTCCTTCACGTGCCACCATTTCTGTCATTGCTTCGATATTGCTGTGTTAGCATTTCTTAAATTTTACTGTAATCCGTATATGGTCCAAGTTAGTACTGTTTTGCTGTTAGGAAATATTCACTAGCTTGACTTGAAAGTAAATCGTAAGTGGGGATGTTCAATCGCGAGGCTTGTGACACTCTTGGACGTTGTGCGTTACAAAAAGTAGTGGAAATGGTAATGTGATCTATTTTTCCTTTATAAGTATATACTGCCGATGGCCACATTTACAATTTAATGCACCTTTGGAGATGCCCCTATTCCATTCTGCTTCTTTTAGGTACTGGTTAAAAGTCATTTTTCAGCTCAGAGATCCACCTCCAATGTAAAAAATTCAGGAGATATTTGACTTAAGAGACTCTTGAGATATTCTTTAGGCAGGGGGGGGCGCGATTGTTAATTCATGCCTTAATAATGCGATTGTAAACTCGAGATATGTAGGGATCCAGTTAGTCCCAGGTGTAAAAACTTAATCTAATAGTTTTGACGCTTCCTGTTTGGATAATAAGGAATTGAAATTTAATGGCACACATTAATATTTAATATTCTAACAACAACGCTTAATGTTGTGCGTCAAATATTGCCTGGCCTATCTAATGTGACTGCTTATCGATTCCTTTATGACTCTCCTTCATACCTTCGTTCATATTATTACAATGGAAACCTACTCCAAACCAGTAGGTCCGTAATTGCAGGATGGTGCATTAAGGGGTTTTCTAAGAAATATATTTTTCAAGTCACTAAAATTTTATTTCAGGCCTTAGATAAGGTTTTAACACATGCTCAAAGAATTAATGTCTTAAAAATTAATTTTTCTGGTTATATTACAATTTTTGTTTTTAAGTTATAATTTGGTTGCATAATTTCCACCTGCATTTGAAAATAGAATATTTTTTTGTCTTCCCCAGTCTTCAGATTCTGGAGGAATGAAATTGGAAAAAAAATACTGGAGAATAGTGGCAACAGGTTACGACTGATAAAAATACAAAATGATTCTATATTATTCTCGAGCACCAGTAGCGAAGTGGGCTTGAGTTACTCGACTTCTTCCCTTCTCCTGTACATACGACCGTGTGGCAATGTGTAACATGATTTTAATGCTAGTAACAGCGTTTTGAATGTAGGGATAGGTTGTTTTTGCATCCGGACACTTCTGGATCCGAGGCACCGTATGGGATCCCTTGAGAATTGGAATCAGTTTTTCTCGAGATCGAAACAGAAGGGTCTTACTGAATGCCCCCTCCCCGAGACGGATCCAGAATCTGGGAAATTGGAATTATTATTCAAATCTACAAACACCCTTCCCTGTAAGACACCGCAAGGGCTTATGGCTTGTTGTATTAGGGAATCAGCGTACCGATCAAGGTAGTTTTTTAATGGATCCAGGAAATAAGTATTGCCTTCTCTAAGCCCCGTAAAAAACGATCATAAATATTCCCACACTTTGCTTTGCAGTGAGCTGTTCTTCCATAACATATACTTATTTCTTCCCTCCCTCCAATCCAAAATGCCTGTTCTTCTTTCCCTCCCTTACCTGCCCACCTTTCATTTCACAATCCTCAAGAACTTCTTCGTTTGTTTTATTTCCGTCCATCCTCCTTTTTCCATTCCCATTCACGCCCATGCGTCTTTAAATTTTCACTTAACCTCCTGCCTCAACTTTCTTAGCCGTGCAATACTTCGCTTCATATTAGAGTCTTGACTTGTTTTCGTATTTATTTGAGATTCCAGACATTAGCTCCGCTGTCTTTGCAAACTCCTCTCTACCTAATGCAGTTTCACTTTTAATGTCATTACTACTTTTCCCACCTTCTAGAACACTTCCTAAATAGGTGAACTGTTCTACCTGCTCTAGTTATGCCACTCGACTGAATTGTTTATCTTAGAATTACTATTTCTGAGGAACTTCATTAACTTTATTTTTTTAAAATTAATTTTCAATCCATGCCTATAACACTGGTTCTGTAATGCGCTGAAGAATAATTGTACTCCCTTGGCTGACTGGCTTACTGAATTCATTTCATGTGAAATTAACGGCCGAAGACTTACTATTTTAGATTTTCCTGAAAGTTAACATTAAAACGGCACCATATTCGAATGTATGAACATGAGTTTGGAAATTTATTATTTGTTTGGAAAATTATTTATACCGCCACCCCTTTACTCTGCGGGAGTTTTTGTCATTTTTAGAAGTGCACACACGCTGATACGCATTCATCCATGAAAGTTTGTGAAATTTGCTTATTATAGTACAAGTTAGAATCTGAGTACAAGTATAGTTATGGTGTCATTTCAAAGCTATATAAATGAAATGTTTAAAGTAGTGAACGACAAAACCTTGTCGATAGATATTTTAAAATGGCGGTTATCTGTACTAAACCAACCAAACTGAGTCACAATTTTCATTAAGAAATTTTGTATATTATATTAGAATGATTTCGACGATACTTGTAGTGCATCTACGGTTTATTGTTGTGTCGAATGTCCGGTTGTGTAATAATTATATCTGCACTTTTCTCCTAAGAAGGTATAACCTTGGTATCACTTAATATCTATGAGAAAATATGAGTGAAGCATGGTCGAATAAATAATCAGCCTTGTTTCTAGAGCAATAACAGTTGTGGGACAGCTATTTAAAATATGAAACTGTTGATGGTAATAGTACTGTAATAATAATTTAGAAGGAATATGGATTCATTTGTTTTTAATTTTTACCCCACTTAACGAAAATAAAATTTATAAAAAGTGAAAAAGTTACCCTTAGAGGGCGCTTATTTTGAATGCCCTAGTTGGTCAATTTCCACCTTTCTACCGGAAAATTCCTGAAATAGACTTGGATAAAATAATAATGTTCTAAAAGATATTGTTAATCAAATAAATTTCGGAAGGTAAAAGTCATAAACTTGAAACCTTAGTTTTCTGTGGCGCTCTAGGTATTTACCTCAGTTGCACAGATTTGTAGGTGATGTGAATTTTCAAACATTACCCTTCTATTTAACATATATGCTATGGACAAAAGTTTTGCATGTCTGCAATAAGATTACCAAACGCAGATGAATATAGCATAACTGACTTCATATCTATTGAGTCATATCAAACAAATATTTTCCATTTTCCTATTGTTTGGAAACAATAATTATCACTTGATTTAATATAGCTTCAAAATAGTGAGCGAACAAGACGCACGATTTTCACAATGTGCTAATTGCTATTTTGCAAAAACTAATTGTTTGTAAAAACTACTACTTTACCTGAAAAGTTAGGTTCCCCGAAACTTGAGAAAATATTTATTTGTAATAGATTATTTCGATGAAGCTGTAAGCGCATATAATACTTATAAAACAATCCATGTTATCTCTTAGAAGAATTTATCCTTATCAAATTACGACATGTAATTATTAATTATATTTTTTCATAAACGTGATTGCTTAGGTCGTCGAATTAGGTTTTATGATCGTTGACGTTTAAGTTAGGTTTTGGATGAACATAAGCTACCCCCTGCCACACACCTTTTTGGTGGCTCGCAGGGTATTTATGTAGGAGTAGAAGTACCAAACGGTACTGTGACGATTACCTTGTGTTTTGTTACCAAACACAACCCAACATTCCTCACTACAATGAGCCCCTCTTCAACTCCGTATATTTCCTTCTTCCCTTTGTTCCTTCCAGCGTTCCTGTCCTACGTCTGCTCCTTATTTGCTTGCCAAATGTTATCCCTTCTATCAGTTCAACATCCTATTGCCAATCAACATACTCTGCGTCACTCTTTCCTTCCTCCTTTGGATTTCTCCCAACAATCCCCTACTCTCCCCACCATACTTAGCACTTTCTCGTTTGTTTTCCTTTCTGTCAACTTTGCCTTCTCCATCCTTCTCCACAGCCATTTTTAAAAAACCTCCCAATCTACACCTGTCATATTCTTTCGATGACTATGTTTCCGCGCCGTACATAACTACGCTCCATGACAAAGTTTTAACGAGACTCTTCTTAGCATCTTTACTCGACGTGCCTGTGATCAATTCCATCCTCCTTGTGAAAGCTTCCTTGCCTGACGAAATTCCTGTCATGTACCTACTACTCTGACCATTTTGGAATTAGGTTCGAATTTATTAATTCCCTGAATTTAACATTATTTTGTCTAAATGCACAACTGAGCGACGAACGCTAAGTTTATTTATGTTATTCATTTTTCTCTTTGTTTATTTTTGAGTGATCGTGATTAGCGCTTTCTTATTCTTTTCTCGCAGTCATACAATCCTGTATCAGTGTCTGTTTTGATTCCGGATATTTTTTGTCGATTTATTTATCAGTTAATCAATATAGATATCCCACTGTAAATTGTCACTGCAACAAAAAATAACACCAGCGTCTGCATGATTCTGTCTGGTGCCATTAATATGAATGATACGTAATATCTATTGAGTTTCTTCAGATAAACTCGCCGTACCGTGATTTTTACAATTTAAAACGAGATTGATGTTGATTTTCAATGAAAATTGAATATCCATAATGATGACTCTCTCCGATTGGGAGATGCGATATCTCGGCAAAGCATCCATGGTGTAATCCAAACGAATTCATTAGAGTTAATTACCCGTCAGAATAATTCGTGCTGCATATTATCTCTCCATGACCCATCTATTGCCTGCTTTTTGTAGTAAGAGAATTTGATGTTCGTCGACGAGGAGAAGCACCATAGTAAAACAACCCCACATAATAAATTTCAGTGCTGGGTAGCGAAACATCCACGCCCGAGTTGTGAATCGAATCCTCAACTTTGGACGAGTTAGACATTTTTTCTACACACCAGACTTGTGTCGATGCATTAATTTAGTGATAAGGCTTTCAGGCTCTTCCTTTATGAAGGAAATTTTCCTTTGGGGAGAAAACCCGCCCAAAAGCAAGGAGAGGGTTCCTCTCTAAAAATGGAAAATTGGAGTGAATTGTTTACTCTGGAAATCGTTATATAAATGCAAACTTTAGTTTATTTTTCGCATATAGTATGACCTTATATTAAAGAATTTCAAGTGACACAAGGATTTGTCTTTCGGATCATGGTCAGGCCGAAACAAAATGCATCAGCATCAGCGCCAGAATAGGATATTTTCAGCCTTGGTTCATTAGAGACATTGAACATTTTCAGTGTAGTTCATATGCGACATCACTATGAATCTTATGCCAGCAGAGGAGAAATCAGTATACCTACCTGTATTTCCAAAGTTGCACAAATGCTGCGGATATTGTCTGTAATATTCCGTACATTGGAGCGATATATTGAGTGAACGTTGTTAAGCGAAGACGATTTCATTCCATTTTCAGGCATGTATCTGTTTACACCGTTGTCAGGATGTTCACTTCCTCTACGTAGATGCACCCTCGATTGAATTATTTATTGCTCGTTTTTGTCATCCAGACCAATACTGAATCGAAAACTGAAGACTGATCAGACGTTGTAACCTAAATAGTATCTAGACCCAATTATAACTATTCATATGCTTTTAATATAATGCATCTCGTTTTTCGATGCACCATGCTTTTTAAAGTATGATTTTTGGTTGCCCTTATACTGTTTAAACATTGACAGTATTTCCCCATCTTGTTCTTGTTCAACAGTGTACGCTTTCCGTGAAAGGCGAGGTTATCATTGACATTCAAAATTCAAAGCCAGTTATAACCGCGTTTGATATGAAGTTCCACCGTCGCTTTTGAACACTTTAGAGTTTGTTTACAGAGCCTTGTAGTTCTTTCACTCAGTGATTTCTGATGACAAGGTATTTGTTTCGTTTTAAACCATACTCACCGAAAAACGCCGACAGAATATGCGATTGAAAATCGTATGTATTGCACTTGACGTGGGGTTCGTGGATGGACTCTGGCGTGGATGGAGCTTTGGGAAACGCGTTACTCTACCGCGTTAAATGAACCGAGTGTTTTATTTGCTCGTCAACCCCTTGTGAAACTAATCTAGGGCGGGAAGTGTTTCCGCAGGCTGGGACTCGAAGCATCCGAGGCATCGGTCCTTCAGAGCCCAACGATTCGGCGGCGGCGTCGATCTTGAAAGCCCCCTCTCCTCCACCCTCTCTCGGAAGCCCCCCTCTCCTCTATCTCTCAACGGTCGCAATAATTGAAAGGTTGCGCGCGCGCATCGAGCACGATAGGGATTCCTCTTTGGGGGGGGGGCTCCGATGGAGCTTTGGGCGGCTTGGGGAGGGGATGGAGGTGTCGCTCTGAGCGGAGGGCACGAAAGGAGGGAACGGCGACCCCCCGGCGGTCGACCTCGCGCCAGCTGATGTCGTATCCCCCTCCCCGGCGGACGCAAGCGCGTACCCGAGGATGGCGGAGGGAACTCGCGAAGTAAGTCAAGTGCCCGTCCGACCCGTCTCTCTCTCCTTTTTCATTCGAATTTTTTTCCCTTCACTCTTTTTGCATCTTCGCGCACACCCCGACACTGCGCCTTCGAGTGGATATCAGATCGATGCGCCCGAGTAACGAATCCCACGCGCGAGTAACGTGAATGCACGGCGCACGAGACTTGCGACCGTCTGAACGGTTCTTTATTTTTCTCTCCCTCTTATCTCTCCCGTCTCCTTCTCCTATCCTTTCGACTCTCGGCCGTGCGAGACTTTTTTGCGGGAAAAGGAAGCCGGCCGGCGCGTTTGAACGAGCGCGGAGAAGTCCTTCGATGGCCCTGCACCGCCGGCGCCGCCCGCCTGTCCCGCTGTGGCATTGCCGGAGCACTCGACTCCACCGCATTGCAGTAATAGTCTCGTATCATTGGCCGCGGTGGGTGGGCAGTCGTCCGGAGGGGTGGGGGGACGCGAGGCTTATCGGAGGAAGGGGCCGGCGTGTGGAAGGTGTGCACCGTGGGGGGTAACGTGACTGGTACACGGTAGCCCAGGGGAATATCTGCATTTACTTCCCAATCTCAGGAATGTGTCTTTTAATTCACGGGGGTGTAGGGATCGCCGTTGAAGTTGGGGCGGAGGACGTTTTCAAGAGCCGAAAATCCTCGAAATATCGTTAGTTTCTCTGCAGCTCCTTGTTTTCACGATCCTAAAAAGTTTTAATGTTTTTTCCTCGAGTCCCGTACGTTCACTCCATTACGTCAGTTCCTATGCTTTGACCTTGATCTACCCGCTCTTTACTTCAATTCCACCTTTCCTTGGTTCATATTCTTCAACAGGCAGTCGTTGAGGCCTCTTGCAGCGTTGAGTGCGGCGGCTGAATAGATCTCCCTTCTCTACCGTTTTCTTTCAGAGAGGCTTCTTTCATAAACTTCCCTCTCCCGAGACCACCCATCATTAGTGGTCGAGGTCTCGTATCTTTGGCCTCCATTTTCCTAGTTTTGTACCCTGCTCCGAGCCTTGTTTTCCAAAGTTCGCGCCTGGCGGTGCAGGCGGGAGTGATTCAATAGGGTTTCCTCGCTGCAAATAATGAAGTAACCCATTGGGTACTTCTTCTCTGCATCAAAGCCGGATCTTATAAAATAAAATGGGGTTTACATTTTATACTCTAGGTGCTTTCCCGCGCTATCGATTACCCCCGCTCAAACAAAGGCGATATTAACCGCGTGACGATGATTGCATTTATCGCATTGGACCTTAAACAAACGCGGATGAAAAACGGGCTCGAAGTAGCGGGAGAGCGGCGGGTGGGAGAAGTTACGTCCACGAGAATACCATGCGGGTAATAGAGAGTGGGAGGCAAGCGAACGATACTGTTCCCTGCGAGCGAAATCGTGCAGTTCTTAAAACGCAGAAAGCCAATTTCACATTCGAGCGGGACGCACATCCACGACGAAAGACTTGCAAAGGAAATTACGCAGTTCAGTGCAACAATTTCAGAGTGTAAATTACGGAGGGTAATTGAAAACGTGGAGTCGATTAAATGACGAGGTTTCTATTCGAGGTTCGAGGACTTTAGATAGGAAAAAATTTTTCAAAAATGTGCCTCTGATCTTTACTTTTGAGGTTATAATAATATTTTTCAGTGAAAACTACAATGGCAAATTGATAATTTAAACATAATGGACATTTTGACGTTGATACCTGCCAGAACAGTAAAATTGAAATACGACAGTAAAGGATGATAACATCCAGGAAGGATTTCCTCAATTCTAATTTAAAATAACGTGAGAGGAATTTATATTCAACTTTATACTGGGTGAATCGTTCCAGTATACTGTGGCCTCGACACAGCTTTGAAATCACTCCGCACAGAGCTATAATATGTTCGCCGAAAAGGTTTTTTATGGTCCGTGGTGCACAAAGAATGCAACGGTTGGATCGGTTCCATGGCAAATAGTAAAACACCTGCCCTAGCCACTTGAAAGTGCATTGGCGGGTGCGTATTTCACATTTTTACGCATAGATACGCTGCACGGAACATGATTCGCTCCATAGCTCTTTCCAAGCACTCAACGGCAATCAGCGGTGGCTCCACACATAGTACTCCCCTTGGCCATTCCTCTTCCACTTTTTTTTTGCACCAACTCGTTTATCATTTTATCTTTCCATTTAATCTTCAGCATCCGTTCCCGGCGGAAGTGGAAGATGAAGTGGACGGATGGATCGGAATCGGCAAACGGTTTTCGAAGGCTTCGCATCTTCTCCGGTCCGCCTTTCCAATTATTACATACGTCGTTTCCATGGGGAACTTTTTCACGCACTCATTCCTTTTACCTTTTTTTTACCGCGTCTTCTTTGAGCGCATCAGCAGTTAACCCTTGATTGCGCTCCACTTCGCATCGGAGTCCTGTTCTGGAGTCTGTCGGAATCGTCCGATTGGCCAAAAATATAGAAATCCGATTGGCGATTTAAGAGTTCAACTTTTTTGGAAGATTTGGGATACGTTTTCATGTCTTTCCCTCTGGGATTTGCGGTTGGCGGATCAAACGATCAAGTTCTAGCCTTTACCCAAGACTCTTTTTGTCTTATCCGAGGCAATTCAATCGTCTATGGACTTTTCGACGTTGCGTCCGGCGTGAAATATTTCTCAATAGCACCTTTCGCGAGGTTTATTATATTTCTGCCCTCTTCCTTCCACCAAGAAATAATCGACTTGAGCTAAATTATGATTTCTTTATGACATAAAGGTGGAATCCGACCTGGAAAACACATTCTTGCTGTCGAAAATGTTCAAAGTAGGGCGGTCCGATTGGTCGATATGTTCTGTTCTGTATCATTCAGTTAAAACAATTTGGGCCACTACTATCGTTCGAATTCGTTATCATTTGTGGAAGGAAAGTTATAATGCCAGATGAAAGGTATTCTTTTAAAATTAGGGGCGCGCGAGATATTGTCCAACATTTAATTACTTAATCGTAGTCCTTATTCTTTTCGTGCATACCGCTATTTTGAAATTAGCGAATTAAGTATATTTAAAACCTGGTGCTTTCCGGGCGTATTTGCTGGATGAAGTTTTCTCGGGTCTTCCACCGGGTCAGGGGTTCCATGTTGGCCGACGTTTCGATGCCCGACTCGTGCATCGTCCTCAGGGTTGATGAGGACAATGCACGAGGACGGCATCAACCCTGAGGACGATGCACGAGTCGGGCATCGAAACGTCGGCCAACATGGAACCCCTGACCCGGTGGAAGACCCGAGAAAACTTCATCCATATTTAAAACCAATTTACAGACTCCCCCTTCTTGCGAAAAACATTCTACAGCGATAAATTAACAAACTCGCAGAATTAAAAATTATATTTGACTAAGTATAACTCGTAAGCTTGACAAGGACTTCTTTTGAGGAAGTGCTATTAAGGTAAATTCCCCATGATCCCGTTCCTAATCTAATCCCTTGAAACCATTTATCTGTTACCTTATCTCTTTACTGGTGTATTTCCATTCTACCTTTGCATAACTGCCCTATGTCGTTTTGCGGGTTTTCAAACCACTTTGAAAATCCTGATCACACTTATTTTTATCCGCTTACGCTTCACACTCGTTAAGTGGGCGCCCTCAACGATGGCTGCGATGACCTTTCGTTGATGAAGCCACTGTTCACTGTAAAGGAGTTGTTAACTTTCCCAACGCTTTCTTGATATCAAATAATGTAAGGAGGCTGTATGCATGAATTGTTAATGGCCGAGGGATCGTATCAAAACTCTGCTTGAGAAGTTTTCGAAGTTGGGAGGAACATTATACGGAGGAGAGAGAAAGGAGTTGTTGAGCTCTTTCTCACGCCGCTCACCGCAGCCGATATTGTTTTGTTTGCCACTGAATGATGAAACTCCCCAAGAGTAACCGATCATTGAAGGTTAAGGGTGAGAAGAGTATTGTATTTATCATTTCAGACTTTAAATAAATAAGGGGATTTTTTTCTGTTAATTTAGAAAAGATTTTCAGTCAGGACATCCTGCATGAATGTTAAAAGGCTACTTCCATTCTCCAACATTATCGGATGTGAAGTGTACTACGTTCCATAATACAGTGGATCAATGACGATCGGGTTTTTATTCGAAATCGTTTTTGAGAAAACGGTTTTAGTATAGCATATGTTCAAGGCATATACATAATCTGTAGAATTTTTCCGATTTCAACAGTCGTAAAAATTGTCACCTCTTTCTTAATACTACAGAATTCATTATCCCTAATTAAAGGGAGCCCTGAGTATGCCTTGTTTAAAACAGGCGCCGATAAATTTTGTAAATTCGAAAAGAAGTCACCGTTGAGTTTCGTACACGTCGTTAACTCTGCATGAAGAGCGTGGAGAATAAACGTCATTTGCAAGGAGTTGATTGAGCCACCATGTGGGCATCTCTATGGAAAAATATGCATTTAAATTTTTTGTTTCCATATATTCAGAATATGGCACAGTGGTGCTAAGCGAAAGTCTCGTTGAATCGAATAATAAAGAGAATTGATCAAATTACAACGCTTGCTTGGGGCAATCATGGTAGTCAAACATTTTATTCGACTTGACCTGGTTTGAATTTAGAATCTCCCCTTTTTCGAATTTTTAAATACACTTCAGGGAACTGTGTTGCATACAAACATGGTGATTTTTGCCATTACCCAAGTTACTGAGTATCACACGGGTTCAAATCCCAGCCAATCAATTAATTAAAATTATTTTTTCAATTGAAAAGCTCCCTCGTGTATAATTTTGCTCGTGTAAATAAATGTGTATGGAAACTACTTTATAGTAAAGTAAATATTTTCATTAAAAGGGAACTTGCCATTTTAACTCTCCCTTAACTCTTCTCGTCTTCTCTTTAACTCTTGAAGCATAATTTCGGAAGAAATAACCTTAAACCTGAGGAATAAACTCCGCTGGTTGCCAAAATCTGGTCATACGTGTAGTCGGAATATGATCACTGGGCGTGGCTGCTGTTTGCAATGACGAATTCTACCGACTTTCCAAGGCTAAGTAGTACCGGTTGGAGTAAGATACTACTCATTTGTACATAGGCAATTAAAATTATTTTTTCTTAATTTCAATACGCTGTTTTTCTTCCTATCTTGTTTCTTTCGCATTGAATGATTTAGTGAGAGTTTAATGTATAATGTAACCATTCATTGGCGTCAAATTGGCACCGGAATATAAGATCCACGCGAAAGTAAAATATTCATATCACTCTAAGGAAGTTACGGGAACTCCCGTATGAAATGTTCATAATATTGCCGAGAACCCCTCCCTCAGAGATTTTTGCGTTGAAACCAACGGGGAAGGGTATCGTCTTGGTCGTCGAGACGTCATCAAATGCCCGAAATAAATGGATTTCTCATGTCTTATTGCATTTATCTTCATGGCTTTGAGTGTATGTTCCAGTGCCGGGCAGATTAAAGGTGCTTAACTGTAGCTGAACCCCAGTGAAAAATGTTGCGGTCGGGACAGGGGAGCGGTTCGTGTTTCACCAACGCGTCGAACTGAAAGTTCCCAGCGGCTGTCTGTCGCTGGAAACTTTCTCAACTAGCTCCACCTCGGGAGTCTTTCTCGCTCTCTACGTCCCTCGGGAGTCTTCCTCCCTTCCTCTCTCCCTCTTCTTCAATTTCCCTCCCTTCTTCCTACCACTATCTCAGAAGCTTTTTTGCTCCCCCCTTCTCGCGTCCCCCACGTACACCTCACCGTACTCGTGTTTCGTCTCGTCCCGCGCCACACCCACTTGCGTTAAGACGTCCCACCCTCTTCCTCCCGCCCTTGCTCACATCATCCACCCTCTCGACTTTCGGGAGTTCACGGGAAAAGAGATCGAGCTTCAGAATAATCGAGTGATGCACTCGGATCAAGTGACTTTGCGGATGACTTAATGAAATGTTGCTCGAAGTTTTGGTTGGGTGAAATCATTTGGAGTGCACGTCGCAGCATTATCGATGACTGTTTTCAAATGGGGATTTCAAGACAACAGCAGGAACGATAGAGGTGAAATAAGAAAACGTTTCCCAGGCATCAAAACATTTAAAAAGGGCTTCAGATGATGATGATCCGTAAGAACATATGAGCCTGGTACGAGCCTCGTATTCGCTCGGTTTTCCTAACTGCCTTCTTTCAGATAACTCACCCAAATTTTAAAAATATAGTGTTCTCCTTCGAAGACTTGCATTCGCTCCAGTGAAGATAATATTGCGTAGCATTGGGATAGATCTCAGGATAGTTTTACCCTGTGCACTTTAATTGCGGATAATCTAGTTGTAATTTACGTCCAAACGCACATTTCGATGATTACATTTGATTTGTAATCGAGTGAGTAATCCTTCGTATAAAAATGCATTTTGAGTGATTTATTAAAGGAAGTTACATCTCTGTGGTAAAAATGAGAGTGTATAAGTTTAAAAAAGATTAGTACCACCAATAACCGAGAACGCTTATTATTTAAATAAAATAAAAAATAGTATGTTCATCGTAACATGCAACTTACTTGCAACGCTAACACGGGTAACTTAGTCTCTCAGATTTTTCCAGAGTTTTTACAGACCAGCCGTTAATCCTGGTGGGGCGTTAATTACAGAAATCCCTACAGTGTCAACCAACCTGCGGATTAACAAGGACTCAAGTTGGAATCTCAATTTCCGTCAATTCGATAAAATGAAAATACTTTCATTTTTGAAAACAAATTTAATGCTAAAAATCTTATTTAATGGGCCGGAAAATCTTCTCCTCGAGTATCTAAACCCATATTCCATATGGATGTTCAATTAATGGATATCGTTCAGTCAGTAATAATTTCAATGTCCATCCTCGAAGAATATTTTCTCTATGGGTCTCAAAGCGATGACATCCTGTCACCTTTGTCATTTTTATTCGTAACTGGACTTACTTTTTTTATTATTCTTACTTTTATTATGATTTTTATCAAACGGAGGGAGGCAGGACCAGTTTGGTCAATCAGAGAGGTGTAGTTTAGATCATAATACACTACACACAATGGTAATCAATATTCAATACTGGGACGACTGTTTGCAAACAAAGTAAAAATTATTTATGGTAAAAGTCGTTCGAGATAACTAGGAATTAACATGAGTAAATTGTTTAAAATCCATCAATAATTGCCATAAACGATATATTTTTGCGTATTTTGCAGCTTTCCACAAAAATAGAGGAATTGTTCCCAGCCTGTTCAAACTATTTCGAACGCAATCAATGGGAGGACAGAGTTGCAGATGGTGACTTTATATTGTGAAATTAAATCAACGAGAAATGGACAATGGGCATATAGCTTTTGAAGAGCGAGGAGAGGGAGCTTGGTAAGATAGGGGAAAAGGGGCAAGTTGGTTGTATAAAAAATTTGGTTTTTGCTCGAATTCTGAACAGGTCGCCAGAGTGAAAACATAATTGTGTCCGTTTTTAGGAATGCATGGTGATGACAGGAGCGGATGAATGAGGATAGAGAACTCCCTCATCTGAAATCAACCCTGGAGTTCAATTTAGGCGTCACGAGAAAAAATTGGCGAGCCGATGAAAAGGCATCATTAAGTTGCCCCAGACTTCGATACAGAGTTCATTATTATTTCATATTCATAATTAGATGGAGGGACTACGACCTCTGGAGCGGAGAGGGGCACGAATATTTTGTGAAGTCTCATGAACGGGTTGAAAGAAAGGGACTGGGCTTTTCTGAGAAAAAAATATATCGGCTGATATTGTTGTGGTCGGGACCCAATTAGTGTAGCAGTTGGAGATAGGATTATTCGGGACGGGAGTGGGTGGCGGACGATAAGGATGAGGAGGTGGGACGAGGTGGGGTTGAGGGAGGGAGGAGTTGGACGGGGAAGTCGTAGAGCATGTGATCAGTTGACACGGAAGCGGATTAGTACATGTGAATGTGACAGAAATTGTGAGAAAAAGGGAAATGGATGCCGTTTTCCAGCGGAGGACTGAATTCCTCAGTTCGGCTCCCGTGTCCAATTTATGGGATCTGGGGGATAATGAAAGAAGCAAAAAAGCTTGTGTCAATAAGATTTAATATGAAAAAAATAGTGAAAGGATTATCATTGAATATCCCGAAGGATAATTCATTGACTACCTGTATGGTTTCTGTGAGACTATGAGTTAAAAATTTGGAAAATATTAATTATATTATTTCTACAGTACCGTGATGTCATTGATGAGGTCTCAAGAAATTAGATGATTTGAAACGAATGGAGCAACTCATGGCATTGTAACAGAGACCCAGCACCAAGATCCACAGAGTATGCGCGTAGTGGCGCCGTGGTTTATTTCCTCGTCTATCCCGTAATCACCTTTATCCATCATGAATGTTTTCTCACACGCGTTTCCACACTGGCGTTTCATCATGGAGGTTTTAAATAAATGACATAAAATCTATGCATTGTAGATAAATTTTGCATTTGCATTTAAATAAGCATCCTCTTTCCTATTCTCCCATTCCTGCGGGCAGAGATGTATCGTATCCTCCGGTGTAGGTTGTTTTTTTAAAATGGCTAATTCACCTCAACGGCAAAATTTAGTAGAATTTAGAATACCGAGGAAAGGAATTCCTATGGGCTCACTTTGAATGACACCATACGTAGCGATATTAAATCTCTTTGAGTGCAGGCTAGGCCAAAGGCATCTTCTAGGTGATTTTTGAAGAATGCGTAGACAGGCATTGTGAGGCAGAGTGGATGTTCTTTTATTTTTGCTGTCTTCGAGGTCGTCATCATTATCGCTGACGGCCTTATTACTTATGTAGTCACTTTTTCTCAGATCATTCGGTAAAGAGATGTGAAATTAAATTTATGCTGTTCATTTTATATTCATTCTATCGCTTGTTAATTACCGTTGGAAATTTCTGCCTGTAAACATGATACATATTTCCAGTACATCGGATATCTGGAGCTAGTGCTCAACTTCCTTCCTTCTGATTGAGTGGTATATAGTTTTTAAGAAAAGTTATTTTCTGCTTTTCACTTACATTCATTCGAAATGGTTACAATTTAATGAGGCAAAAATCCTGTGGATTCCTCAGAAAATTGTTTGACTACCGAACTCTGTAGAGTAGAACCTTAGCGTGTATCATTTGCGATTACTGCGAACTGTTGAAATATACGAGAGACAATTGAAGAAAACTGATTGGATTCATTCTCTGAATCTAGACCATCCGGAATTTTAATGTTTTTGCTAATTTGTGCCCATCGCTCCAGCTAATTACATCTGAAACTCATATTTGTATTCATTCATATTTGTGTTCATTCATATTTGTATACTTGCGTTGCAAAATGAAATGGAAGCTTTGAAATTGGTCAATATATGGCATCGCCAATTTGAAAATTCCTAGAAGGCTTCTGCCCCTGCCCTCTCAACGGGCAGATAAGTTGTTTTCCTGATCTTAATTTTGACAACATGGCAACTATTTATCAATAAGGCAGTGAGATTGGCACGATTTGAACCTAGGTAGGCATTTTTCAAATAATAGTGTGAATGAAAACTTTAAATTTTGCGAACTTCTGCATTTTGAAAACTCCTGCTGCCTTTAATTAACATTTTTATTGGTAATTTTTTGACGTTTATTAATAAAATCCGTATATTTATATTCTAAAGCCTTCTAGCTTTACGTGATACGTCTCATTATCCGTAGAAATCATTGCCGTCCGCATAATGAATCATGTCACGCAGCAACGAAATATTTGATTTCGCATCAATTTCCAAGGAGCGCAAATACAAAGCAAACAATATCGATTAATCCGAAGGTTGTTTTGATATACGAGGATGAAACTCACCTCTTACCAAGTCTTTACGTCGTGTGACACATATCTTCAAAATTGGTCCGAGGGCTATTTTATTTGGCTGTGCCTCCGACGGTTTTCCAGTAAATGGGAATTCCACAATTTATTAAGCAGATTGGGCGAGACTGGTGATGGCCAAAATGAAAAGAAGTCGATCCAGGCCAGGGATTTGGATTAAAATCATAGTGATGTCTTAGGTTCAACTTCATGACCTGGGTTCTCTAACCAGCTCTATGCCCGCAGGACTATCACGACTCCTATTAAAGTGCAGAAGTGACTGTATGAAATGACGAATATGCATGCTGTCAAACGTTATTACTCTATCGAATGATTCACATGGGTGTATTTCTGTACCAATGGAAATAATGTTTCCAGAATGTGCGACTTATTGCTAGTGAACATAGATAAATCACGACGTGATGGCTGTTCAAAGCGTTTCGGTCAGATCTCAAGTAAGTATTTTTCGCGCATTTTCTCTTTTGAACTACACAACAGGGAGAGAGAAAGGATGAAGAAGGAAAAAAACGTATATAATTCCTTCCCTCGGCCTGCCCGAATCGCATTTTCTCACTCTTATCCTGAAACTTCGCTCCCAATCTTTCGACGCATCGGTCCCTCCTTCCCGCTTCCCGATGAACTTTCATGGTTCAGAGATTCGAGGGACAGAAAACAAAAAGTGTGCGGCGGGCAGCGTCCCCCAACCTCCTCCGGCACCCAGCTATACATACCCCTCCCCTCCTCACCCTCAATCCCCCTCATGCCGTTAACCTTTCATTTGGGGAGTCGAGTTATGGCCTCAAATGTCAGGGCAGAGGAAGGAGGAGTTGGGGAAGGAATTGGAGAAGAGCTTGAAGGTCTCTTCTCTCTTCTTTTTTAACCCCCTTCGTACATGGGGCACAGAGCCATCCAATGGCTGTAATTCTCGATAAAATGGTGACCCCTCGTCGTATTATTCATGGACAGGCCAAGAGTTGGGTCGTCGTTTGTGTCGTTTCATTTGCCAGGTTTCGCGAGATCCAGTCGTCATCACCCTTTTCTTTGCGACGTCTCACGTTTAAACTGCTCTTCCCTTTTGGGTGGTTGTTCTGCCGCCGTTCATTTCTGGAATTTTTTCACCCAATTGCCTCTTCTCCCGATTCGCGGAACCGTCTACAACAATCGAAGTGAATATGAGCACAGGTCAAAAACCATTTTTTTATCGATTGGAAATATTTTTGTAATTTTTTCCCTGTAAATCCATATAAATATATAGGGAAAGATCCCGTGTTCAGGTCCCGGTGAAGGAAATATTTTTGCGCTTGTGATCTGCTCGATTCCGCCGTCCCCCACCTCTCCTATGTTTGTCATTTATATGTGTTCCTATTCCTTTTCCTATTATCTATTTCCATATGAATGAATATTTGATCGCCGTATGGCGGGATTTCGTGTTTGATTGTATTATATATATATATATATATATATATATATATATATATATATATATATATATATATATATATATACTGGAAAATATAATCTGAAATTTGTTAGATGATCAATGCGCACATGCCTCTTTCTGCTTTAAAGAAGATTTGTAAAAATTTATACAATATGGCAGTAGCTACGCAACTGAAGTACCAATCCAATATTCACAGTATGTTATTCCCCTGTGGTGAGTTCATAAATCGTTGGCCCACGCTATGGAAAATTATTCCGGATCAAGGTGTCAACCTGTCCGAATGCACGGAATGTCATTTGGTTAAACTGTGGACTACTCATGACTTCACGACTCTTGAAAATCGTCTCGTGTTCAATCCGGAACTTTTGACAAATTATGGTTCGAAAAGGATTCAGCAGACCAACTTGGACACAATCAAGTAATCTGAATCTCAAATTCCAGCGAATCTGTGATATTGTCAAGATTTTACCTTACGGGATGCGTCATTATTTTGTAAGGGGGTTCCTAAGCCGAAATCTTGGGGCACATCCATCCATATAATACTAATATAATACTATCGTTGATAGTACTAAATACAGTTTTTACGGAAAATTGTATTTTTAAAATTTTAAGTTGCCGTTTATGTTGCAGGAAAATACAATTGTAATAGGAAGCTTGAGGGTGGATATTATGCTCACGTTCTCTCTCATCAATGCCTGGGAAGATTTTGAATCAACTCGCTTGAGTTCAATGCTATTCGTAATAGTAAGCGTGGAATGAGGTACGGGGATACGCCTAGGGGAAAACACAAGATGAATGTTACAAAGGAAGAGGAGATCATGCGCATAAACTAAAATGGCTCCCTCCAAAGAGCGACCGTAAGTAAGAACTCCTTCCTAAATAACGCCATAAGACGATTGAAAAAAATTACATGGAGATGTCTTTAAACCTCTTCCTGCAAATGTCAGGAGCTTCAAGGACGAGAAAACGATTGGACTGAATAACTTTTTCTTTTTTGTTTTGATCTGGCCAGTACCTGGAAAAAATAATACTTAATGCCAAAAATTATTGATAACGCTAATGGGTGACAATCTTTGCCAAACGCTCTCGTGGTAGCGTGGATGGTAAATGATGGCAGTAAATATTCTATCATACGGTTATAATTGAAGATGTCCGCCTGAATGGTGCTTTCTGCATAGACAGACTAAAAGTCTTTCGATTTACTATATATGCCCCTGAAAAATCATGATATACTATTTGTGTATCTGTATTTGTACTTGCATGTGCGTGCATTGTATTAAGTCACCCCGGTAAATCTTCCTTTAATGTTTTTGTGATGCCGGGGATGCAAGACATACGTATGAATTGCCTTTTAATTCTGGACGTTTTCAATTGTCTGGTTCTGGATGAATATATTAAGATTTTTGAACCGCATACCAAGTATATAGCGGAACTAATTACGTATGTTCTAACAAATGAGCAGGTTTAAACTGAGAATAGCGATCATATCAGCTGCGTATGTCAAGTTGTTGTTTTAAAGGGGAATACCGAATGCGTCGCGCAATCGTTACGACCCCGGGGATTCTATAAATAAAACAGTTTTGAAGGGTTCATTCTGGGGCGAAAATTTTCGAATGATATTGGCCACAAAGATAATGTTTTCCTTGCTGAAGGCAAGTAAGTGCACCTCATAATAATAATAGTAATCGTTATGTCGTAAAAAGACCGGTTTTTGTGAGGAGAAAAAACCAGGGCGGAGCGCATCATTCGCCGAATCGATAAACCATTATGGCGCGCCATTTCACTCCCTCGAATGGGTATTCTCTCAGTAGGAGACGTCCTTCATCTCCTATCGCTCCAGTCACTCTGATAAAGTCGGTAAAGTTCACGTTATCTGTTGAAACGGTCCATTTTTATATTCACGTTTCCAACTGAATAATCCATCTCAAAGTCTAAAGAGAGACCTTTTTGCGTTTTTCGAGTTCTCATATGCTCTATATGGCTTTTGATGATATACTATACATGTGTATATATGAATGTACACGCTCACACAAATAGACAAAAATCAAGATTATGTATATATATATATAGTATATATATATAGTATATATATATATATATATATATATATATACATGCATGTATTTATTCACATGGATACAGATATAAGGAAAAGAGATAGGAACACATTTTAGACTGTGTTTGTCTTTTATGTGTTCCTATTCCTTTTCCTTGTGTGTGTTTATATATATATATATATATATATATATATATATATATATATATATATATATATATATATATATATATATATATATCGATGATGCGGAAGTACTCACGAGAGCAATATAACTTTTGGACGGCACAATATAACACAGAATAAAACAGATAACACGTAAAAGGACACTCACACTGTAGATGATTTGAGCTTTCGGCCTACTCCGAGGCCTTCTTCAGGTCCTTTTACGTGTTATCTGTTTTATTCTGTGCTATATTGTGCCGTCCAAAAGTTATATATATATATATATATATATATATATATATATATATATATATATATTCATATATATATAGAATAAAACAGATAACACGTAAAAGGACGCTCACACTGTAGATGATTTAAGATTTCGGCCTACTCCGAGGCCTTCTTCAGGTCAGACTCTGAGAGTCAAAAGTGTTGTTTATCATCTAGACGCAGAGATATTTTACCTCTTCCTCAGAGTAGGAGCAGCATCCATGATGCTTCTTGGAAATTGGCAATGTTGAGGATATTAACAGAGAATTTATGAAATCAAAATTGTGGTGAGACACTGTCGCCAGTATAAATTCTTGAAAACATTATAAATGAGGCATTATTGTCATCGTGTATGGCACGGTATTGTCACGTTATGTTGGTCTTAATTGAAATTTAAACCTGTACAGTACCTCTTTTCCGTTCGTTTTTTCACCATCATCATCAAGGCTTATCATTTCGAAGACTGTTTTGTTGCAGCTCTCCAAAAATAACCTGCCAATCTCACAGTTGCTTGCACCGACAGTTTCCATTACTCACTTCTCATATTTCATCCTTTTCTCTTCTATTCTTCCCTCAATGTTTCCTAAAATTATGGTATTTAGTAAAGCTGTCGTGTCGCATTTTTTCATAATCCATTGAATATAATGTTTATTTTGATTTTCTGCGCTCCTTTCAAAAAGTCGTTACATGACCTTGCGTATATTTTCCTTTGATCTTTGAATTAGGTTTTCATTTTTCTCGAGAAAAAATTGCCTTATTCTTACCTCCTTTCATCGAATATTGAGAGCATGGAAATAACCAAATGCTTCCAAGAGTAATCGGCCGTGTTTTTATGCTGGCATTCATATCCAGGTTGGTGGGGTTGGAACGACGCCCTTCCGACGCTGCGGGAAAACATATTTCGCGAGATAACTGGAATACTACGAGAAAAAGCCACAAGGTGATAAGTATCGAAAGGTGCAAATGGAGCGTTAGGTGAATAATTTGCAATTTTGTTTTTATTTTTTGCCCGCGAGCATCTTTTTGGCGAACATCCACGCTCGGTGTAAAACGCTGTAAAACGCTGTAAAAACGGTGTAAACGGGCGGGGAATTGATTTTTCGAGCAAGACATCATTCAACCTGTCGAATTATAATGAGGTGACCACGCAAAAAGAGAGCCCAACAAGAGTGGAATCACAACCGGATTGTGCTTCAGAGCTTCCTCTTTTTCCTCCCTCCATTCATTCCTTTTTCATTTCGCTCTTCATCGAGCACTTCCATTTTTATTTCATCCGGCCACCTCCGCCCGTTAATATTTATGAAAGTCCCCGCGAAACATTTATCAGTCGCGCTCGCGCGCGCGTTTCCGACTCGGAATTTTCACGCGGAGCGCCCCGCCGTCGGCGCTCCACTCCGCCGCGCGTTAATATTCCACACACGCCTCTAATGAGAGCGCTCCCGCGTCGCCGCCAACCCCTCGTCGTTCGCTGACCCCCTCCGAGAGACCATCTCTCTCTGAACCGGCAGAATGGGGATGGGGGAATGGTGGTTCCCGCCGTGGGAGAGGGGAAAGGGTCGACGATAAGGGAAAGGAGGGCGAAGGTACCTCCTTTCCGAGCACCATCTCGCAACTCCACACGGACTCAAACCCTTTCAGGATCCGACCCGACCCCTCTCACAACCCCAGCCCCCCAACACCCCTCCCCCCGACTCGAGACCCTTTCGAGCATCCCGACCCCCCACAACCCCTGCCCCCCAACAACCCCTGCCCCCCCACAACCCCTGCCCCCCCACAACCCCTGCCCCCCCAGAACCCCTACCCCCCCCCCCCACAACCCCTCCCCCCTCTCTCACACTGACGCAAACACACATCCAAGGCGACCTCCCCGAGAAACCTCTTTTTAAAACCCCGGAGGGGTGGGGAGAGAGAAATGTTGCGTGGCGGTCAGAAAAGGGTCGGGAGTGGAATTGGAGGGAACGGCCGGGGGGAGAAAATGTAGGCTGTTGGCTCCTTCGGGAGTGCGGGGAAGAAGGGATTTTATGTGGAAAAGAGAGAACGGTGGAGGGGGGATGGATTTTGCCGCGGCGAGGTCCGAGAGGGATCGTACAAAATGGTGAGGGGAGAAGGGGGGTGAGCCGAGGGTAGAAGCTCTGGGGTTTTGATAGAGAGGGTGTTCGCATGAGTCGGGAGAATTACGAGGCATCGCGTAAGGGATCTGGGACCTCGTGTAGAAGGAGGGACGGGGGGTGGGATGGGAAAGACGTGAAGTAGTTTTTTGGGAATCTTTGGGGAGCTGGGATTCTGCGTGCATCCACGCAACCCTTGTGTGTACGTATGTACCGGAGGAATCTCTCCCTCGGTCCCACCATCCTCTAGCTCCAGCGTGTGTGCCTCGCTCTCGCCTGGGAGTGCCGCGAAAAGGACCGCGCGCTGACTCATTTGTCTGGAGGAAACGAGCGGCCGAGGCGACGTGATTTCTCACGGGGCGGCCGTGGTCGAAGCGCCGAGATTACTCCGTCGGGGATCCGTGAGTGGGGCGTCTGCCTCGGGACGATTCAGACCCACACACGTACGCGCCCGCGTGGACGCTGCCGTGGCGAGCTGAAACGAGTACAGATTTCCTGGTCGGCAGACGGCGAAAAAAACTTAAATATTATTAATACGCCCCGATAGTTATGTGGTCGGAAATGCATCATCTTGGGGATCTTGGGGAATTATCTTTCAGCTGTTATTTTTAATTTAGTTATGCCAGCGGGCCTGTAATGTTGGGGAGACGGAGACGTAAGTCTCTCTGATTCGCGAGGCGCTTCCAAAGGAGGAAAAGGATGGTAATAAACTACCAAGAGGTGTATGGTTACTTTCGAAAATTGACTTTCATAACGGCTGACACACCTCGTTTGAGCGATTAGGTTGCCTGCTATTTTGTCGTCAATTGTCACTGCTGATGTTGAGGTTAATGACCGGACATCGGTGGGATGTCGAAAGATCGACAGCAGCCTCAGTGGAGCGAGAGCTTGGCGTCCAGTAAGCGTAAGGCAGACAAGGTTTATCTTTGCTGGTTAGTAAGCGTTCCCAACATTATGTCCCTGTTGCGGTAGTATACCTTATTTGGACCCAGGATACAAGCAGCATAATTTCACTCGAGTAATCTGAGTATCCCGTATTTTCGCCGTGGGTTTAAGTTTCATCGTAATCTTTTCTGGCTCAGGGTTTTTCGTGCCAAAAATGGTTTTCGGGCCCCGAAGCGTGAATTTTAAAAAATGAGATTCCCTGCAGTCGTTTTACGTTGTATTTTCTTCTGGATACGTCTGGACTTTGAAAACTCCTTTCGCGTTTTATGATCGGATATGCTCTCCTATGGCGAATGAAAACACGGATCTATTTGGAAATGACGGTACCATCCCGGCAAGCAAAACAACGGAAATTGAAACTCAATTTTCCATCACATCACCATTTATTAAGATTCCATTTTCATTTGAACGACCTAACTTCCAAGCAAATTCGTACTTAATATTCGTATTTTCTCCCCGTGCATATATTATATTCTGGAAATTCTGGAGCCATACAGGATCCGAGGAGGAAATTACATTGAAAGCAATTTGAAACGTGCAATTTCCTCTTAACTTTGATGAAAACCCATTTTAGCAATAGATGACCGAAATCTGGGAAAATAATTAGACCTGGGAAATGGATGAGTGATAGAGGAATAAACGTCATGGCGCATTTATTGTTGAAGAATTTTATTATGTCGCGAGCCATATCATCGCGTAGTATTTTCAAACTTTTTTTTATGTTACGTTTACAAACCTTTACCTTGTATGGTGTGGAAATTGCCGAAGGAGACATTCACATGCGCATATAGTATTTATATACTTTATCTTTCAAAAAGATATCTCTGCAAACTAAGTATTCGCTGTTTCGTTCATTAGTCCAATTATAGTTTTCATTACGTGCTTCCTAGCTATTACCATCTGAGAGTATTACTCGTCGAATTGACTTGTAGCAGATCTCCGACCTATATCCTGTTTCCTGCAATTATTTTTATATCATCTTAGTTCCCCTCCCCGTTCGTTTTCCTACATCTTCTCCTCGTAATTCATCCTTGGGCTTCCTCTCCGATTATCTACGTCGGTTTACTTCAATTTAAGTCTTCATAAACTGTTTTACCCCAGGAAGTGTTCAATTAGTTCCCTCTTTTCCTTCTAAGCGCCCTCTATAAAGCCTCCTCTTCACCCTATCCTCGTGCATTTCTCCTTTTGGTCTTCCGTCTATTCATTTTTATTGTCATCATTCTTGGGAAGTACCACATTACCATCGACGTCCATTTTCTTTTCACTGCTGCTCCTTTCGTCCTAGTCTCACAGATGTAGTTGTGTGTACGCAAGCTGCATGCGTAACATTCTATGCAGCCCTTGCTTATCCCCGTGCTGGTACTGTTGGCACTTAGTAGGTGTTTCTCTGATGGAAGGCCATTTTCGTCATCCAGTTTCTGCATACTCTGACCTGGTCATTTCTTTCTTCACCAATGAACTTGATGCTGATGGTAAAACTCTTTCCCTTGTTCCAGTGTCTACTATGGTCTGAAGATTCATCTTCCCCTACTTTGATCGCAAACCATTACTTTTGCTTACTTTTGATTCACATTCTGAATTATGCTTGTTCATCTCATCAACTATAAAAGCTAACATACGTTTCAGCTCTTTTTTTCTTTTCGATAATACAGCGACGTAAAAACTTAGATAAGGAGCATAGCTATGCAGATAGATATATACGGCGCGGAAATGTGGTCGCTGAAGCAGGAGGATAGAAGTAGATTGGAGGCTTTTGAAATTTGGGTGTGGAGAAGAATGGAAAAGGTGAAATGGACCGAAAGGAAAACAAATGAGGAAGGACTGGAGATAGTGGGTGAGGAGAGAGGTTTGTTGAGAGAAATCCTATGGAGGCAGGAAAAATGGATGAAAGGCGTATTGAGCGGTAGTGGAACGTTGAAGAAGGTAATAGAGGGGAGGATGTTGGGCAAGCGAGGAAAGGGCAGGAACAGGATAGGGATGTTGAACGGGATGAAGGGAGGAAAGAGGTACACGGAGATGAAGAGGGACCTGATGTCGATTAGGTTGCTGGATTGGGTTTTGTTTGGAGTTACAAAATGTTTATTTGATAGTTGTGTCCATCCAAAAACGTACCTTAACCGGTAGATTACCTAATTAATACAGCGAGCGATTATTATTGATCTTAGGGAGATAAAAAAACGTATACTTCAAGTGAACCATATATTAATCGTACATTAATTCGTAGATTGATTATTTCCTTCTTTTCTGGTCTTGCTATAACTGGTCCACGCTTCATCCCTTAATCCTTTATACGTTTATCCAGGGGATGGATGTGAAAAATTATGGAGACAGCTGTGCATTTTATCTGCACCATAGATCCCAACCTCTTCAGAAAAACAAAAATCGGGAAATAGGATGTTATCGAAAAATAGGAGACGAGGAGATGCTTCCTTCCTCAAGCCTTCTTGGAAACTAAAACGGCACAAAAACAACACGATGTGTGCCTGGCTGAGGACTCGCTCTCCTAGCATGAAGTTTACTTATGATATAGCAGTGGTGCTTTTGCTTCCGAGATTCACGATGTTCAATACGTCCATGTAGGTTACGGCAACTTAAATATATTAAAAAAAAAATATGTTGTGTTTTTACAGTGATAACAAAACAGTCAATGACTTTCGTTAAAATTATAGCCCTGAAATCATATTTTGAATGCGTTTTCGGATTTGCTTGCCGTTTTCTTATCTGGTCAGAGTTTTTCTTTCCTGCCCCAGATGGAATTGGTTGCTTCATGGGCATAGTTTTTATGGGCCCATCTTTTTTTTAAAACATTTCTGCCAGGACACGTACAGTTAGTTGTATCAAAACCATGGCGGACGCTAAAATACAGATTGTAACATTCTGACCCTAAGTCTGTTTGATCAGGCTTTTGCTTTATTTTTGCTTGTAGTAACATCAGCTGAGGCCAGGCGCGCCTGGGTTCATATATATGAGTCGAATACCAATATTTTATCCTCGTTCGTGATAATTGCTTTCGCTCAAGAAATTTTAAGTTTTCCCGTTGATACTGCCAACACGTTTATGTCTGTTGTTTCTATCGACGTCTACCGAAGACATGAAAGATATATGTATGTGCACGTATGTATGTATGTGTGTGTATGTGTATGTATATATATTTTCACACACAAATACATATATATATATTATTATTAGGTAATCTACCGGTTAAGGTAGGTTTTTGGATGGACACAACTATCAAATAAATATTTTGTAACTCCAAACAAAACCAAATCCAGCAACCTAAACTACATCAGGTCCCTCTTCATCTCTGTGTACTTCTTTCCTCCCTTCATCCCGTCCAACATCCCTATCCTGTTCCTGCCCTTTCCTCGCTTGCCTAACAGTCTCCCCTCTATTACCTTCTTCAACATTCCACTACCGCTCAATACGCCTTTCATCCATTTTTCCTGCCTCCATAGGATTTCTCTCAACAAATCCCTCTCCTCACCCACTATCTCCAGTCCTTCCCCATTTGTTTCCCTTTCGGTCCATTTCACCTTCTCCATTCTTCTCCTCACCCACATTTCAAAAGCCTCCAATCTACGTCTATCCTCCTGCTTCAGTGACCACGTTTCCGCGCCGTACATAGCTACGCTCCATATCAGAGTTTTTACGAGTCTAGTCTTAACATCCTTACTCAACGTCCCCGTCATCAACTCCTTCCTCCTTGAGAAAACCTCCTTGCCAAGCGCAATTCTTCTCCTTACGTCCCTACCACTTTGACCGTATTGGTCCAAAACACTTCCGAGATATGTAAACTGTTCTGCCTGCTCTATTTTTCCCCGCCTATTTTAATATTTAGCTTAGCCTTTTTCTTTCTGGAAAATCGCATAACCTTTGTTTTATTAATATTGATTCTCATCCCATATTTATCGCACTAAACCTCTAATTCACTCAACAATGCTTGCAACCCCTTGGCTGAATGAGCAACTAATGCTTGGTCATCAGCGAACCTAACCGATTTTACCAATTCCCCTCCAACTTTCATTCCTACCTCCAGTTCTTCCCATGCCTCTTTAATCATTTCCTCCACATATACGTAGAACAGCACCGGTGACAATGGGCAACCCTGCCTTACACCTCTTCCTAACACTGCTCATCCGGACTCTCCGTTCCCCACTCGCACCTGAGCAGTCTGAGACATGTACAGGTTGCGGATCAGTCTCCTGTCCCTCCAATGCATTCCTGTCCTCTACAATACACGCATTAATGGGAGGGGATACACACACACACACACACACATATATATATATATATATATATATATATGCATATATATACACACACACACACATATACATACACATATAGTTAGTCAGCAAACGCACGAGTGATTCACTATGAATTAAATTCATATCTTGTCGACATTTTGCATTTATACAGTCAATCCAACATCCATAGAACGAACTGAAATAATCGTTTTTAACCAGCCATAAAGTTGATTAATTCAACCCCTAGTTGAGATAGATATGTCTTCAACTCAAGATCTGTGGATTAATTACTGTTAAAATGCACAGCGAGGTTGATTGATGAAATCCATATTTCAAAAAATACATCCAAGGTTGAGTCACTAATTCTGGTTTCATGAAAACCACCACAGGCATTAGGGACTTAGAATAAAAACCACTGTGAGGAATATGCAGTAATGGATTACTTACAATGACTTCCCGCTTCAATGCAGTGTTAGTTCCACAGTGACGCGGGCACGAGAAAATAGTTTAAGCTGCAATAAACAGAAGAGTGGGAGAGTGATTTAGCATAATCTCGGTGACAAGTTATGCATATTGAAGTACGTAGTAGTAGTTAGTGATTAAGGTGCGCTGATTGTGTTATTTTTTACAGTTCTGCTTATTGAAATAGCGATTAGTTTATTTTTGATGTCATAATTATCGCACTCCAAGCATTTCCAATAGAAAGGAATAAAATATTGTTCAACGACACACCTCCATGAATCAGTCAAGTAGAATGTAGGGCAGTATTGCGTCAGGAGCTATTAATGGCACATAATGTGAATACAGCACATATGCTTTATCTTTAATGAAGAATTAGGTATGTATCGAGAGAGTTTCTGCCAAGATCGATAGCAATATGGTAGTATTGATTTATGAAACATTGAGAATGTCATTTTGAATGCAACAATGAACTTTGCTCTTGTCATATTTTCTGGAAAGTCATTCCAGGGTCTTTCATCAGTCACTGAGAAAGTATTTTCAAAGGAACATTTCAGATTTTCTCACTGGTATTCAGGAAAACTTTAATTCTCCATTTTTCTGGCAGATTTCTTATCTTCACTCAAATAAAATTGAAATAAAACCTACCCTCCGCATACACTGCTTTTAAAGTTGCTTTTCGTCACATGAAGACTAAAATAGATGCCGCAAAATTCCACTTTCAGTTTCTTTACATTTCATCTTGAATTTTCCTTATATGCCTTTTTAAATTTTGCCTCTGTAATGATACATTTTTGTCTGAACTCGTAGAGCGATTGACCAGGTTCACCGCAAAGCAAGCAATGAAAGAAGGGTGGAAGGATTCTATAAAGACTGAAAGCAATCCCTACTTAAAATTATTCGTCCCTGGAATCACTAAAATAGACTTCCAAAATTATATACTTACGAGTAAGCATGTGGGCAACTCCACCAACAAAATGGTAGGATCCCATTCAAAAACTCTGTCACCCAAAACTTTGTCCCGGTGAATAGTTTATTTCCTCGCTGTGTTAACGGAGTTTCTTGTGAGACATAATTTGGTTTAACTCGCGGCTTATGATATGTATTCCCCTTTAGTGAAAGTAGGCAACTGCTGTATGAACTTAAATCGATAATGGTATGTGCAGTGTCACGCCACAGCTATCTCAGCTGGTGATTCATGAGGAGCACGGCACAAGAGAATGCAAACAGGGCACAGACTTGGGAGTTTGACTCATAATGGAAGATTGTTTCTAAATCCTTCCCGAATCGCAGACTAGTGGTGACTCGGGAATGAAGAATTCGGGAGGGGAAGGAGAGGATGCAGCTCATGGTCCGTGTACAGACGAACGAAGCCATCTGGGATTTTTCATTCGTCGAGGCCCGAGCAATTTCGAGGTTTCCACCGTTGTTTCCGACAATCGGTGCGCGCGAGTGAGGAGCATTGCGAATACGGAGAGACCGTTTGGGGTTCGATTGAGCCGTGAGGTGCACGAGGGCTCGCATTCCAATTGGTCTCATCCACGAGACAATAAGTATGGGTATCATTTTTTTTTCGGACCGGCAGCAAGGGGTGTCATTTCTCTCCGCCTTTATCAAAAACAATTAAAAGAAAAAAAAAGTCGCCCAAACATCCGCCGAGGTCGAAAGCAATGGGAATGGGATAAAAGTTGAAAAACGAGAAAAACAAAGGACGACGCTTGTTTGCGGCTTTCCCATGCCACGCGGTCTCTCCTCCCCATCCCCGCTCTTCCCCGCGCCCACACCGCCATCTCCACCTCCACCGCCAGCCTCCCCTCCCCACGCGTATCAATGACAACTCGGCTCCCAGCCCCCGCGCGTACGGCGTCGTTGGCAGCAACCACCGCACCGTTCTCGTGAAAGGTGGGCGAGGTTGCGTCGAAGGAGGGTGGGGGAGAGGGAGGTAGGTAGGTGTGTGCGTGTGCGAGGGAGGAGGGTGAGGGGATAGATTGGGAGCCGCATAAGGATAGTTCCGGTTACGTGTGGAGCTCCGCATGTCGAGAGGTAGGGAGAGAGATGTGTGGGACGTCGCGTCCGAGAACGGTCGCGAATCACCTCCCTTCCACCCTATCCTCACCCTCCCTCCCTCCTTCCATGTATGGGAGACGAGGTTGTCTCTTTTTAGTGTGTTCCGCGGGCGGGGGGAGGATGGGAGAAGAAGATGACAGCAGCTTGCCTATTCGTAAGTCACCGCGCGTCATCATCCGTCGCTTCCCCTCCCCACCACTCTCCGTGCCCCCTCGTCAATCCCCCTCCCCCGTCTCTCCAGGGCGTCTTTCATTCATGATGCGCCTCCTACTCCACCCTCCTCCTCACTTTTCTCCCTTGCTCTCTGTCTCCATCCTCTCTTCCATTGTGTTCCTATTTCTGCCACGGCGAAAAAGATGGCGACGGCGTCATCGGTTCGGTTGGGGGGGATGGAGTTAGGTGGAGGGGTGGCGGGAGAAGGGTGAGCGAATATATGCCTCCGCAGGGGAGAAAAGGGCCCTTCCCTTCTCCGTTGATGCCGCAGGGGGAGGGCTCTCCGCCCACCTGCTCGCCTTCTTCCCCCCCCTTCTCCCCCCGCCCCACCCCTGTCACCGACCGACCTAGAACACCAAGAGGAGGTCGCCTCTTGCGTTTTTTTCCGTCTCCTCAGAGCGAGAGAGGAGAGATACCCTTTAAACGCTTGTCTCGGGGACGTTGCAGTTGAGTGTAATAACCTCGCGATGAACACTCTTTTTAGCGAAAATTGGCGCTGGCACTCGACTTATCTATTCCGTGAATCTTTGAATTATGTACGAAAGTTCGCGTCATGATTGAGACGTTCTCGCAGTTGCCAGACAACCATGAATATTTCGCAGATGTTTCTCGATTGATGAAATCGCTCGTCCATAAATATTACGTGTAAATAATTTTAATAAATACCGCATCCAGTTTATGAAGCATTTACTGGTGGATTTTGTGATTCCGTTTTCGAGGAATCCGCGAGGCGCGTTGAAATGTTTCTTGAAATCACGCCATATCGTCTTTGTGTGTAAGGTTATAAATTTTCCGATGAAAAAACCGGGAATATTGGAACATACCAAGTCTCTCTTTTCTGTACCCATCGTCGTCACCGAATACTATCTATGCCTGTTGGAACTAGGGAGGGGGGAGCGCGGGAGAAGGTTCCTCTCTCGTTTATTCCAAAAAGGTGTAACAGTTGTGTTCTGAGATCATCATATTAGAATTGTCTGTTGTCAAACTGGACAAAGTACTTCAGAGAAACTTAGCAGTTGCATTTATGGAAAGGAAATCAGCGCGGCAATTTGGGCACAATGTGACAAACGGATTAGGAATTAATAAAAAAATAATTAAACAATGGAAGTAATGTTCTCGAAATTAGTTAGTCTTCTTGCTGTTTTCACTTTGCCAATTTCCTGATCCTCTTCGAAGAGAACAACTGTCCATGAATGACGTCACGCACTTGGTGGATAGAGGCGTGGTTGCGCCCTCCTTTGACGCACCTCGACGTGGTGAGTGAAGTGTGGGTGGCCATCTGTGACGTCAAGGCGTAGATTGACTGGTCTGTATAAATAGCCGTCGCTTACTCGTACTATTATCTGCGCTGCTTTGTCTTTGGTAACGACAAGCAGGTCGGTATTGCAGCAAGAGATTACGACGGTTCATTCGCCTATCCGGCCGGTTTTGCTCTCTCTCTCGGAGAATGTTGAACTCGTCTTCCGGTTGAATCATAATCAAGCGTCGTTTATTTCCACAATCTACATTGCACAATACCCTACAAGCCACCGCTAGGGGGTGTGGAGAGGGATGTTTGGTCGCCAGTCTGTTTATGTCCCTACTAAATGAACACGTTTCAAATTGCAACGGCCGCCTCAGACTCAATGCTGGAGTAAAATCAATGAAATCTGCATCACATATACATCACAAATTAAGCGAACCATGTAAAAGAAATTTTGCACAATATGAAGTATCAAATTTTTTGTCCAATAAATTTTGCGAGTACAAAATGTAAATTTGAACAGTCCTTTTATAACTATACACCCATGCTTTTATATAATTATTTATTTATCCAAATACAAAAAAGCACCTACACTCACACACACACATGCGTACCCACGGCATTTAATGAATTAATGCTTTGTCTGTGATTATGTCCGACTGCTTCGCATTTACACGCGTTCGCCTCAACTTTAATCGATGTATCCCATAGTAGAATGGTATTCTGCAACACGAAAATTCACGATTTTACACTATCCGCAAGACGCTCCAGGATATATAATATAGAATCCAGCGAATGGTTCTCCGGCCTTATGGAGCGCGTCACAATGCTCAAGGCGAGACGGCCGTAAGGAATCCCCTCTCGTATTCCGGTATTGGCACCTCCCAGGTCACCGGGAGGAGGGCTGCCGCCGCCGCCGCTCTTATCCATGTCGCTTGAATTTCTCGCCGTGGATATCGATTTGAATAACCTGAATGTTATAACGTAATGCTACGTCGTTTTCTCGGTCAGGGCTTTATTTCCAGAGGCTGGAGTCAAAAGAGACCGGAATAATAAAAAAAAAACTTTCCGATGTGCGACGTCGTCCGACGACATCCCTTCGCCGCACGTGGGTCGGAACCGGTAACGTTCTTTGTGTGGAAGATGACTGCGTGTCTCATTCATGCGTGCTTAACCTAGTTCGCCACGGCTTACGCTCTTATGCAGAGCCCTCTGGCGTCGAGACCAGGTTTTCAATGGTAGGATTCGGAGTCGAGGCGGATTCATCTGCGGCATCGCAGAGGGAATAGGACCACTTGGTCCCCCTCCTCCCCGTTAGAATCCCAACTCTCTTTTAGGGTACATAAATTTGGAATTGACTGCGGGGTGAAGGGATTGGAGGGGTCTGAAGACTGCCTTGTTGAGGACATACGGGGGAGGAAAGCGAGATTGTGAGAGATCCGAACATCTTCCTAGTTGTTACTATCATCAGTGCTCTATCGGGTTAAAACTTTGGTGGACCGCGGATAAATTTCAATAAAATAATTCACCTCAATTCGTGGAAGTTGTGTATTTTCATATCATTGGAATGAATTTTTATTTCTCATTGTTCCTTCCTATGCTGTGGGTCACAATAATGATTTTGTAAAAATTAAATAAGCTTCAGTATTTTTGTTCTAGTTAAGCAAGAGTAATCACCATCAATGAAAGATTTTGTGACCATTTATGACCATGTTTGTACCTTTTTAAAAAACTATGTAAATGGTTGGCGGGATTTAAAATTATAACTTTAGTCCCTGATAAGGATTGTCCACGGAAGTCATTACGCATAATTTTGGAGTTTTTAAACATCCCTGCGCAACATAAACAAGTTTTGCGTTACACGGTGGCCATTTTTGCCTTCGCCTAATAGTTTTTTTTTTATCTCTCGTCGTGTCTTCCAAAAATGTCTATTTTCTCCCTTACATCAGTCCCCGCTCGGTTACCTAACAGCCCTCCCGCTGCCTGTCAGCGTTTCACCGCCCATTCCATCTCCTTCGGAATCCCTCCGCCGACTTCCGTTCTTCTTCCCACTCTCTCTAATATCTCCGCGATGAGGGCAAAAACTACAAGGGAGAAAATTTCCACGCATTGATCTCCTTCCTACATGGAGACAAAACGATTTGGTCCCCCATCAACAGACCCACACATGGACTTATTTGGCTCCTTCTATGTGCTTTATGCATGTGTGTGTGCATGTGTATATTATACTTATACTTATATATATATATATATATATATATATATATATATATATATATATATATGATTTCTTCGAAGTAACACGGAAGTGTTGAATAAAAAACTTAGACAGTAACACACAGCACGAGAACACATAAAAAGAACACTCACAATAATATCTTGATAATTTCGACGGACTCGAGCTCCGTCTTCTTCGGAAGATAAGATATGACTCTTCAGTATGAGTCATATCTTATCTTCCGAAGAAGACGGAGCTCGAGTCCGTCGAAATTATCAAGATATTATTGTGAGTGTTCTTTTTATGTGTTCTCGTGCTGTGTTACTGTCTAAGTTTTATATATATATATATATATATACCGCCATATGGCGAATAAATATTCATTCAAATTGAAATAGAGATAAGGAAAATGGTAAAGGAACACATATAAAGGACAAACACAACAGAGGTGGGGATGGCGGATGTGAGCAGATCACGAATGTAAAAATACTTTCCTCGACCGGGACTTGAACACCGGATCTCTCCACTTGCCGGGCGGATGCTCTAAACCACCTGAGCTATCGAGGAAGAGTACTTTCACATTGAAATCTGCGATCTTATAAAGCGCCAAAGTGCTCCGAATCATTGCATAGAAACCTATTTCTATTTTATTGTAAGTGTAAGTATATTCAATACACTATTAATAAAACTGACATATTAGAGTTGTGTTAAGTGTCCAGAATATACACTACTACTAATTTGTTCAGGGTGGAATTTTTCCGGCATTTATATACTATTTCATTAGTCTTGCGTTTATCCAGAGCCTGTCGGCAGCGCGATAAAACGCCCGAATATCCACGCTCATCGGACATGCACCGCCCTCGGATAAAAGCGAAGCACGAGTTTGATAACATCTCCGGGATCATAGCCAGAGTATTTTCATCCGTCGGGAATCATGTGAGGGAGGGATACCACCAGGAATCGTCCTCATATTTTTCTTTTCAAAATGGCATTGTCGGTCGTCCAAATCGGACAAGCGAGGGGCATTCCGTCGACTGTCCAGACCGGGCGAGTGGAGATGATGATCGCGGCAGGTGGGAGGGAGGGTGGGTCGGCCGGCCGTCAATGTCGAGGAACCGGCCTCGACACCCCGTAGAACCAGGTTTTTCGAATCAAGGTTGCGTTTTGTTGCCCATCCCAGGGTTTTGAGGGCACTTCGGTGGCGAGGCGCATTCCGACGACGCTTCCATTTAGTGACCCCGCGATGACTGACTCACTTTCCACGGACGCCATATGCAGCCACCGGTTCCGTTGCCCCCGGCGCGTGCGTGCGAGGACAGCTTACCCCGGGAAGAGTTCGCCGTGGTCTTCCCCTGTCTTCCCCTGCAGCACCTGCCTGCGTAGTCCCACGGGGTTAAAATTTATCGTGATTTAAAGTCACACGGATTGCCACGCTTTTTCCGTTGGCGTGCGTTTCGTTTCGATTCAAATGAGTTGATACGTGGACGTTCCGAGTTAAGTGAAAGAGTTTTGCTCATTTCCCGAATCCCATTGGTTTCAAGCCAGTAATCAGATCAATTCCAGAGCATTCATTTTCTCATGACCATATTCTTCAAAATGACAGGCCTTCATTTCCTTAAATCCGTCTATCTTTATAGCAATCCAGCGATAAACCCGCTTAATTAGTCAGTTGAAGATATTAGGTGTTCTAAAAGTAATGTTTAACATTTTGAGAGGTGGTAAAAATTGTGTTTGAGTATTTTTCCATCCCAGGCATAAGGACTGAACTCAATTGCCACAGGATTAGAGCCACTTGTATCGTACGTTCGAGCCAGCGTATTTTGCTAGAACGCACTCAGCGTGTGTCGCGTTATGGTGGTGCTTTCATAAATTTACAGTTTACTTTCATTGTTGGTAAATGATTTTATTTCACATGAGTCAAAATTTTGCAAAAACGCCCACCAGTTTAGAATGGTGCAACACAAGCTAAATACAGTGCAATTTTAACTTAAACGTGATCGTGTTTGAGCGAATTAAGTTGCATTCCTATTATTATCACAAAACTATTATTGATGTAATTTGAAACAAGAGCTTATGCTTTAAAAGTTACCCTTTGATTATTTTCCATCCTTATTAATTTAAAAATACCTTGATGAATATATTGGAGAAATTCTAGCGATTTCCAGTCCCCATCATGAGGCATCTAAGGAAAATCTGAATGAGCTTGACGTTTGTATTGAAAATGAGAATTTTACGTATGATCACAGAAAGTAAGACTTTATTTGTCGAAAGAATGAAACGTCATTGTCGTTAAGATAAACGGTGCTGAATTTTATTTTACTATAACCGTATAAAGAACGAGTTTTGGCTATTTTCCAAAGATAATTAAAATTATAAGTTTAAAATAATAAAAATTACAATTTATGCAGCTTTTTTAGATATCACATCACTTTTATAACATAATTAATAAAGTGTAAAACTGTTTTACAATATCCTGCATTCATTTACTTGGTCCCGGCAATGGCTAATTGGGCCAAATATTCATTCTTTGGTTAAAATGGAAGAAGGGACCATTAAGTCTCCATTTCTCCATAAGTCTCGAAGGGACCAAGTCTCCAAGTAAATACCTCCATATACAAGTTGCATCTATCTTTCATCAGTCATTAAATGTGAGACTAGATGAAACCTTTTCCATTCCTTGGCCAAATTGTTGACTCCCCATGTACCTTCTCCATGCTTCCGATGACTGCTAAGAATCGTATGGTCTTATATTTTTGGTCTTTCACTCCATCCTTATGACTTTCCAAACCTGATTAAACACCCGAATACAGCGAAATAGCTTCCCGACTACAGAATTCCGCAAATTTTTAGTCTAAAGATTAAAATTTCAATCTTTAGATTAAAAATTCATGGAATACCCCACCAAAAATATTCGCGAAATTATTTTCAAAACTTCAAAAAAATGAGCCCACCACGCACGAAAGAAAAAAAACAAATAATTAAATATGTTACAATATCCATCTAAACGGTAGAATACGAGGTAATGATAATTATATTCCAAGGGTCAGAATTCTTCTTGCCTCTGAGAACTAAAATATTGCGCTGAGGATGGTTAACTAGGGAGACAATGGTAGCTTGTGAAAATTCCAGTTCCATACATCGCCGAGAAACTTTACGGTCTGATGGGTAAAAAGAAATATATTCAAGAGGGTATTGGATACACAAGGCGGAATATTTTCGTGTGCTCGAAGTGGAGACAAGTCGCAAAGGGCGAGAAAAACCCAGTAGAAGTTTTATTGTTCTCAGCGTCGTAGGCTGCAGATGAATACGCAGCCTTCGTTATTCCAGTTTTTATTTGAAAAAAAAATTGCATGGACCGACACGATCAATCAACCCCAGCCATCTTGTTTAACCAACTCTCAGCCATCTTGTTTGGCGAACGTTTAAACATTGTGTTAAAAAAAAGAGGGTAAGGATGGTGCTACGTTAAAATAAATACTGCATGTCTAAATTATGCACCCTGAAGATTAATTACTGCCAACACTATTGATTTTGTTGGGTGCTTTTAAAGAAACAAATGCGAACATAAAACTTTCGTAGGGTAAATGTCTGGGCGGATTAATCTTCTATCAAGGCGGGGAAAAAAAGCTTTCGGCTGACAGTTGCCCGAGATATTAAGAGATGACTACAGATAGATACACACCCTTGGGGGCGGGGGAGGGGGTGTGGGGGGTAAAGTATGCCTGTGAGGCATTTCCCTCTGGCCATTCATTTGTTTTCCAAGACAAAGATTTGTAGCTGCAGCCCGCCCTTCACTCTTCTTTATTCCCTTCCAGTGGCAGCCCACGTCCTTCATTTCATGGTTATGGCTACTCCCCCTTATAACTCCCAACTCTCGTATCTTTCTTGGTGTGTCCTTAATGATGTGCTTTTCTTTGGTATCCCTGCTGCGAACTGCCCTAAAGGGAAACCTTTAGGATTTCTCCTTTCTTTATTCCCTGGGTTTTAGAAGTACGAAAACTGGTAAAGGGATAAGACCTTTCCTGCATTGTACTTGAAAGGTGCCTGCAATGCGTGAATTGATTTAGGTATTTTTTTTCTATTTCAAGTTCATTTAATTTTTTTCAGTCATAATAAAATAAATAGCTCAAGTACATTTTCACATTTTATGCATTACACCGGGTGCCATAATCAAAATGTATTATTATGGCGATTAATTAAAATTAAATTAAGTTCACATTAAAATAAAATTTACTGTATTAAACCAAAACCAAAAACTGTACTAATGGATGAATAAGGGATGTAATAAAAATAGAATGGATGAAATAAATAATATATAAGGGACGTAATAAAAATAGACAAATTAAACTGAGTGACCTCCTCTGATAAGCCCAAGATTGGACTTAATGGAATCAGAATGTAGCAATTAAATAAATAATTATGAAAAAGAACTTCAAAAGCTATTCCTTCTTTAAGTGCTAACTCACCCTGATTGAATCAGGATTATTGTGGAAGTAGGATACATTATTTTGGCGCATAGAATATGTATTAATTGGTATATGTACATTGTACAATACTACAGGTAATTGTACGTACTAAATATGAAGTAAGCATAATGAATAAATTTATATGTTATCGTGAATGTTATTATTTTGGCAATTTATGACCGAGTTAATTGTTTTAATTATTAATTGTTTTTTTATATAAGATTGTTTAGTGTAAATTGTCAATTTTAAATACATAAATTTCATGAAATGGAAAAAATACCTATGGCGAGGTTGATTATTATCTAGTATTATTGAAACCACGAGCTGTGTGATGACTTTGCTCTAAATTAAATGTGGAGAATGAATTGAGTTATCCTTTCGTTATGATTGAAATAAAATATTTTCACTGGCACTCGAGACATAATTCATCATTTTATATTGAGATGTGATTTTTATATTGAAATAAGAACAATATTGAAATCGTAATGTGAACAATATTGATTACACCCCCACGAGCTCGATGCCACGTCAGCTAAAAATTTTTAAATGACTTCTCTGCACCTTGGATGTTTTTATTTATAAAAGAATATTGTAAACATTGGCCCTCTTTTCTCATATACTTTTCGCCATCGGGCAGTGTCGTTTCTTATGGCTGCATTAGAGCCAAAGCTTTTTCGAAAAAGAAGCAGATTGCTGAAGTTACCCAGAACATCATTAATACCATGTAAAGAAGCACCCGGAGGGTTGTTCTTTTGTTTCCATCGTTTAAATATGAATAAGATTTCAGATTTTTCCGCTTTGTGCTTTGACAACTCCATTTGCACGGCGTCATATATTACACCGCTACGCAGTAGTCACCGCCGTGCCGTTAAATATTCAGAATTATCACTTTAGGGAGATAGCATAGTTTTATTTAGCATACTTTATTTCATTTTTTTGGCCTGTGTAATATTTGTGTGGCCTAATGTAAGTGTAGGTTATAAATTTACCGCCACCCAAATTTTATGTCAGAATGATGAAGGAACTTGACTTTTGATGATAAAGTTACATCCACCAGTCTTGATCATTTGTGACATAGAAGTATATAAAAATTATATCGAATCTAAGTGCATGTAGCTACTACCAGTGGAAAATGTGTCGTGATTTTCAAGTTAGCTATGGAAAAAAAAGAATTACAGATATTGGATAGAACTGTTTATTGATATCATTTCACTGAATTGATTAAATTTTAATCTTTAAAATTCGCAATACTTCCGGCTTATGTTTGGAAATGTTCATTTTAGCTCTGTTCTGGTAGGAAAATCATATGCGAAGTTGATCTAGACGAATTAATATGCACAGCTACATCGGAAATACGTGCTTTTTTTCTTCCAGGTAAACATTAGTTGAACGTCTACTATGCGAAAATACTTATTGAAAAAGAAATATATATTTTTTTAATGTGCCAATTAAGTTCATTTTTTGCTTCGTTTTTACTTTTAAACTTTGTTATTGCACTATTGAGGGTAATGCCGCAGCGTTGAGCCGCTATTGGGACGACAAAAGCGTGTTTGCGTGAAGGGAATGTTACAAGTTTTCATTATTTTTCTCAATATGGAGTATTTTTGCCAAGTCGAGCCAGATGGGATGGATTTTACTGGAGCTCTGCTTGCTCGAGCGTTGCTTTTCGACGATTCATCGTCTGACGAATAAAACCCTTGTGAATTAAAAATGTTGCTGCCTCCACACTCCCTCGGCTTGTAAATGACTGCATTTCTGGTATCTCTCTCAGAAATGCTCCGCATCCATTTTTATTTTCCTCCCGCGTAGTCGGAAATGGGAATTTTAAGAGTTGAAATTTTTTCCTGCCTTAGGGAAATATCGGTGGTGAATATCTCCCCGAAGGTACCGAGGTCGGTTCCCCTTGCGTACACCACCGGTACTTTCTCCTTACGAAACGAATCGACACACTCACCGTGATCTCCACGTCATCATCCTCCAGGCCGGACCGGACGGTTCGGTACTCGCGAGGAATATTTCTTCAGCGGCGGCCGAATCCATGTCACATCTGTGAACGTTTTGTACCTACGTACACAAGTGCGCTTTCGTCGGGAGTTGAGCTCACCCTTCCTCGTCTTATAAGCCGGAGATTATCAATGTTGGCAGCGTGCCTGAAAAGTTGGTCCCGGCGGGTGTAGGGATGGGCGAGGTGCAGATGTCGCCGGTCGCTCTCGACTGGTCGCAGACCGCGTAGAGACGTGTGTTTCGGGGCCGACCGATTGTCGGAGTTTTGGGGCGATGGTTCATAAAGTTTCCTGAGCTCGCTACACTTTTGGCACTTTTAAGACCTCGTAAACAGAATGGCATAGTAACTCCGTCAGTAGAAGATATTGGTCCAGTTTACTTTCTCCATTTTAAGTGGTGGAGAGAGCGTGATGTTTTCATGGACTTTTCCAGTGGGATCAACTGTGCTTTCAATAAAAGGGCTTTTATTCCGAGGATCCCATTGTGCCTTTGTTGTTTCCTGAGCGAGGAGAGAGTTCGGAAGAATTTGAAGGCCGCTCCGGTCAATTACTAATTTAAAAGAGGGTATAAAACTTACATCAGGCTTCTCCTTTTGCGATTACTCCGGATTGAGAATAAGGAAAAATTGGTGTCTATGAAACGGAAATCATTTCGCAAGGGATATTACGTAGTTATTTCTCCCAAGAATACTTTATCTTATTAATATTGAAAGAACCAATTGCAAATTAAGAAATATATGGAAACATAATCCTTATTATGGACCAATCATAAGGACTATGGAAATGAACGAGGAAAACCCAGCTACCTGCTTTCGGCATCGGAATGTGATATGCCGGAATTGCGGTAGGATGTTTATTTTTTTCTCTCATGATGCTTGGAAATGCGTCGAATAATTGAGAAAAAGTGAAGGCGCTAGCAAATTTTTGGGTGCCACTGGCGCTGGATTGCGCCAGCGGCATCTTAAGACCCAAAAATGCGCTAAATAAAACAAGGAAGAGCGGGAGCCTTAAGAGCAAAAAACACGAAAGTCGCGGCGCGGCCTACTTCACATGGGAAGTTAACTCCTTGATGAAGGGCGTACGTACTCGTATCTCGTAACACACACACACACACACACATGGTAATTTGGAGCATTTGATATGCAGGCTCATGCCCGTTGTCATGGCACCTGACAAGGGAATTATTTTTAGACTCGGCGCATCAAAAAGTACCTGCATTCAGAACATGTCTACAAGGTCACTTATTCTGCAGGTCTGAACCTCGAGAATGTATAACTTTATATTCTCTTTCCTTCTTTCCCATCGCATATAGCATTTACATCCATGCATGCTTATTTCTGCTATCTAAATTGGAACAAAGAAGAATTTAGTGTGCTGCTTTCAAAGGTTAAATCTGGGCTCGGTGAACTCGTCGCAGCTTAGCTCCGCGGTCTGCAAATCGGATCAAAGAAGCCACTTGATTTAGGTTTCCATTTGAATTTGGAATCAGTGGCGGATCCACGGTTTTGAGGAGGGGGTGGATGAACGGGAAAATCCCCGATGTTTCTCAGCACTCTGTCGTTCTACAATTCACCGACAAAATGGAACGGCATTTTAATTTTTAGGCGTTTCACTATTGTAAGTTGGAAATAATAAAATAGTTGTTATTTGCTTTGGGGAACAATAATATTTCCCACAGTACCGGGTTTTTTAATAAAAATCCATAAATAAAAATGTTAATCAATCGTCGATTGGCATAAGAAAAACACACAGGTTTAGTTAATTTTTACAGAAATGCATGATGTTGTTACTTGGATTCATGCACGCACAGACAAATAATAGCAAAGCGTTATAAGTGGTCCCTTCCTAAGGTTATTTTCTACGCGGGGCTGGCTCTGCAAGTTCTGTCGCAAAGGCGCGCTGCAAGAGGATTCCATCCATGGAAAAGGAGAAGAAGGTTATAAAGGGAAGATGTATTTTGGTATATTAATGTTCCCTGTTTTTATTTTGTGATCATTAGTTGTGCGAAGTAAAAGTGGTTTGTTTCTACGGTCAATTTTTTTACTCTTATCAGATCTGACGTGATACTTCCTTGGTATCACAATATCATTATCCAGGAATTACCTCCACAGATTATATAATATTCATTTTCAAGTGACATCTCTTCACAAACCGGGTGGATTTTCCTTTCATTTAATTCAGATTTCGGGTCAGTTTTTTTCTGGGATGCATCTGTAAATGTTAAAATTTAATATGAGGTCTTATCAAGGAGAGAACGGAATCTCTTATTCACCATTTATGTACTCCGTTCATTTCACATATTTAAGTTTATTCAAGTCAGCATCGCGTACACTACGTGGTAAGCGTTGTTTGCAAGTGTTAGGTCCGATGGGATGGTAACACCGGAGTATTTTACGTGTTCTTCCATTGGGACAACTCCGAGTATTCAAGTGCGAGTTGGTTCGTTTGCTCTGCTCATAAGAATATTATTACCGTGCATTGCTTTATATGCTAACCTAGAATGCAACCAAATCCGTTCCCTTCGTCACCTCGTCATTCATCGCGATCCGTGTTCTTCGCTCGCCTTGAGACACCCCAGGCATCACGTCACACCCGTGTGCGACTGTCTTTACATTTCACCGGGAGGAATTACGAGGGATGGAGAGTGATTAAGCTTTTCCCCGCATCTTATACCGCGTCTAATGACGGGGAATAATTGTAAATTCTAAATATTCCAAATTTAATGACAAAATGTGTTTAGCGTAGAATGTAATGTAGAATAGTGAGAGAGAACGAATACATGGCTACGTTCTACTTAGTTACGGTAGTATACGCCTATATGTCTTCCTTATGTTTATACGCCTACCACCTCTTTGAAGAAAGTTTTCATTTTTATTCTAGTTCTCCAGATTTAATGTTTAAACTTCTTCTTTTCTCAAATCTTGAAATTGCTCGCACTTCACATTGTATTTCATCCGGTGTACATATGCCAAGGACTTCGTAAATCATTGTCATCTTCAGATCTTTCTGTTCAGCTTCTCGTAATTTCCATAATCCCCAGGACGACCCTTCTCTTCCTTCCTCTCACCTCTTACTCAATATTCTTCCTGCCTCCTATAACAGACCCCGCCAAACCTCGGTGCCTCCTCCATCCACTTGTTCTTCGAATAACACCCACAGACATCCTCTGCTTCCTCAACGAGCCTAACATCTCCCCCATGTGTCTTCCAGTGCCCAGCTAACTTTTTTACTCTCCAAACTTCTGAAAAGCCTCAATCTACGCTCTTTCCCCCAAACTCTTACTTTGGGATTCACATTCAACGATCCATGTCAGATTATTTACTTGTTTCTGCTAGTAAAGCACTCATTTCATAACGCCATTCCGCTTTTCATGTTTCAAGAACAAATTGCTTCCTAGGAAAATGATCCATCATTTTTTTCAAATCTTCTGCTTCATCTCACCACCCTCCCATATATTTTAAAAAAATAACTCCTCTTCCGTACCCTCTAACTCCTCTTTATATCTTCTGTTAATTGAAGTGCCGTATTGCAATGTATATTTTGCAATAAGGCAAGTATAACCATACCGTAAAACAATATATATATATATATATATATATATATATATATAATATATATCAAACAATAAATTGAGAAGGGCCACAAATAAAGCAAAAGAAGAATGGTGGAAAACGCAATGCGAGGATATGGAAAGTTTACAGAAGAAGGGTGAAATTGGTGCTCTATACAGCAAGGTTAAGTTATTATCGGGAAGTAAGAAGGCAAGATCTGTGCTAACAGTTAAAGATAAATGGGGTAAGATAATAGTTGAACCAGGAAAAATCCAAGAGAGATGGAAGGAATATATAGAAACACTGTATGGTAAAGAACTTAGGCCGACAAGGTTAGACATAGAAAAGGAACATGACGTAGAAGAAGATAGCTTAGGTCCAGGCATACTCGACGATGAAATAGAAAGGGCATTAAAGGAGAAGAAAGCAAATAAGGCTGTGGGGGTGGACAATATTCCTGTAGAAATGTTGAAATGGTTAGGGAAAGGTGGGAAGAAGGCCATATATGGACTGATTCGTAGTATCTATGAGGAAGGAATCTGGCCGGAAGATTTTGTGAGATCGGTGTTAGTTCCTATTCCAAAAAAGGCAAAGGCTTCGTCATGTGAGGATTACAGAACAATAAGTTTGATATCCCACGCAGCTAAAGTTATTCTCAGGATCGTCAACAAAAGGATAGAGAGTAAGGCAAATGATTACTTAGGGGATGATCAGTTTGGGTTCAGGAAAGGAAGAGGTACGCGTGATGCCATTGCAGTAATGAGATCACTAGTCGAGAGGAATATAGAATACAATCAGGACGTTTTTGCCTGTTTTGTAGATTTCGAAAAAGCGTTTGATAGAGTGAATTGGGAAAAATTAATGCGTGTGTTGCAGAAAATAGGAATGGATTGGAGGGACAGGAGACTGATCCGCAACCTGTACGTGTCTCAGACTGCTCAGGTGCGAGTGGGGAACGGAGAGCCCGGATGGGGCAGTGTTAGGAAGAGGTGTAAGGCAGGGTTGCCCATTGTCACCGGTACTGTTCAACGTATATGTAGAGGAAATGATTAAAGAGGCATGGGAAGAACTGGAGGTAGGAATGAAAGTCGGAGGGGAATTCGTAAAATCGGTTAGGGTTTGGCGGATGACCAAGCATTAGTTGCTCAGTCAGCCAAGGGTTGCAAGCATTGTTGAGTGAATTGGAGGTTCAATGCGATAAATATGGGATGAGAATCAATATTAATACAACAAAGTATGCGATTTTCCAGAAAGAAAAAGGCTAAGCTAAATATTAAAATAGGCGGGGAAAAAATAGAGCAGGTAGAACAGTTTACATATCTCGGAAGTGTTTTGGACCAATACGGTCAAAGTGGTAGGGACGTAAGGAGAAGAATTGCGCTAGGCAAGGAGGCTTTCTCAAGGAGGAGGGAGTTGATGACGGGGACGTTGAGTAGGGATGTTAAGACAAGACTCGTAAAAACTCTGATATGGAGCGTAGCTATGTACGGCGCGGAAACGTGGTCGCTGAAGCAGGAGGATAGACGTAGATTGGAGGCTTTTGAAATGTGGGTGTGGAGAAGAATGGAGAAGGTGAAATGGACCGAAAGGAAAACAAATGAGGAAGTACTAGAAATGGTGGGGAGGAGAGGGGTTTGTTGAGAGAAATCCTATGGAGGCAGGAAAAATGGATGAAAGGCGTATTGAGCGGTAGTGGAATGTTGAAGAGGGTAATAGAGGGGAGAATGTTGGGCAAGCGAGGTAAGGGTAGGAATAGGATAGGGATGTTGGACGGGATGAAGGGAGGAAAGAAGTACACCGAGATGAAGAGGGACCTGATATAGATTAGTTTGCTGGGTTGGGAGTCACAAAATGTTTATTTGATAGTTGTGTCCATCCAAAAACCTACCTTAACCGGTAGATTACCATATAATAATATATATATATATATATATATATATATATATATATATATATATATATATATTCACACTGTTATTACGGTGTTTTTATAGCATCGCGTTTTCTATTCGCCAAGCAATGTAGTCTGTTTATGTGAACTTGGGTTCTATGATACTCTCTTTCCAATATCGATTATCAACATAAAGCACATCGAGCGAACATATGTGCATGAATAATAGCGATATAGTCAATAAATACATTCTACAGTACACCATCATACCAGGCTTTATTTACATCAGTACACCAGATGACCAAGGGGAAAGTGTAACTCGTAGTAATAGTGTCAAGTCTGACAATCTTATTGCAAACTAGTTCTGCAATGTGAAATTTAATGCCGTCTATTTACACTGCAGTCTCGTATGCTAATACTTATCATCAGACAAAAAATGTTTTCGTGTGTCATTCATTCGAATAAAATAAAAGGAGCTCATGTCATGTCGTTCAAGTTTGCCACTAGACGATCAGCCGGCAGGCTGCCGCTGCGATTCGCCGCGACCACAACTAACCAGCGATTTGTTCGCATAGCTGACCTTGAGGTTGGGACATGTAATATATCCGCACCCTGAACGATTGCGATGAAAGTTTGCGATACGAGTCCAACGCTCGGGAGTGTGTTTTTTTTCCTTTTTATACTCGCAGTACTTCTTCCGTCGAGCGCGGCGCGCCCTCCTCCTCTTTTCTCCCTATGCATATACATACGCTACTCCATCGAGACCCACGCGGCCGTTTACATTTTCAAGTGGCCCCGGCACATTTTTTTGCCTTCGGTTCCTCGAGTACGTTTATGGATTCACAGGCGCGAGAGGGCGGATTTATGGCCCCACCGAGATGCCGGCGAGGAGGTCGAAGGGGGAGGTAGGGAGGGGGCACGTGGTGGCTGCTGCCCACCGGCGCTCCCGGTCCATGGAGGCCCTCCCGCCAAGCCGCGCCCCGTTCGGAACCGCTCCCCACGCCGCGCAGGAGGCCAACACGCCAGTTTCCTTGAACGAATCAATCCATAGGATGTCTGAAAACAAACGTATCCGTGCGATATTTGAAGTATTTTACTCTGTAAATGATTGGTATTCGACTCTTCGAAGTAGAGTTTTGATTACATTTCACGAAAAAAAATAGCAACAGCATAAAGAATTTTTGAATATAGGAGTGTTTCGAATTCAAATAAGATTTATTTGTTCGGTCATAAATAAATGTCGTTGGTTGTAACAGGTCAGCGAGGGGTTAATTCCCGTTTTTTCGTTCAGATTCGGTTGTTTTGTGAGTGAAATAAAAGAAAACGAATGCGCCAATCAAAATTTTGTTGTTGGAGATCGATTCCCAGACATCTCCAGACCACAGACGCCAAGTATCGTCGTAATCCGTTGACTTTTAGAGCTTCCTCTGGACTGATTGGTCCCAAAGAAATTAATGTTTCGACCCAGTTGGGCAGAGGGCGACCCAACGCTCTCTTTCGCTACCGTGGAAAAATATTATTGTACAGTATTGTATTGTATTACTGTACGTTTTTAATTCGTTGCTCAATTCCGTCTAGAATTTCACAAAATTCAATTAATAAGTAACCTTTGTCAAATTAAAAACATTTTTGAAGGCTATTATGAAGGAAACTATGACAAACCATAGCAGAATAAACGTTTTAACAAGCTTCAGTCGTACCTTTCCTAATACCAGCAAAATAAATGCGGAATACTTGGTGAACAGATAATACATTTGTGAACCTTGAAAATATCCTAAATAAATGCTTTCAGGAAGAGATAAATGCGGTACTGGGACAATCTGTTTCAAACCGCTACCTTATATGAGTCTCTGCAACCTCGGTTTTTTTCACCAAATTAAAAGATGTCTACCTTCCTGCATTTACATCAAAATCGATTTATTTGAAATTTTTATATTTTACGCCCAATGAACAACATAAAGATTACATTTATATTAATATTCTGCCATATACCGTAAAGTCGTATCCTTAAGGTCGAGTTTCGTAAAATTATAAAAATATATTCGTAAAAAATGGTTTAATTGGCAAAAAACCAATAGCATTTCAATTATAACTTCGGATTCTCACTTAGCGATCGTAAAAACACGTAGGTGTTGCATTTAAAATCAATGTAGTAATATTTTCTTCTGATGAGCAACTTGAGTGACTCGGAACTACTTTGCGCTGTGGGAGGCACTGGCTGGATTTGTGAGGATTACGCGGAACGATAATGATAATCCCCCGCACCAGTTCACTGCGATGACTGGGCAATAGACACCTTCGGGCGCCATCCACAAACGGCGTCACGCGCTTATAGGCTTGGCTCAGCGTGGTGAAGTGGAGAGAGGCTAGAGATTTGACTTAACAAGACGCCTGGATGAGTAACACCAGATCTGTGGGGTATTTTTCAACATCTCAATATTTTTTTCTACGAGATTTATGTTACTAATTTTAAGGAGACGATACATACTCGTTTCTATTGACGATTTGGACGATAGAGGTTATACATAATATTTTCGACCGGTTGTATAAACCGTGTAAACGTATTTCGTTCAATTGGTGAAAGGAGTACGTGATACGATAGAGAACTAAATGAATACTTCTGGCCCTTTGGTTATATGATTTTATCATCGATTAGAAGTATTGTTGATTTGGGCAATATTGACATTACCAGATCTGCGTACCCGAAAATTATCGTCACCTCGATATGTCGCCGACTCCTCGATATTTGTTTTATATCATAACTCAATTTTGGAAAATCAATATAACACCATCCAAGGTAAGACCGTGCTAAATAAAATCGTCGCTACATTACTGGCTGTCCGTGACATTAAAAAGTTTCATCGCGAACAAGCGCAATAAATCGATGCTCCGGCGAAAATTTGTGGTGTCTTGTTTCCCATCTGATCGTCATGTTTGCTTCCGAATTTTCTCCTGGAATATTTGTTTTTCACTTATTTCCCAGCGGTCGACGCGCCAATCTGAGGTGGTCACGATGGCAGAGTCAATTTGATCCGTCACGCCGGGACAAGAAATTACAGCTAAATAATTTAACGGGTGAACAGCGTGACCAAGCGTGACCGCATGGGTGTAGTACAATTTTAAAATGGACATAAACCGCGTGACGTCTTTTATGGACGTGACTTCGTCCGCACGCGTGCAAAGCGACATACTCGCTCGACGGAATGCATATCACCTCACCTCTTGACTCTTTGCTAGATAGACGTGACTCACTCCCTACATCAATTGAGCAACAAACGGATTACTCACCGCCGGGGCTATGGTTGGCGTCGGAACGATGAAAATAAAGTTTTTCTACTTCTTCGGCGGAGGGCGAATCTCGCGATCTCTCGCCGGCTGCACGAAGCGAAATCCCTCGCAGGTGATGAAAAAATGCGATCGGCAATGAAATCACTCCGCTTAATCGAGGGCTTTCCGCACTCTTCGTGTGGCCCGATCCCAGAGCCTCACCCCTCATGATGACTGCGGTGTTAATCTTCGTAAATCTACAGAAGGAAAAAAGTCTCACAGTGAGTGTGCTTGGGCACGCACATTTTGGATTAGTTGCCTACCAGGAGGGAGACCGCTTGCCCAACTGCCTCGTCGATCGTGGATAGGCTAAAGCGCGAATCACTCGCTGTTCCCTTTCCTACCAAAGGTTACTACTATTCCCACCAAATACGCTACCGCGGAAGTTTTGATGGGTAGCTCCCGTTTTGGCGCTGGTATTCGGTTGCCGACGCTATAACTATAATTTATAAAGAAACCTGGTTTCCTCAAGGCTGAATTTTTCTCTTTTATTGCATTAGAAAAACATTGGGATAGGTATGGTACGGGAAATAATGTGAACAAAAAAGGTTGCGTGGATTTTGAGGAATGGAAAGGATAAGTTAAATGTTTAAATAATAGGGTTCAAACGAGGGTGGGTGGGAAGTTTACCTATCTTGGAAGTTATTCATACAAAGATGGTCAAAGAAGTGGATACGTGAGACGAAATACGCACATTAGGCAAAGGAGCTTTCATAAGGAGAGAGCAGTTGATGGCAGGGACGTTGAGTAAGGATGTTAAGATGATATTAGTGCAAACGTTGATTTGGAGCGTGTTTTTGTTCGCGCAGAAACTTAGTCGTAAAAGTGAGAAAATAGGAGCATATTGGAGGATTTTGAGATGTGAGTGTGGAGAAGGATGGAAAAGGTAATGTAGATGGAAAAGAAAATACATAAGTACTAGGAATGGTGGCGAAGTAGGAGGGTTATTGGGAGGTGTCCATAGAGCCATGAAATGTGGATGAAGAGCATTTTAATTGGTAATAGAATGTTGAAGACTGTCGTAGAGGGCTAAACGTGAGGCACGTGAGGGAGAGGGAGGAAAAGGATAGATATGAATTTAGCTGTAGTTATTCTCTGCCCATTGAAGACCCTACCTTTAACGGTGGACAACCAGATAATAATTTCCCGTGTTCTTTTAAGTTGCTTAGTTATTGGCATTTTTGGAGAAATGGGAGTATTTTTTCCCCTATTTGAAAATAAATGAGTCTAACTAAAAATTTAAGTAATTTCTTGTCTAATATAATCACTCAGTAAATCATGTCCTGCGAAAGAGAATCGTTTTCTTAATGGATCGTTGGGATTAATTTTATATAAGATACCGGAATAGTAGATTTACTAATTTAGCTTTATGGACATTTGATGTTATGTCATGTCGCTGATAATAATTAATGTGATAAATTGTTAGCTATACCTTGTTCACTCTACGGACTGCACTAACCTCTAGATCATATATATCTATAAATCAACGGATGGCCGTGTAGGATATAAATTCATGCTTTTTTCGTGGCCTTGTTCAGAAAGAACACACGCACTCAAAGAAATGAATTTAAAAAGCGTGTTGATTTCCCAGCAATGTCGGATATAGAAAATTTCTGACTTTTTTTCTTGTCCCACCCAGAAGGAAGAGAAATATTTACATTATTGCCACATGTCACTGGATTGACTATCCTCCCTGGTTCCCGGCTCGCTTGCCCTCTCAATTTAGATGTTTTAATCTCTGCCATTATCCTCGAAGATTAGTTTGACGCAACTCTGTCGTTTCATTTCTTCTACCCATCTAACCTCTTTATGTCTAAGTATTAAATCTACCTCTGTACCGGTCATAATTGGTCTCATGAATCTCCCATCTAGGGTCTTCTGCAGTTCAGCTCTTTTAATCAGGATGTCTAGTCTCTCGAAATGTTTCCGATCAGTTTATTCTTTCTTGTTTTCAGAACTTTCATTAGCTTTCTCTGTTCTTCTACTTATGAGTTCTTCTCTAGTAATTTGATCCATCCATTTGTACATCATCATTCCCCTCTAGCATCACACCTACAGTGCTTCTAAATCTCCTTTACTTTTCTTCCCCTATTGCTCCAACTGCACAGTTAGAGAGAGGCATGTTCCAGAGATATGTATTGATGAAGTGTCTTCTTTGCCCGGCTGGCTGTTCTACTAATTATTTCCTCCGTTCTTTTACGATGATTACTGAATGCACTTTCCGATAATGAAACTCTTGACTTCCTTGTATCTTTTCGTTTCTTATTTTAAAAACTGTGTTGCCCTCTTCTATCTTCTATCAACAGCATACCTTCATTTTATTTTCATCTTCAGATGGTGTCTCTGCATAACCATAGTTAAGTTTTGGAACTTCTTCCTCAGAATTACTTCTCGCCACAACACAACAGCCATATTGTTGGAAAAACGCACTTTTATGCATTTTTTCTCCATAGTTCAAAAAGTTAAGGTGAAAAATTGTGTTATGAATAAACTGGAAATGAAATTATCCGAGTAGAAAAAAATATCTGGATGAAAAATTATACGAAGGAATACAAAACAATCTGATGTATGAGAAGAGGGTTGAAGCCATTTACAGGTTCAGGCAAGTATGGGAAAAATTACAACTGAGGATGAAGTGAAAAGATGGTAATAATACTTAGAGAAACCTCGTAGTAGGAAGATCTTAGCACAAAAATAATCTAAGTCAATTAAAAGAGCCACTAAGATTCAGCGATAAGATACCTGCTTATTTATGAACATGACTCCCAGAGTCAAAAATGATGGGCCCTTGTTGATGCACGAACCCTAAACTACTCCATTGAATTTCGATCTCAGTATGACATCTCTTAATTGCCTTCATTAACGTTAACGTCTTCTTCCTCTTCTACTGGGAGCTTATTACAGATGCTTAGAAAAAGATTTGAAAAACATAATCTGGGACTTGTACGTACTCAACCTGAATAATACTGATGGACAAATATCTTTATAATCTTGACATTGCGACAAATATAATCTTGACATTGCGACCATCGAAAAACTTTACTTGAATCATCGACAGAAGGATGCAACAGGGTTTCCTCGACAACGATCAGTTTGATTTGGGACAAGTAGGATCGCAAGAGAAACTACGTATTTTGACTCTTGGGCTGCCCATAGGGAAGTGAATGGAAAGGAACAAACCATCATTCATTGCATTTGTGAATCTGAAAAAAGCATTTGGTAAATCAAGTAGCAATAATATGATTCATCTAATTCTGAAGGGCATCGGTGTGTCTTATAATTATGGAAGAATGATCCGAAGTCTCTATAAAGAGCAGGTGGACGTAATTAAATCTGGATCTATCAGTCAAAAAGCAAGATAAAAAAAGAGTAAGGCAATGATGTGCACTCTCAACCCTTATTTTCAATGTCTACATCGATCAAATATTAAATGAAATCAAAGGAAATGATTTTGGATTGTGTATCCACGAAATAAAAAGATCAGTTCATCACTGTGCCGTTCCAGTTATTATTGTAACAACAACATGGTGGAAAGATTTTCCATTGCCGGCGCTAACTAGAGCGTTATCCTTCTTTGCTTCACACGTTTTCTCTTTATAACACTATATTCGTGAGCCTAGTATAAGACGAGAGTAAATGAAAATCTTAGAAATTAGAGTTAATTATGTAATTGTTTAAAGTTAAAAGAAAAAACTGTCAATTTTTCGAAACTGTTGTGGCAAGGAAAATTGTTCCAGGACAATTATAAAAAAAGAAGGCTGGAATTCTCTTCCATTTCGCAGCAAACAAGCTGAAGGAAAGTTTTATGCAGTTAGGTTGGCCACAGACCGAGAAGACGCGGAAAGCAGGGTTGAGTGAAGAACTTTCGCGTGGGGAGTACGATATTTCAAAGAGATCGGGAATTAGCTGTTTTTTTTAATGCCACGAGAGGTAATTACGAAGAAATCAGGGCGCTAGCCGTACACAAAAAAGGAAGGTGCCGCATTCATTGTACAGTGACAAAAATATGATTTCCTCCTAATTGTCCTTGTTTTTCCTATTTTGAGGAATGATTATGTTGGAACTTGATATTGTAAACTTTCGGTGGTACATTTTGCGAAGGTTGCTGATAAATCATTATCACCTTCCCATTACGGATTAGGCATTGCTGCGTTCGTTCTTTTTGGAGGCTCATCGCATTCTTTGTAGTAGGGCGAAGGTATTAGAAGAGGAGATCGACAGCGGAGGCTATTTACGCCGCGTTTTTGGTGTCCTTTAGCTAATCCACCAATCGGTTGGAACACCATGGTTAATTTTCGGATACCGTTGAAGTTGCTTATCTTACAAATTGATTTACGTGCTAGTACCTACAAACAAGCTATTTGCATTATTACAAATGGAAAGGCAGGCTAAGTATAATGGGATGGGACACGGTTTTTCTGATACAGTTTACGTGATAGTTTCGAGGGAAGGGCTCTATTTTCTTTTCCACCAGAAAAAAAAACGTTAGTTTGAGGTGACGAACTCTTAAATTGATTTTGCATTCATTTCTCGATGCTGAAGAGTTCGTTACATGAATTTTCACCGGCTCGTGATGCGCACTTATAAAGTTTTTTGTTGAGTTACCTAGATAAAGATTCGTCTGTGCAACGTATCATTCTCCGCAGAATTTCCATATTGAAAATGGAAACTGTGAATGCTTAAACGATATTCCAAGTGGTAGGATTTTTAAGTTCGATTAAAAGAAAATGTCGTGTCGTCATGGCGGCGACAGCGCTAAGCTCTTTTTCTCAGCCTACTTATTGCTGAATAACAAAAATGAAAAACTCTTTAGGCCGTAAACAGTAAGTACCTCACATGGAAATAAATGAATCGGATAAAATTCAAATGGGTTAAGTTTCTAAATTTCCGTGGCATTCACGAAGTAGTTTGCAAGGGTATGCAACCAAACAACGGAGTCCAACAAGGCGAGGAAAACACCAAATCACTCACTTAGCACGCACCCATATATTTTATCAAACGTAAATGTGTACAAAATGTACGTACAACTTATGCGTATGCTTGATTGTGTGTGTGTGTGGATGTTTTTTTTCCTTGAAATATCTTTATAATGCCATTTTTCAAGAGAGAAATGCCAAGATGAGAAATTTTGGATTGGAAAAGATTTTAAAGTGGGTGGTTGACGAGATCGAAAGATTTATCATTTGCAATTTTGTAAACTTATCGTTTTGGTTGTTTAAATTGTACTAAATTGTACGATGCATTCGAGCTTATGTATGCAATTCTCCAATTTACTCCGTTGAAGAAAATGAATGCTTAAAGATGGGAATAGAATGAGACGTTCTAAGGCTCATATCTACAAGTGTGTATGCATGTGTGTATATATTGTATTTTTAGAAATCAAATAATGCCGTGGGGGTAGAAAATATTCCTATGGAACTACTTAAAGGTCTAGGTAAATGTGGCAAGAGGAGAATATATGGACTGATTCGTATTATCTATGAGGAAGGAAAATAGCCTGAAGACTTTGTGAGATCAGTGTTAGTTCCTATTCCGAAAAAGGTAAAGGATACATTATGTGAGGATTACAGAACAATAAGTTTGATATCCCACGCAACTAAGGTTGCTCTCAGGATCAACAAAAGGAGAGAGAATAGAGCAAATGGTTACTTAGTGGATGATCAGTTTGTGTTTAGGACGGGGAGTGGTACGTGTGATCCCATTGCAGTAATGAGATCACTAATCGAGAGGAATATAGAATACAATCAGAACGTATTTGCCTGTTTCGTAAATTTCGAAAAGGCGTTTGATAGAGTGAATTGGGAAAAAATAATGAGTATATTTCAGAAAATAGGAATAAATTGGAGAGACAGGAGGCTAATCCGCAACCTATACATATCTCAGACTGCTTAGATGAGAGTGAGGAATGAAGAGTCCGGATGGGCAGTGTTAGGAACGGTGTAAGGCAGGATTGCCCATTATCACCAATGATATATTAAAAAAAATAATGATAATAATAAATAATAATAATAAAATAATGATACATAAATATGATGACCAAGCTTTAGTTTGTTAGTCAGCCATGGGGTTGCAAGCATTGCTGAGTGATTAGGAAATTTAGTGCGATAGATGTGGGATGAGAATCAATATAAATAAAACAAAGGTTATGCGATTTTCCAGAAAGACAAAGGCTAAGCTTAAATTAAAATAGGAGGGCAAAAACTAGAGCAGGTGGAACGATTTACGTATCTCGGAAGTGTTTTGGACCAAAATAGTCAAAGTAGTGGGGACATAATGATAAGAATAGCCCTTTGGGAAAGAGGTATTCATGAGGAGGAGGGAGTTGATGACAGGGACAATTCATATATTCTCCTATCCGCTGGACCATAAGCCACAATTGCTAAAAAGGGCGTTATAACTTCCTAGTTGTTACAAATTACCTTATGGGTGTGTAAATGAAATCTCTAGGTGAAACAAAATTTTGAACTGGAGAACAACACTGTTCACTCTCCCGTTCTCTCTCTTTCGGCCCTACTGCAAGGAAAACCTCACCAGATTTTCTCCTTCATGCACGTAACGTGCCTGGTCCCTATAGGTATTTTAGTTAGTCTGCGACCCTTGATTTACGCCGGAGCTACTGCTCCAGGAAACGATCAAAGCGGTCGTGACAACCGTTTTTGTCGCGCGCTCCACTGTTGACACAACGCGTTGGGGAAAAGGGGAATTATACGGCTGAAATCAAGCTGAAGCCCCTCGCCTTTCCTATCTCCGTACGCTTTGAATGGGGGAACACCATTCGGTTGGATCCGGAAGAGGGTCAAGTTGATCGTGCGCGGTCATTTTTGGGCAGTCGTAAGCCGAGTTGCTTTAAAAATTCACGCACATAAAAAAGCCGTTCTTGTGGTGCGGAGGGCAAGCTGCACTGTAAGGTCCTGCCCCGAGAGAAGGGTGTCCCTCACCTTTTATGGCACGGGAAATACCATCCGGAGCCAGGAATATACTCCGAATGTCCCGGGGGGAAGGCCGAATGCTTCTGTCGCGCTGTTTCGGCTCCGTGTTCACATTTTCTGAATGCAGGCGTGAGGTCCCGAGAAAGTGTCGCATCTCCCAGGGGGTTAGCAACCGACGTTGCCTTGAGAAGATGTCGTTGGTTTCTTCATTAAAACTCTTGTCTGGATCATGAGTCTTCAATTTGCAACAATTATACCATTTTAAAATGATTCAAAATCACGCATGTCGCGATAGAATAAGAGCTTTATTCATTACCCCATGGAAAATAATAGTACTAGATATTCTCCTGCTGTCCTTTCTCTTTTATGCTCCTGAAGAGGCATGGGAAGATTACTTTTAAGTCCAACACTGTTTGGATTCTTCGCGGAATTATAATATCACGGTATAAGAGGATTGCAAGTTCGTCACGCTTTGTGTTTTCAGGGCGCGAGGTCAAATCCTCACGTAGCATCCTGGTTAATCATTTGTTCTCGTTCATCGTAATCCTTGTTTTCCTCCCTTTTCCTCTTCCTTCTTCAATTTGCACTCCTATCTTTTCGCCTTTTCCCTTCCATGCTCTGATTTTTTAGCATTTCCGACCTAGTTGGGAGGGCGGAAAAAAATGTCACCGCCGTTCGAACCTGCCCGTGGAGGTTCTGATTGTATTTTATTTCTAATAATTGTGTTATCTCTTGATTGTCACTTGAATTCTTTACTCCCATATTAAGTGCACCTCTGATGTATCGAAAGCAATATGGAGAAAACGTACTGGTTTATAAAATACCGGAAAATGTTTTTGGGGAAAAATGTCGCGGGAGCGGATACCTAGCTAAAATAAAATTCGTACTCCGTATTGTCACATCGGGGTCATGTTTTGACGTTCTGTTTTCTGCTTCTTCCATTCGGGGACGGAATCGAGCCAGTCAACTCGTATCTCCTATCTCGTTGCAGCTAGCCGTTCTATCGTTTTTTTCAGAAGGCGTAGAAGGCACAGAAATGGGGCGCCACCTCTCTAACCTATCGCACTGGTGGAGGGGTGTGAAATCGTTATTCCGACTCTGTGCGGTCGTGCATAGTGGAAGACTAATTATTGTGTGAAATGCAGTGTTGTATATTCGGCCTTGTATTTATTTTTCGAGAGTTCATCAAAAGCTTAACGACGACGGGCGGGATGAGCCGTGCAAATTTAATAATGGCGATTACAGACCTCCGTCCCAGCTGTATTCTAACCTCGGGACGTGGATATTTGTTTTTACACGGCCTTGCAGCGTTACCCTCACTTGATTTGTTTGCCTCGCGTGGAATCCACGGGTTGGTAATATGTATATTTCGCGACAAATGACTTTCACTAATCGATTGTCGGAATGGCTTCCAGAAAAGCAACGTCTGGAAGCCTACGCCGTGAGAACCAACATTCCGTATTTAATTCAGCGCCGAGTGAGCCAAATTTTATTATTTAGATGCCTGATGACATTAAGAAACTGTTCAAATTTTTCCAAGGTAAAATTTTCATTCCCCATAAAAATATTTCAGATTCTCAATATTTTCTATGAGGGCCCTAAGGTATTCCGCCCGTGGAGAACACATTTTATTTTTGGAGTCGAATACAAGGTTCGTATAAAAAGTATCGGTAACAATTTTTTCCTGACATGTGCGTGAAGTACTGAATTCAGACCGTTGGTTAGGCTTGCGAATGATCGCAGATCGTGTTGGTATTGATGAGATGACAGTGTACCCCATAATCACTGAAAATCTGGCGATGCGAAATATCTGCGCTAAACTCATCCCGAAGGCATCCAGTCACATCTGCTTCTAAGATAACTGACAATCTGACAAAAAACTACATGACGACGATTCCCCAACCCTCTTTCAGTGTCGACTTGGCTCCAGCATCCTACTTCCTATTCCCAAAAGTGAAATGCTTCCTCAAAGGACACCCCCATGTGTCCACGAAGTCCCATCAAAGAAGCTTGCACGCGTACCCTTAAGGACCTTCCGGAATCCGCCTACCAGGGAGCCTTCGAGTCGTGGAAAAGCCACTGGCAAAGTGTGTCCACGATCAATAGATGCACTTTGAAGAATTTTGAGGCATTGCAACAATATTTGAAGTAAATCATTTTTTCAGAAAATTTTCCAGATACGTTTTATACAAACCGTGTAATTTGCCCTTTATCATTTTGTGTGAATGGGGGATGATTTTTATTTAATGCAACGATGAATTTCAATTCACATTATGCAAATATTCTGTTAAATATTTATTTACTTGGGTTTGTATTTTCGCAATATTAGAAGGTGGTAATAGCTTCGTAATAAATAAATGACTGATGTTTTTATAACGTTGAAAACTTAATGAAACATAAATGACATGTTTCTCAAATATCGTACGTTGTACCTGATACTTACGTTCCAAGGAAAATTTAAAAGTTTCCAGTATTTTCCGTGTACTGTTTTTGAGTTAATCTCATGGGAAAGATTAATATGTCGAATTAAAATGCTCTAAACGGTGTACGAGTAACATTCTAATTATGTTTTGAAAATTTCGATGGTTTTTTATGTTATCTTTGTTGCTTAAAGGTCGAAATTGATGTAATTTTCAATTAAAAACTATTGACAGGAGTTATCTATTTTACTAATATTACTGTAGTATTTTAATGCTTAATGATACTGTATTTAACCATTGACCGTTCTCCCAGAGGTATTTTTTTTTTCAAACAAAGAATATATAGTTGAGTTTCTTGAATATTTGGGCATCAAATGCGAATTGAGCGTTAAAATTAAGAGTTGCACGTGCATTAATGAGAATTATCTTTGCATCAAAGGTGATATATATTTACTGATATAGAACCAGGAATATCATGTAAAGATGAGTGCGACAAAAAGTTGCAGGAGAATTTACTGACGAATTATTGGCACTCGTCGCCTAATGATACTATATGCCGACGACCAATCCGAGGAACTCGAAGTATAGCTCCAATCCTTCATCCATCATCCATTTCCGGCAAAAGAAATATCAGCATTATTGAGCTCGCACAGAATCCATTGGGATCGTTGTCTACATGCACGTCTGTGTACAAAAATCACAGGAACTGGAAGTAGAATATTGGGTTCAAAATTACGAGAAAAGTTGAACCTTCCAGATGATCCCCAGCGAATATTGTGCCGAAATATTTTATTAATTTAAATTTCTGCGATCTTCATCGAAGTGAAAAATGGCGACATTCACATGCGTCATCCAAAACAACCGACATAGATGCAATTCCAAAAAGAAGTGAAATCACTAAAACTGAAAGGCAAAGGACGCGTGAATTTCTTTTTTCAAATGAGAAATTCAGTTATTCCACATGGAATTTGATATTTGATTTCAGTTTTGAAAAAATCGCATCGATACATACAAAAAAATATCATCCTTTTGGTCAGGTCATAATTGCAATGCAAAATATGAAAAACCATGTTTTTATTCCTTTTATTAACTGAGCCTGGATGCCTTGAGGAGTTGCTTATTTTGGCATGGGTGAGAGCATTTAGTGCACAACTAAAGTATTTTAGTGGCATTAATATTTACTGATGAATTCATGGACAAATGAAAATAACCATGCCATTTAAATGAGCAAGGACGTGTATTTAAATTAAATAGTCAAAGTAAAAAAAATACTCGTTGAACTTCCTCAGTGTCAATAATTTTCGTGCTCTGCCGTGGTAACTAAATAAGTGGGAGCTGAAAGCGCGAAGAAAGCGTACCACTTGGTAGTTTCATAGTCTTTTTTTGTTTTTATAACCTTATTAGACTGAAAATTGAATTAATGCTTCGCTGATGTCAGATGAATATAGCCCTTATGTGCTGTGATACTAACTAAATTTCCTCAGAATCCATTTCAATTGCATGTGACCCAAATTATATCCAATTGAAACGGCTTCTCCGAATCCGTAGGTAGTACGTACCTACCATGAAAATAACCTTTCTGGTGCCTACTTACTGTGCTGAATTGTCCGGTGGATCGCATTATATTGATAGTTTTACTGCACCGACCTCGCGTGCAAACCGATATTCTTTTTATACGTATGTCGTATCAAATGTGTGTGCACGGTTCTTCGATGTCTTCGTCAACATTTCCCATTCCCTCTCACCGACGACCTCAGCTTAATCTCGAGAGGAAGAACCAACCCTTTTTCTGTGAGCCTGCATCGCGTGCGCGGGCCACGTGATCCGTGGAAGACCCGACGGGAGGGGAGGAGTAAACTGTGATCCGGCTCTTCTATTAAAGGACTCCCGGGGAACGCGATCCCCTGGCGCTTCCATCCCCCAGGGGGCCTGCACACAACCGAAGCGGGCTTCTTCCTCAAACTCCCCCTTCGCTCTCTCCTTCCTTCCGCCTCTCGATAAACAAACTTCCCAGTCCTCCTCCGTGGACTGAAATTCACAATTTTCCCGGCAGAACTTTTTTTAAGCCCTAGCGAAGCGGCCGACGTAATGGATTTACCCTAGAGGGGTTAATTATCACCCTTAACGATTCCCAAACTCTTTCGGAGCCGAAGTTTCCTTCAATGTCTCGTCTCTCCGTGTCCGGCGTGTGCTCGGCGGAAAACGTATTTGATCAATCTAATACTCGTTCTGTGAATACGTCTTCCGTAGTCATTTCTGATGAGTTAAGCCGTCCACCAACGTCCTTTTCTTCTTAACCTTCGTCTTCTTAAACAGATCATCGACTATGAACCCCTGCACATTTTACCTCGGTGTTCGTCATGGTCCAGGTGGCATCGTAGCCGAGGCGGCTCGAATAGTCGGTTCGGGAGGCCTCATGCGGTCACGTCTGTTGCACAAGTTTTTCTCCCACGAAGCATTCAGCTTGCCCCCATGTGGAATGTGCCTCAAATTTGGACTCGCCTGTAGGCTAAAAAAAATGTGGGAGTTTGGTTTGTAAAGAGGATTCTTAACGTCGTTTTCCAGGGTACCAAAATAGGTGATCCCTCCGTTCCAAAAGACGCATACTCTTTCCTTCCCATTCGGCCAATCTCTATACCGACTACCTACGCTTTGTTGCATTAAGTTTTCCGAATTCTTGTTGAGGTCTGAATAAAGGATGAATCGAGTAACTGAGTATCGGATACTTAATTTTTCATTCATATGCATACTACAATACGGCGGTAAAGCCTTGATCCGCCCACGGGGCGGAGATCGAGTTAATTTCCGCCTACTGGAAAGTTGTGCGCCTTTTTGTAGAGTGGGACTTAATAGATTCCATTGCAGCTTGCATTTTTTTTCTAATTCCTTCGAAATGAGCCTCGTGACGCATTTCAAAGATTGGGATGGTGTGCGTGGGAGAAGGGGTCACGGCAAATGTCACCGAAAGTAACACGAGGGGAAAGGGGTGGAGGGAGGGGAGGTCTACCCTACGTCACGTGCCACCTTCCGTTTTTAAATTTCCAAACACCGCTCCTTTCATTTGTTTTCCACCGGACGCGGGTCGTGCGTCACCATCTGGCTGCACTTTGATGCATCCCACACAAGGCGAAAAGCTGCTATCTTTTTTTTTTGTTAAACACTTCATTGCCCGAGTTTAAGGCTGTAGAAATATCGGTGAAACGACTTCTTTTGTGAGCTTTGGGCGTTTAAGGTTTGCTTTTCGGTCGGATGGATGTTAAATGTGGAAAGTAAAAAATAGAGTAAATCATTTTTTTCCACCGAGGAATCCTCATGGGGGGGATATGGGAAGTCGAGGCAGTGATGCACACACGCTCCCGTCGGATTTATAATGAGCAAGCGCTTGCATTCTTCGTCGAGGACTCTGGGATTACCGAGAGTAAATTACTGTAAAATGATGAAGGGAAAAAAATGAGAGCGAGAACGTTGCGGGGAGATAGCGATGGGGTGTGGAGCAGGCGGACGTACGTCACCTTTTAGACTCCTGCGAGACGGGGGCACAGATGACCGAAATGTGCGCCGCGTGGTTGGTATAGGTGGCCTTTTCCGACACGAACCAACGCACAATCAGTAAAAGGCGGAGAAATTATGACGACTTTGCCTTGGTACTTTGGAAAGCTAAAATAAAAAGAAAAGTGTTAGCGTGGAGAACAATGTTTTTTTCCCTCCTATAATCTCAGACTCTTGGAAGTTGTTTTATCATCAATTGAAGTGCTCATATTGCGTTAGATTGATGGTATGTATTTTTCAACAGCCTTGTCCATAATACCTTATCTACTCAAAGATAACGGAACACCGCATTGCAGTTATTACTGATAATGTGAATAATTTCATCGTGAAACACGCAGAAATATATCGCATTGGTAGCACGTTACATATGAACGCTGTTGAAAATTATGTATGTCATTTTATTTAGAAGGATTCGCGAAAGGATCTGCATCCTTCTTCCCATTATCATAGTGCACACATACCGTCTCCTATTCGAGTTTTAAATCATTGTGGCAATCTTGAATTTTTCTCTTTCCCGCCTTCCTCAGCCCCGTTGTTAGTACCGAGTATTTTCCAATGCAGCTCTTGAACTGAATTGGTTAGTAAGTTAAGGAAGAGGTATCGAGTAGATGCAGTTGTTCATTTAACCCGACGAAAAGTTCTTCCCTTTACTGAAGTCGATTTAAAAAATAAAAGAATAGGTATGTCTGGACTGGAACATGGCATACGTCCTTGAAGAGAAGGGGAGATCTCTTGAGATTTTTTACGGCCTAGCGGAAATAATTTCAAAGATATAAGGGCAATCTGTAGGCCGACTGATGGGGCTCATAGCGGTGCAAGTCAATTGAAATGAACTCGTGAGATAGCAGGTTAAGATTGGAACTTGGAATTGTGATTCACATTTTCCGGCCTTCGTCGTTGGAGACGTAATTTTATCGTGCGCCCGTGTATGCTCCTTTGTTCCTTTCAACACGAATCCTAGCTCAAATTTAAAATTACATAGATAGAGACTAACTTCTACCCTTCTCCACGTAGATTGGAAAAGAGTAGAAGGTAGTCTGGTTGTATCACAGATTTATATAATCTTTCAGAGATTAGGTGCTTACCCATTGAATGTCGATGTACATCTTCCATTTAGAAGTACGTAGTTTCCACGAATGAGGGGAACTATCTCGACTGTACATACGGGCTTCAGTTTCCACAGAAACCATTGCATGCTTCAGTGATCACGATACGGATATTTCATTCACGTGGCTTAATTAACGTCTCTAAATAATTTTTTTGGTAATATTCAATGCTAAACAGTAATATGAAGAGTATTACTTGCCGGGTTATTCACTTCGTCTTTGACATATATTACAGTATGTATGAACAATTATCTTCGAATGAAAAACCTTTCATGAAATGAAAGGAAATACCTTCCTGAGGCTTCAATTCAATTATCATATTTTCTTTCACAGTTATGAATTAACAAGATAAGTGGTCTGGTTCAGCATTTGCAGTCATATTGTTCAATTTTGTCGTACCTGGTGTACGTAGAATGAATTACAATTATGGCGATGGATAGAAACTTTTTAGTTTGCTTGTGAGCAGGAATTGAGAAATGCGTATTATGTAAAGGATTATAATTTTATAAATTGCATTTCGTTCAAGTGATACTGTTCAAAAAAGCAACGACATATTTTTTAGAGAAATCTTCGTTCTACGATTCATTTAAAAGTTGCAATGGCGAATTAGGGTGCTTTTCTTGACGAAATATGGCAACATTTTGACTGCCTAGTTTGCCGGAAAAAATAACGTGTCGTAAACTATTGAAAACGTAGCACAATATTTTCCTTTGAAGCAATAGCAAGTCATTCTAAATATCAGGTGACCACCATGCTGAAGAAAACACGTGCGTGACGCTTTGATATGACGGTGAACATGTCATGTCTTATTTGTTGAGTGGTTACTTTTCGGTGGACGCTTGAGCTTCGAATCAAACGATATCGGTGTGTGGTTTCAAAAACTTGAGTTTTCACAACAGTGTAGCTATAAAATGTATGACTGTGTCAAATCATTGGACTGAATTGAAATATTCTTAACGTTCAGCAACGTTCTCCTTGACTGGGAAATTTTCGCATTTCGTTGCACATCAGTGGATGAAACCGTTTAAGTAACTTCCTTGGCCTTTCCCACAATTATTTGAATAGGAGCGTTATACATATTGTATAGTGTTATACACATTGCGCAGAATTCGGGGAAAAAGTGCATAAAGAAGGCCCCCCCACCCCTTAGCGAACGTAAATTGTTTCTTGTTAGCTACCATAGATTTGATACATATTTCAATAGTTTAAAAAGAATATGTAGCTGCATTCGTTTCTCTCGCCCCTAAAGTGGATTTTAAAATATTAGGAGTCACTGTTGAGGAGTCACACAAATTGCTCCCCGCGATCTTCCCCGTGAATGCGCTCCCGATCGTCCGTCCTGCACGTGCCGTATCTCAACCTCCCCTTCAGTTCCTCTCGTCAAATTTTTAATTGGCATTCCTTTCACCACTTATGCGTGTGCGTGAAGAGCTTCGGCAGGCCTCCAAACCTTACGATATGGAGATAGTGATACCTTTCGCCGACAGCAACATCGGGAAAATCCGAACCCCTCCCCATCTTCCCTCAGCATACAAACCAACTTCCCTCAGCCAACTAACCTACCCCATTTTCTTTAGATGAAGCACGTACGGGCGTCCGTAACAGTCACTATGCCCTGCAATAACTACTGCCACTGATGATTTGATGAGGATACCTATATTTTATCTGATACTATAAATTATGCGTTTAGAGAAATGTGTCATAATTGGCGGGAGTGCGAAATGTAAAAATTACATGTCATGCTATGGTTACGTATCTTGCTGTAATCTTGAGCGTGGGAAATTGTGTGATCACATGTCTCTCTCGTATCAGTAGTGTAATTTAATTTTTTAGACGTACTTTCTTGACAACTGTACGCTTTCTGTCGTTCTCATGAGGCTGATATTATTTTAAAAATCACTTAATGATATCTAAACTACATTCTTGTGGAAATGGGCAAGAACTAATTTTAACCAACCATGCTTTCCCATTCCAAATGGATTTTTCTACACCGTTTGGACAGTGCGACAAGGCACACACTCGTAAAAAATAGTCGATTTGCGGAAAGGAATCCTAAGGCATCAGTGTGTCATCCACGAAGTTCTTTCAGCGCGAAATCGTTTTTTTTCCACGAGCAAGAACATTTCAAATGTCTCCAGTTTAATCCACTCGAATCAAAAACTATTTTCGTCCAGTTACGCCCGCCTATCGTACGCAAGGGCACTCACTAGTGTGGTAGGATGAATGTGAGGCAAACGGGCATTAATTGTACATTCACGTGGTGGGAAGGAGTCGGTCTGCATTAGGTCCTTAACCTCTCTCCCGACACTTGGCTCCTTTGGAGGGGAAATCGCGGAAATGGTGGGGTGGGTGGAAGCTGGTGCTCCGCCGCCGAAATATGTATAGAGCGATGACTAATCGCTCTGTAATTCCCTCTCGCCTTCGGAATTGGCGGCATTTTGCTCACCCTGCATTTTGTGTGGCGCCTCATGGCACGTTAGTAGCTGTGAATTCGTAATCTCGTCATGGGGAATGGGATCCCAAGGGACTCTCGTGGGAGAGCTAGATTGCTGTCCATCCCGTTCCACTCACGTTTCCAACTGTCTGCGTTCCATTTTAGATCGATAGCGTGTTTAAATATTTCATTTATATATTTTTTATTTTACATTTCAATGGACCAAGTTCTTTTGGGATCGAAATATTTGTTAATATGAATGACAGTTTAAATATTCTCCTAGAAAAGGCAGTCCTCAGTCTTTTCCTCTCTTTATTTGTCAAGAAAAAGAGAACTTAAGAATGTATGACACGTGAATGTGAACTTTTTTTCCGCACATCGAGCGTATATATGTTACTGTACGTTACTTACAGTAACGATCAACACACATTTTAATGCATAGTTTGAAGTATGCCCAATCGGAGTTCCACTCTCGTTCACTTGGTTTTAAGGGAACAAATGTTAATGTATGCTTATTATGAAAAAGCACCGCATTGCAACTCCGAAACAAGCAAAGATTTATGTATAGAAATCTTTGTAAACATAGTTCCTCGTTATAAATGTTGCCATTTACTTGCCGAAAGACGTAACGCGTGAGAGTCTGACACCATTAGGTGTCACTTTAATATTACTGCTACGAACAAAATTTCATGGCTACATCAACGGCTATTATTAATGTTTTTTGGTTATAGGGGCATGGTTTTTTTGTCATTGTGCGTGGAGAACTTGATTTTTTTCATTTGAATGGCAAAGCTGATACCGTAGATTTCATTGGAAGTGCCATCGACCATATTTGGTGCCTTTTTCTTCCCAATGAGGCCAGCGTAAGTATGACCTCACGCCTTATCTCCTTCGTCATTGTTACCAAATTAAATCAAACCTATACTTGGATGGCGCAAGTGATCTCATGCTGCTGGCTTTAAAAAATTCTGTTTGTGAGTTATTTTTTTTACCAAATTTAGACCAGGAAATACCTTCAAATGGTACTCATACCTCATTTATGCCTACTCCGACTAGCTTCGGGTAATACCCTTTATCTACATACATCTACCAAATACTCCGGTAGCCAGTGTTATGGCACCAGATTCTTGTGCTTAAATAGGCACGCATACAAACACAGAAGCATACGTATGTACGTCATGCAGCAATGGGTGCGTTCGAGTTAAGCTCTGATTTTAGAACTTTCAATTAAAAATGTAGGAGTGGTTACGCCTGGTTTTTAATCATTCGAAAGAAAAACAAGTACTTGAATCTGGCGGTGGTGTCGATCTCTCTATCGTATGTTGGTCTCATGATCCTATCTGCTAATATATGTAATGTGGGGGGCTAACAATTATCTCCGTATCACAAGCTAACTCGAGTCTTTTCCTTTACGTAGTGTGTCTTTTAATATATATATATATATATATATATATATATATATATATATATATATATATATATGCGGGTCGCGGTGGTCTAGTGGGTAGAGCATTGGACTACTGACCGGAGGGTCCCGGGTTCGATTCCCGGGCAAGGCACTTTGGGCACCTGTAGCTCCACCCAAGCTAGTTGATTTTTCGGGTACCAGATCTTCCTGGGAAACCATAACCGGCACAGGGAAAGGAACTAGCCCCCCTACCCTGATGTGTGAATATTCACACGCCGTCGGGCTTGGTACACGGGTGAGCTCTACCATCACCTACTAAACCGACCTTCGGGTTGATTACTGTGTTTATGGTTATATATATATATATATATATATATATATATATATATATATATATATAACCATAAACACAGTACACAGATTACTGTGTTTATGGTTATATATATATATAGTGTTTATGGTTATATATATATATATATAACCATAAACACAGTAATCAACCCGAAGGTCGGTATTATATATATATATATAATGTAAATATACACAATACATACATATTTTTAAAATAACATTTTTATTGGGGTTCACTAATGTTCGATGCAGTCAGATTCAGTTCGATTTAGTCTGGTGTGTATTCACCACCTACCATTCCCCCTAGCGGTGGCCTCCTGGGTACTAAAAGATAGAAAAAAACATTTGCACAGTTGAAAGAAAAACTTTATTTAATAAAAAAGATTGATTAAAACGAAAATAACTCACTGAAATATCTGTGACTGGGACCATCGAAATATTGAAGAAAGTTTTTTTGTTTTGGTAAATCTTTTCATTTTTCTTTTCACTATGATTAAATGCGTGTTCATCGAGAATTAATGAACGCCATAAAGGTACTGTCTGTACAAGATGTGTATGTATATACATATATATATATATATATATATATATAAATTTAAAAAAATACTTTAAGCAATTTTATAATTTAAAAATATTATATTTATAGAAAAGAGTAATAAAATTTTTTTATTTCGAACTTACACGAGTACGCATAATTGAATGCGGACGCGTGACGCAACTTCCAATTCGATATTTCTAACTAATAAATAAGTGAGTCAGCTGTCCTTGGTGAGAAATACGTATCTATAAATTGGGGACAGTTAAGTGTGACCTGAGAGTCCAAAGCATAGAGCGTTCGGCCTCCAAAGAGTCCCGGCTTCATATCCCGGTTTAAGCATTTAAATTCTAAGTTACTTAAAACCAAGTACCTTGAAACAATTTACTAGCCTGGATTACCAGTTACTAGGTGTAAAACCAAAAGATGGCACAAGAAAAGGAACTGCGCCCTCTTGGTCGACTGTACGAATTTCGTGCGGTCCAGCCGTTCTTGCGTATCGTGAATTATAAGTGAGATGAATCTTGATTACGTATGACTATGTATGTGTAAATTCATGGATGTGTTCCCTTGCTTACTTAGGCCATCCAACGTACATTGCGGTGCGAAATTGATAACGTTATGTGGGAAAATTGCACTCGATGGAATGGGACGAGCAAGCAGAAGCGGAGAGAAACGTGAATAAGAGCAATAGGCCATCAAGGGCCCCGAATTTATCTTCTGCGATTGAAAACTTGTCAAAAACTGACACCCCAGGGTACATTCATGGGGGCTTGTGAATTGGAACGGTACGCCTCCTTTCTGCCATTACGAGGGGGTCTTGCATAGATTTATTTAACTAACAAAAGTAGCATTTTCAAGCGTGAAAACAATGCTCTCCCCTGGAATTGTATTGAGAAACTTCGTTTTCCGCGCGACCTTTATTTCGCAAAACCCATGTTTCGTTAATGTGTGATATCATCTGGGACTCACTAGTACAAAGTCACAATCACAGTTACCTGAATATGCCGACTAAACCCTATCGCTAGTACACAGTTAACAGTCATTAGTACTCAGTCACCAGTCACTAGTATACACAGTAAAAATTACAGTTTCCGCAGTGCCGCGACGCAATGAACTTGGGTCGTGCCCAATAAAAGTCGTGCGGAAAGCAACGTTTTTTATTTCAATTCCAGTATGAAATAATTCCTCCAAGTGACGCCAGATACCATTAAATTTATGACTATCTTCGTCATGCAACGATCCTGCTGCAATTCCATGGACTTTAAATATTTTTTCCCTGCTTTCCTTTATTTTAAAATTTATTGAGTGGAGGGAAGTGATAACTTCACTTTACCCTCGGCTGTCTGCCCCTCGGGGAGGGAAGGGGGGAGGATCCATACTCCCCTTTCCCATCCCCCGATCCATTTGCCGCTTGGGATAGGAATTTCATTGCCAAATCCGAGTTCATATTTTAAAATGACGTTTTTATAGCTCTTCTAGTCAGTAGCATATTGTCTTTTCCTTCAATTCTTTCATTTATCGTCATGTTAATATTTTTTAGCAATAAAAAATGGTGATAAATCGTGAAAAAAATCTTAAACTCGTTGCCGCATTCGAAGTGGAAAGCTGAAAGGGGTTAGTTCCAAGAAACTGCGGGAGATGCCGCGAGAGTAACTTTTAACGTAGTAATCCGCTAAATGTGCATTACAAATGTAACGAAGTAAGAGTGCCAAAATCATTCACCTTGAACAGGATTCGAACCCGGCTGCTTGCTAATTGCTTTAGACATTTAAGCTACCGAGGCGTCCTCTTACACACCGAAATTACGGGGGCTTTAAAGGAGCAAGATGTTGTGATAAAATACCTTGCATACAATGTCACAAGCATTCGTAGTCGTGCGCGATGCGCCACAGTCCTCAAGGTTAAAGGCAACAAATTGTTGCATTGTAATAGATTAGTGTTTGAAAACATGCAAAAAATTATTGAACGTTTGCATTCCACATAGTAAAGTTTTAAAACAGTTTCACTTCACTGAAGAATTGTCATTGATTTCTGAAGGTGCTATAGTTGATTGAAATAATTTGAAATGAATATTTAATTCTGTGGAACGAAATTTTAAAAATATTCTATACAATTTTTCCAGCCACAATGGAATTCTACTAAGTCTTGGCCTAGACCATAACTCTGATTGGGTAGACTGACATCTTCTTGGTACAAGATTTTTTCATCCCCGCATGCATTGAAGTGCGTAGTCACTTGTCAAGTCGGAACCACAAACCTACAACGCTGGTCGGGGCATTGGAAGTAGTGACGTGTTTTGGGTTTCCATGGCAGTCCTAGTACATGCGGAATCCCCATCCCAAGTCATTGAATTATCTGGAAAACATTTCGTTCCTCAGGAACGGGTCGTGTTAACGTGTGACTTGAACTGTGTTTCTGCCAATTCACAGCCCGAATTCTGACCGGTCATGCCAAAATAATTTTCCTCTTGTATTTGAGGTGATGTCGGTAGACATGTAATTCTCCCTCCAATTTTTACTCTGCGCCATTTTATTCCACCACCTGTAAATATGAATGGGTTGTTCGATTTTCATTTTTAACGGCACACTAACAAACCAGAGGTGCAACGGGGTGCTATATTGCTGTGGTAACGACAACGGTAACGGGATGCCGAAGACGGTTTTAGAGAGAGGGTAAAATGGCGGGAAAGCAAGGTAGAGAGAGGAAATGGTTTGAGAATAACTATTGTTAGTTAGGGCTTAGGATTACAGTAGTATTTAGTGTCGGGACCCTTAAAAAACTTACCCTAATCCGGTAGACTATTTCTAATAAACCTAACGATAAAAAAACTTAAAGGATTGATAGAGACTGAGTCAATTTGACCAAGAAAAAACTCCCCTTAGCTCAGTTGGAGAAAAACCGCACAGAACCCTCCACGAGTTTCAAAACATGCATCTTCCTTCCTTTCTCGCTCTTTCGGTTTTGACTTAAATTTGTTCACTGCGGTGTTTCGGTGTGCGGCCCCATCACATATTTACCGCCTCGATGTGCCTCACTTAAGCGAAAAGGTTGGGGACCCTCTCCACTCACAATAAAGCCTTTCTGTGTGTTTGAGAGTGGATTGAGGAAAAAATAGAGAAGGGGGAAGTTGGGAAGAGTCGGTCGTTTCGTACGGGGCTGGAGAGTGGGAAAGAGAAAAGGGAGAGAGAGAGAAAGAGAAAGGGGGAGAGAATAAAGGCGAAGAGCCAGGAAGGAAGGAGGATAGGTTGGTGTACCAAGGGAGAGGAAAATTTTTGAAAAGAGAGAGAAATATAATTCCCCCGAGTCTTTAGTTCCGTTCAATATGCATGGAGAGGTTGCATCCCAGTACTCGTATAAGTCAGCGCGATTTTAAGCCAAGACGAACACCACATAAATTAGTTGCGAAGCAGGCACTCTCATCGTTTCCGTGGCTCTCTTCTTCGAGAGTTGGGAGTGTTCTGTGTGATGGAACTACAGCGGGGCGTTTCCCCGGGTTCCAGTAAGGTGTGTGGTGCCCACTCGACATCGTGTGCGATATATGTTTGGTTAGCGTAAAAATATACGAATATGTCGTATGAAACTGGGAGTGGAGCATCACAATAGCAACATGTCAGCCATCCGCTTGGAACGAATATCAACGTTAAAAAAACTTGGCCATCTTCATTTCAGATTCATCGCCAACAGTCGCATTTCGATTAACTTAAAACTCCCCATTCACGTTTTATGCTCTTCCATACTTACTTTCCAAATTTCTGTTAAATCACAGAACACACAAAATTATTCTTGAAAGCTAACCTGCAATTTTTCTTCGTTAAAATCTTTGTGTTGTCCTTGGCCAAAGGATAGTAAAAATGTCCCTCCGTAAGTACTCAAGGGTGGAAATGCGGATCGGTACAGGCCTTTGGCGAAAACCCGCCAAAGGCTTGCGGTCACCCGATGAGAGTACGGTTTCTCTTTAGGTAACCCGTGTGGATTATCCGTGAGCATTCATGGTTGTGGCCATCAAGTCGACCGGGTTTTGCTCTAGAGGTAATCAGGCGTGCATCTAAACAACCAGTGTGGGTTTGCCATCGCGTGAAAGTTAAAGAAATGCAAGATGGAAAAATACGTAACCAAACCAATTCAAAGCGAGCTATCTTATTTGCCCCTTATGAGAGACGGGTTATCACGAGGGGGCGGGTGGGGGGAAACAGACAAAAGAGTTCCGCTCAAACTCCGGACGGTTCTCCGAATACGTACACTCCAAATTTCGACGTTCCCTTCCAGAGGAGGGTTTTTGGGGATGAGGGAATCGTGCCTTTGCGTACGCGCCTGGTGATGATTAGCATAGTTCTCTGAGAGAGCATCTTTGTCCTGGAATTGAGACCGTCCGTGTATGTACCATGCCACATGTTTGAAAGGGGTTCCTATCTAACCGTGGCAAGGGTTGTTGCTCCTTGCTCTCTGTGACCCTTTTCGGTGATTTGCATTTTCTCGCCATGTGGCTCGAATTAGAAGACGAGGCAGCAGCCGTTGTGCGAAGGACCTGAGGCGAAGATATCCTGAAGATGCCTTTGGGCGTCTTGAGACGAACTCTGATATGTTCACCAGTGCAGCAGGTCAGTGCAGTACGCGGCAAGTGGCATGATACCGGGGCTCTCACACTGAAAGCACGATTGATTTTACACGCCGTCGAACTTATTACCAGCACAACTCTCACTCATGTAACCAGTCGTGATGAACAGATTGTTTGATGATTCTGTACTAAGCCTTTTGGGAATCCTTCAAAATTTCTGTGGGCATCCACAGCTGACTAGAATTCATTCATAGATTTCCAATCAGAGGGCGGCATATTTCTCTAAAGTAAGCCAATTAAGGGTAGGTTTTGTGGCCATCTTTCAAACAGTTGACTTGGAATATTTCAGTTATTATTTCAGTGAAGTCATTGATTGGATTTGCATGTCCTTTAAGGCATCGTTCGCCGAAGGTACCGCGAGATTAGCGTTCGTGGTCGTGATTTGGACGGTTGATAAGATTTTTTACTTTTGTTATTCCATTAATTACACAGGCCTACAAAAAAATTTTTTTTTGGTGCCGGGAATCTTTGTGATGATTTCAATTATATTTGTAGAGCTGAATCCAAATATGAAATCCGTTTTTATTTAACAGCTCTACTTTTTTAGATATGGCACATCTTACGATTAGTTGTTTTAATATTTGATATATTCCGGAAAATAATTTTCAAAGTTAAATAAATCTATAAGTATACTAATTTATAACCACTCTGCGGTGTTCCTTTTATTTTCAATAAACTGTCAATAAGTTTTATGTATATTTCTATATTGTAGGCCAATGAGATAATTATTAATATAATATTCCCATATCATCATGTAGAAGATTTTTTTACGTAAGTAACAACATATCTATATCTTGAAAACTATAGCTGATAGGAAAAAACTAGTGTCATAATTGGATTCAGCACCCCAATTGTTCTTTAAATCAGCATTAAAAGCTCCGGCACCAAAACCACTGTTGGCCTGTGTTATTAATATAATATTCCCATATCATCATGTAGAAGATTTTTTTACGTAAGTAACAACATATCTATATCTTGAAAACTATAGCTGATAGGAGAAAACTAGTGTCATAATTGGATTCAGCACCCCAATTGTTCTTTAAAGCAGCATTAAAAGCACCGGCACCAAAACCACTGTTGGCCTGTGTTATATTTCACTCTATCCGTATATTTTTCATGGACAGCAGAGACAATAGCAATCATCTTTAGAAAGTTGGTGATTCTTTATTTTCATAGACGCCCAATTAAAAGGGAACGCTATCATTAGAGTGTTTAAAAATGAAAGACACCTGTCGAAAAATGAGAGGCAGTTGAAGAACTCGGGTCCGGTGTTTATTTTCATAACTTATTGACCTTTTCCTTTTATCAGGCATTATTAGTTGGACCATATTGTTCTGAAGCGAGAACTGAATGTTTTGTTGAGATAAAAAATAAAACATTATCAACAATTCTTGCATGTTTACTCAAAAAAGTTCGAAAATTACGGAAAGGGCGAAAGAGTCAACGCCTTAATTGGAGATGATTAAGTCATGTAAAAAGAGCATTGTTTCGAGACGGCTAGGGTATTTTCACTACCTATTCTTCCGGTGTTTTCCATTACCAGGTTATTGTTTAGATGAAAAAAATTACGAGAAAGAGAGAGAGGGAGGTACGGCATAGCTGACGAAAAGAGAAGAGAGCATTAGTTATTTACCTCGATTCATTGACCGTCTATTGTTCCTCGATTCTGGGAAGGTTCGAAGGATTTCCTGGAAGCTAGGTTTCCTGGGGCAGACTTCAAATTTGAAAGGAGTTCGAACATAAAAAATGGCAACCAATATTTTGACATTTTGATATTTCGAGAAGAAGCCTCAATTGTTGATGGATATTTGGCATTCTGAACGTACCTATATGCGTCAGTTTTCAATATATTTCGTCTCTCATTTGTTAGGACACATCCTAACGAATGAGAGAATGTTAATTTTGGAAGAATGTAGTAGTTGATGCCCAAACAATCGTAATCATGTGGGATCATTCCAAACAATTTCATGACATAGGTGCATTAATTTTCACTATGGATGAGTACCGAGGGCGGAAGTTCAAAGCTAAGTGCGCCATTCTTCTGAGTAGCGGATCTCGTATATATTAAAAAACTTACCCATTTACAAGACCGCTTTTCTTGTACACCAATGCGTTCTTGCGTTTGCTACTCCCTTACATTACTCCGGGCTTTTGCACGAAAATATGTTTTGAGATTTGTCAAAAGAAATTAGTTTTGAACCCCTATCCATGTCAACATTGAAAGAAATTTGGGCTCGTAAGGAGAATGCGGTGTTAATAGAGTGAGAGAGAGTGTGTGTGTGTATTTGTACCCATGAAATAATGGACATTATTTGAGGTAGAAAAACACTGGGAAATCGTTATCAGCAAATAAATGGATAGGTATGCATAAAAATAAAGCATAAATCCTCGATGGATAGTTCAAATACGGACGGAACGGTTTTTACATAAAACATGAGGAGTTTAATCATTAGGTAATTTGGTGAATAAACGACCCCTTCCTAAAAAAGAGCCAAGCAAAAAACTTTAGGGCTAAATTTAATTTCTCGGTCGACCAATTGGCTCTGACATGATTAAAAAAACGCGCTGGATTAATTAGGTGAAGATGAGTTTTTTCTTAAAAAGGAAAGGAGAACTTGCAACGATATGGTCTTAGTGGCGACATTAATACGAGTAGAAGCGAAGTAGGATATTATCTTATCTAAATAGGATGTCTTCATTTATTTCTTGGATTTAGAGAAGTCTCTCGCTAGATTGGAGTGGATAATTTTTACTGAACATGCGAAAGAATACATTATTGGACTCGGGAGATGGGTGGTTGATTAGAAACAACTGCATGTATCAAAGTTCACGGGTAACGGTAGCGAATGGCGAATCGGGTTTGGGTGGAGAAGTGAGACATGAATCCGTTATCCCCTGTCCGTGTTTACATGCACTCAGAGGAGGAAGTGGTGCCAGAGGCATGGGAGGGACTAGGGCTAGGAATAGGAGTGAGTAGTCGGAAGACCTGAAAGAATTTGCAATGGTGGCCCAGAGATATATTCGAACGAATAAGTCTCAGAAAGTGAGGGAACTAAAGAGATTGTTTGTTAAACGCACCACTTGATAATTACCATAAATATATAATGGGGAATAATATTTTTTCTACATCATTTTAGTAATTCTCAATGAGAAGGAGGTGAAGTTGAAGTCTAAACTTAAAAAAAAGCAGCGAGTGGGAAATGTATCGAAAGTGTAATCTTGGGAAGTACACATTTTACAAGAAAATGGCGGGAGAGTTAATATACAAGGCTAGACGAAGATTCAGGTGAATTATTAGTAAAAGAAGCGTTGTAAAGGAGACATAAATGATTACCATAACTCTGAGTGGGGAAATAATAATAGTCGTTGTAGTACCACAAAGAAAGTTTGTCTTTTTGTGAGCATTAGATTTGCGTTTTCTGGATACTAATGCGTGTCCATTGAAAGGAATTGAAAAAGAGACTGGTAAGCAATAGTTGGGAAGGCAAATAAGCTTAGTACGTAGATAAGAAGGAGGTCTAAGGGGAGAGTGGGAAGAAGGCAGAAAAAATAGATGAGGAAGATACGCGATGATAGATAGTGATAGTGGTATTAACAAATTTTATTTAAAGGAGAATTCTTAGAAAGTTCTATACAATGGATTATGTCTGGGTCTAGGCCTGGAAGAGGGAGGAAGAGAGGTTATATGCGTGCATTGAACGGCATGGAGTGAGATATTGCGAGGAGGTGAATAATTCATTTATGTGGGCCACAGACTGTTTGTAAAACTTCAAGCGGTTTTATCTCAATTTGTTAGACATCTATAGTGGTTCCAAGTCCAAAATCCTTCTCTAGATGATAGCCTGTCTGAAATAAAATGAATCAAGTCATTACTCGAAGTTTTGGTATGGAAATTGCACCTTTAAGTTTAGATCATAAAAATTTTAAATTGCGTCGCCATCTGAATTAGAAGGTACTTAGGCCATATGAAATTTAATTTGCAAATTGTTAACTAACAGGTGAAAAAATCACAATTTAAGCGTGCTATGCAGATTGCATTTACCTGTAACCACCTCAATATTTTTACTCTAATAACCTTGTTGTTATCTACCTTTCTCTTTACCAACACTCCGAAAATTCATGATTCACTTGAAAAAAAATATCTGTAAAAATGGGTGTTATCTCAACTTTCCTGGCCACGCGTTCTTGCCACATGTGGTTTCAGACTCAGAAAACTAAAATGCAGCTGTGAGCGAAAAATCAACAAAGCTTCCGCATGATATTTACTTTTCCATTTACCCCATTCCCATGAATGTCATTTGCTATAATTTTTTTTTAATAGGTAATCTACCGGTTAAGGTAGGTTTTTGGATGGACACAACTATCAAATAAACATTTTGTGACTCCCCACCTAGCAAACTAATCTATATCAGGTCCCTCTTCATCTCGGTGTACTTCTTTCCTCCCTTCATCTCGTCCAACATCCCTATCCTGTTCCTACCCTTACCTCGCTTGCCCAACATTCTTCCCTCTATTACCCTCTTCAACATTCCACTACCGCTCAATACGCCCTTCATCCATTTTTCCTGCCTCCATAGGATTTCTCTCAACAAACCCCTCTCCTCCCCCACCATTTCTAGTACTTCCTCATTTGTTTTCCTTTCGGTCCATTTCACCTTTTCCATTCTTCTCCACACCCACATTTCAAAAGCCTCCAATCTACGTCTATCCTCCTGCTTCAGCGACCACGTTTCCGCGCCGTACATAGCTACGCTCCATATCAGAGTTTTTACGAGTCTTGTCTTAACATCCCTACTCAACGTCCCCGTCATCAACTCCCTCCTCCTTGAGAAAGCCTCCTTGCCTAGCGCAATTCTTCTCCTTACGTCCCTACCACTTTGACCGTGTTGGTCCAAAACACTTCCGAGATATGTAAACTGTTCTACCTGCTCTATTTTTTCCCCGCCTATTTTAATATTTAGCTTAGCCTTTTTCTTTCTGGAAAATCGCATAACCTTTGTTTTACTAATATTGATTCTCATCCCATATTTATCGCACTGAACCTCCAATTCACTCAACAATGCTTGCAACCCCTTGGCTGACTGAGCAACTAATGCTTGGTCATCAGCAAACCTAACCGATTTTACGAATTCCCCTCCGACTTTCATTCCTACCTCCAGTTCTTCCCATGCCTCTTTAATCATTTCCTCTACATATACGTTGAACAGTACCGGTGACAATGGGCAACCCTGCCTTACACCTCTTCCTAACACTGCCCATCCGGACTCTCCGTTCCCCACTCGCACCTGAGCAGTCTGAGACATGTACAGGTTGCGGATCAGTCTCCTGTCCCTCCAATCCATTCCTATTTTCTGCAATACACGCATTAATTTTTCCCAATTCACTCTATCAAACGCTTTTTCGAAATCTACAAAACAGGCAAAAACGTCCTGATTGTATTCTATATTCCTCTCGACTAGTGATCTCATTACTGCAATGGCATCACGCGTACCTCTTCCTTTCCTGAACCCAAACTGATCATCCCCTAAGTAATCATTTGCCTTACTCTCTATCCTTTTGTTGATGATCCTGAGAATAACTTTAGCTGCGTGGGATATCAAACTTATTGTTCTGTAATCCTCACATGACGAAGCCTTTGCCTTTTTTGGAATAGGAACTAACACCGATCTCACAAAATCTTCCGGCCAGATTCCTTCCTCATAGATACTACGAATCAGTCCATATATGGCCTTTTTCCCACCTTTCCCTAACCATTTCAACATTTCTACAGGAATATTGTCCACCCCCACAGCCTTATTTGCTTTCATCTCCTTTAATGCCCTTTCTATTTCATCGTCGAGTATGCCTGGACCTAAGCTATCTTCTTCTACGTCATGTTCCTTTTCTATGTCTAACCTTGTCGGCCTAAGTTCTTTACCATACAGTGTTTCTATATATTCCTTTTATCTCTCTTGGATTTTTCCTGGTTCAACTATTATCTTACCCCATTTATCTTTAACTGTTAGCACACATCTTGCCTTCTTACTTCCCGATAATAACTTAACCTTGCTGTATAGAGCACCAATTTCACCCTTCTTCTGTAAACTTTCCATATCCTCGCATTGCGTTTTCCACCATTCTTCTTTTGCTTTATTTGTGGCCCTTCTCAATTTATTGTTTAACTCTTTGTACTTCATTTTGCCTAACTCTGTGTTTACATTTTTCCATCTTCTTCTCTCATCCATCTTTGCAATCATCTCATCCGTTACCCATGGTTTCCTTATCCTTTTCCCGTTAACGGTTCCTATAGTGTCTTTAGCGGCTTCCAATATCCCTTTCTTGATACATTCCCATTTTTCTTCGATAGTACTCAGTTCTTTACCGTCATCCATCATTTTCTCTACAGCCTCCTGATACTCCTTCCTCGTTAATTCATTTACTGCTTCTAAATTCCATTTTTTAGCCCGCCGCCCTTGCCTTATCTTCTTGAAACGAACATTACATTTCATAACAACTAAATGTCATTTGCTATAAATAAATATAATTGATGTCTCGCAACAACTAAAACAAAAACTAAACCAAAAACTAAAAACCAACGAAATTGGTCCTAACCTTTCAAGTGAGTGTAATTAGAATCCCGAAGTCTCCATAAGGTTTGTTTTTCAATTGTCTGCCCATCAATAGATGAACTTAAAAATGCAAATTTATTATTATGTAATTCTTGTCCTAGTAGAATTTAAAACGTATATTTTCAACACATCGAATTAAATCTGAAGAATGGTATGAGGTAGGCGGCAAATAATTATTTTGGAACATCAGAAACCATTTCTCCCTCTTGCCCAATCTATGCGGAAAATAGGCTAATCAACTGATCGTGTGAATTGTCCACTTTGGACTCCATTATTATTTGTATAAAAAAACACATGGAAATTCTAGGATTATCGACGTGAAGTGTCTTTGTACTACTAAATTAGAAACATTCAAGAATTCAAATCGCTTCCTGAATTGGTTCAATGTATCGCCTCAGCGTTGTGGCGATGTGTCTGCAAGTGGCAGTAAGCTTTTTGTTATGTTCATTACCACGAGTAGCTACACTATCAGTATCAAATTTCTCTTGTTTGACCTGTTATTTAACAATTAATTTTACTGAGGAAAGAAATATTTTGCATTAAGTTAGTTTATTTACCAATGCAGGAAATAATGAAAAATATAAAATTCAAACGAACATTTTAAAGCGGTGGCTGAGTTTAAAAAATATTTCCTGTTATGACGTGGAAGTAGATGTACATTCTAGATAAACGCTTAATCATATGTATTGATGTATTAGTCTTACCATATCTTAATTGAGATCTGTGTCCCTTATTATTTTCAGATAACCCGAGAGTTAGTTATTAAGTCTATCTGTTGCCCGTCTACCGATGATCTGATAGCGATGGTTGATAGTATTTTCTCGCAACTACTTATAATGTGAGATACCAGCAGAGAGCTATAAATAATTTTATAAAAATATATAATTAATTTAAAACAAAGCGATCATTAAATTATCATAAAGCAAATCGAATTTTAACGTGTTTTAAATTTCATGTTTTTTTATTTTTTTTGATTTTGTTGATGATTTTCAGCAAATGGATGATTGAAAGAAGTTGAACATTAAATCGTAATTATATCCTTATGTTATATACTCAGCACCGTTCGAAGCTCCCGGCATCGTCCGGATTGCCTACATGAAAAATCATTAATCTCTTGAAGTCATCGCCAGCGCAGGATTTGTACGCCACAGGCTAAGGTTTTGGAAAATGTACTTATAATAAAACAGTAGTCAATGCTGCCATCGCCAGCTAGTACCAATTTTCACGCGGAAAATCCAGGGCGTGTGGGCAGGTTTTCAACAAATGCCTACTGATCTTGGTAAAAAATTTCATATCGACACTCCAGCGTATTGCCGCGAAATGGTATAGTGTTTTATTTCGGTGGCATCGTTCACAATTTACTAATTCCCCAAGTAGAAAAAACTATGGAGCTTGCAAATTCGTAGAAAAGTAAAGGTTGATCCAATATCCCATTAAACTGGTGTGTGCCACATTGATTATTTCTCGTCCACGGCCATCCCTCACCTTTTATTTGGGCGGCCGGGGCCATTAATACCTGGTCAGGTGGAAATTCGTGTCCCTGAAATTTTTGCGATGCTTCTTCTGTCCTAGAACGTGTTCCTCGTTCACCTAACATTTCGAGTCCCGATTCAGTCGGGAGAGGGCTTGGATGCATCACATGTACACGGTAGTCACCTACTAGGCGTTGTCCGTGCGGGGAGCGAGCGCTGTGGGGATGGGAGAAGGGTGGGAATGGGGTGGTGTACACCTCGTTGCCATGCACCCACCCCTCAGTTCGTCGCCGCCGAGAGCCGAGTCTTGCGGCATGTGGACAGGAAATGAAATCGAGAACCTCTCCCTCATCTCCCCGCCCACCCCTCTCACTCTCACCCCACCCATCCACACCCCTCCCTCCTCTCCCCTGGGACCCTCTCCGTCGCCGATCCAAACGTCTTTCCTCCTCCTCCCATTGTGCCACCCCACCCCCTTTGATCGATACTTCGGTTGCTGTCCATGAGACCGGAGTTGTTTTCTTGCCGTTTGTGTGGGTGTGTAGAGGGAGAGTACGGCAAAGGATTTTGTCGTACGGAGCAGGGCCGGACGACCCCTTACGGCGGTGCCCGGCCCTGCTCCGTACGCGGTTGCCCTGTGAGGGAGGCGCATGTGACCCCGTCTTCTCGGGGGTTGACAGTCGTCCCCTCCGCATCTTGAATGTGTTTTAAAATCTACATATACCTTTCACGGTGGAGTTATGCGTACAGTTACGAGGATTTCAGTGTACAAAATTCATAGGCCAATCCGGGACCGGACGAATGATTTTTGCACTGTGAAACGCTCGCATTTGTGTGCATATTAAGCGGGTGACTGCGCTAAAAATTACTTTAGTGAGATTTATTCAAAAAGTTCAGGTTTAATCATTATTTGGCGGAGTGGATTAACCGGGGAAATTTAACTGCCCAAGGTGGCCAATCGGTGAGGGAAATATGGATCTGTCGGTAATTTTTCCATTCCTTCGAGAACGGGGAGACATTATTTTTTCAAAGTCAAGCAGTCATTGGAAAAAGCCATGTCAAGAACCGAAACGAGAGTAGTACCGACTGCGGTGATATTGGTGGTTGGTTTGGAGGGAAGAGGTATGATTGAAGTTAGCTTGTAACCTCCTGTACTTTACGGGAAAGTTTGTTTCCTACCGTTTTGAAATGAAGGAGTTTAAGCATCGGACTTCTCTAATTTAAAAAACCGTCTTTTAAAGTGCTACATAATGTTTCCACTGAAAGCAAATTAGATAGTAGTACCTATAATCTGTATTGCATACTGTTGTAGGTCGAAAGCGTTGGAGGTGTAAGTCTAGAAAATTCGGAGCAGCATTTTCGTCGGGAAAATTAGGAAAGTTTGGGGACCTCGGTTAAAAAAAAAAACTTTTTAAAGCACTGCATCATGTTTCCAGGGAAATGCATCGGATTTTAGTGTCTGCCATTCCTATTACTGTTTTTTGGTCGGCAGATTTCGAGGGAAACGTCGAGGAAATTTAGAAAAAAAGGTGGCATTTCTTTTGGGTGAAAAGTCAGAAATTGGAATTCAGAAAAGTCCACCCTGTGGCACAATGCATGTATGCAGCATGTTTTAATATCTCTCTGAAGCAACTGGAATTCCGGACGATGCTTGCTCGGCTTTTTCGATTTTTTCCTGAGATTCTCCTATTAAACGTGGTTTTTCGTCGCAAACACCACATGGTGCCGCCTCGCCGCTATGGCGCGCTTGATTATAAAGCGCGGGGGGGGGGGGTGGGCCCTGTCCTATGCGGACGCTCACTGGCTTCACTGCCCTTTAAGGTCCTGTCTCCTTTGAAGGGGCGGAAGGGTGGAGGGATGTTACGACTGGATTTGCGCTCGATATGCGGCGGAGTAGGATTATTTCCTTACGGGGGGATCACGCGACGTATTGCCACCCGTCCTTTTTTTTCTCCACCAGATATCACATTCCGCGAGGAACGCGCAAAATCCCGGATCTCCGATGAAATTGCTCGTTTAATGAGCCATCGCCGGACTCCATAAGTTAGCTGGTTATCCTGTTCCTCTAGTTTGATACAAATTTTGGGCCTCGTAATTTCCTTCCCCCGGACGAGCATTTCGTATAGCGTTCGGTACAAAACTCACCACAGAGGGAGTTTGTTCATGTGAGTTCGTGACCGAACGCAGGGCGAATCGACTTTATTCGTCAAAACTCGCTCCGGACGAAATGGAAACTTCACAATGTTGCTAGAAAACCTAGGGTGGGGACGTTTCGATACGGGATTGTTGCGTGCAAGATTTTGGACCTGCCAAAAAAAACACCAATTCTCCGAGCTTGAATTTGACATTTGGAGATAATTATGTCGCCACTCGTTGCCGAGTCTAAGGTCTAAATCATATTATGGCCGAAAGTTACGAAAAATAAACTGCAACATAGCCTGACAAGACATTTCCCTACTTCCTCCTTCCCTCGCGCAAAATTCGCTATCTCAAAGGTAGAACTAATTAGTATGCGCATTATTACACTGCTTCTCCTTGATGTTAGGTGTCCTGGCATTTCCTGTCATACATCCATATGGCGTCTTGCAGGTAAATATGCAGATGTAGACCTTACCGAAGTAATTTAAGTCATTATCATAAGTAGACTTCCCTCAAGAGACAGATTTAGCCCACCGTTTTGCATATTTGGGCGCTTCTATTTGCCAAGTCTTCCGTGCACTATCGCCCGCCTTAGTTCTCTTTAGACCTTTACACCTCATATGCCGTCCGAAATATTTATTCTACCTCCCTCCTCCTCACATTCAGAAAATCATCCTTTTTCACCTAGCCTCTAAATATCTCCGCTGTCCCTTTTTCTGTAAAATTTGACCGCATTTCCTCCCCGATCGTCTAATATTTCCTCGTCCTTTTATTCTCAATATCTAAATGACTTTTCATACCAAGTGTAAGAAGCCAACACAAATCAGAACTCCTTTATAAATGCCCCATTATAAGTTGTATTCTTCGGAAGAGAGTGCCATTTTTTTCACCCAATGCCTAATATATTCATTATCGAAGTAGTGAATTTTACGATTTCTCTCTTCAGTTTATCATGCATTCATAATGCATGAATGAAATAGATTCACCCCTCTTCCCTGTCAATGTGTTTCAGACGACAGACAACCTCTTACTCCATCAGGTGATTTCCTAATGTTTTGGATCCAAGTATGAGAAAGTAACGGTAAACCTTAGGATCTGCACCCTAGGGATATGAGCGCAGATTTTTTGCAATTTTTAGGAATTACTTGAAATCTAATGATAATAATTTTTTCGCAGCTTTCTAATGTCGTCAAAGAAAAAAAACAGTTACCAGAGCCTCCTTCAGAGGCTGAGGGAAACGAATTACCCCAGAGGGGTCCCTAATGACATTCGCAAACAGGACGTTTTCTGGAAATAGAATACCTACAATCCTACCCATCTCCACTCCCGCTTTTGTAATCCCCTGGAATATATTTCAGACTTCATTTCCCATTCCTTGGCGATGCATGAAAAATTCAAGTCACCGCCGCGTGGGGAGGATATTCGTCCCCGTAATCCCCTTGTTCCAACCCCAGCTCCGTTGAAGAACACCTTTCTCATCTTTTTTGTGCTCCGCTACGAAGCTTTATGCACGCCCGGATGAAGGCACGTTTCCTTAAACACCGCTCCAAATGAATCTATTATCTTTTTACGACTCATTTCTTCTTCGTTCTCCCTTCGACCTCATATTCATCTCGCATTGGCGAACGAATACGCGCGCTGTTTTTATGCTGCTAACACCGTTATACTCGTACACGTATCCTAGTCTACGGACAGAGCCCTAAGCAGATGAGTAGAATAGCATCCTCAGAGTCACAATATGCTTTCGCGAGCTTCACTCGATATCCGCATTACGAAACCTTTTTTTTTATTTTTCGTGAAAACCGTGCTACGGAACTACAATTCAGTTTCTATGTACTTAGAGGTCCCTAAAAGCCACGAAATTAAAGGGTGCATTATAAATAATGTTGTTGAATGAACGTAAATAATTTGAAATTCCTTATTATTTCTCATTAAATTTCTATTTGTGGTTTCATCCATGAGTTCGCACTCAATCCGTCTTGAAATCCGTTATTAACGAAATGTGCCTTTTTCTGCGAATAATGCTTGAACATTTAATAGAGACGCCTTCCCACGGAAGTACATGTTAACCTATTCATCCCGCATGCTCAGGACGCATGTATTTTTAGTGACTTTTGTGACGTCACAAAGAGAATTGCTCTCTCGCCTCCGTATGGAAACATTACCTCTTTAATATATTAGACGCCCATTGTTAACTAACTGTTGACTATTTAGCTTTTCATTATATCCCGGATCAGAAACTATAGGCCGCCTTAATAACTCAGCACTTAGTCTCTATAATATTAAAGCCTGACTGGCTGAAATGAACTCATTACAGTTTGCGTTTCAAGTACTAATAGCGCCATCTATAAAGCGACAAGAGTTGTGATAAAAATTATCCAAGTTATTATTATTATTTTCCGTACTTAGTGCATATTAATATGATTAAGAATAATGAATATGTTGGTTTATTTTCGCGGCTCATTCTAACCTCCGAAGTTTAACAATTAAGAATGAATTAGACAGCCTTTAAACAAGTCAAATGAGAGTCTTCATTAATTCCATGGCGGACATTAACTTGGATATCAGTTTTACGTATTTTAACAGATTGAAGTATTATTAGAGTTATTCATGAGAGAAAATTAAATCGATCAAACCGAACCTCTCATTTAATTTCTTCCCCAATTGCATGGTGGTAAGTGGTTTCATGGTGGTGTCAAACCTTCACATGTGAATAAATTAAATTATACGTATTCAGGGGATGAGAACAATTTAAATTTAGCTGAAAAAGTGGCTATAAAATAGGATAGTCTTATTTGTTCGATATTTTTAACATCTAAACTTTTAGCCCCCACAAACTTAAATCCTAGATTCACCAGTAAACGAATAGGCTCTACTGTTCCTGTATAATATAAGTTTATTAAAAGAAAGAATGTAAATTTTGACCAAATACTTTATTGCATTTTACTATTTTCGTGGAATCCGTTTACAACAATTGGCATTATTTTAAATAAAATTTTACCTGCCAAAGAGATTCTTAAGTAACGCATGATGTTCAGTCTTTACAATCTCGTATATACTGAAAATTTAATTTCTGGTCTCCAATGCGGGATATAAAAGTTACAATTTACAGTTTACCTGCTCTATATTTCCCACGCAATGTGTCGATGTATTCCATACAAGAATTAGTAAGTCACGGAAAATTTTAGCGTGAGCCTTCATAAAGGAAAGGTTTACTATTGTAATTTTAGGAGTTCGTTTACTTTCGCCTTTCTTTTGTCTTATCTGAATGATGGATTTTGTCAAGTCCATCAAAATGTGTGTCGTAAATTAGTTATTCTGTCTGTTATAGAACAATTAACTTATTATATTTCTCGAAAAGAGCAACCTGCATATCGCCTGCTATCCTGCCTGCCTGCCTGCATATCCTGCTAAAAACGTCATCATCCTCTTTCATTTCCAGTGTAACTTGGTTTTCCGTTTGCCCTCGAGTAACGTGCGTGTGAAATAACTGTTAAAATCAATTTGTTCTACTGTTGCATGATTTGGATTAACAAAATGGTCAAAAGAACGTATCGGAATCGGAAGACTACAATTTCAAATACGTCACTAAAATCTAGATCAGCCGAAACGATTGGACTCCGACGTCAATCTTAAATATAAATCCAAATATAACTAATATGCCAATCGATAAAGACGGCATCCAGATCGTCTCGATGATGTGAAAGTGTCCACAAATAGATGGTAAACTCAGATATGCCCACTCTTCTCGACCTCCCTTTCCATGGGCTATTCTATCAACTCCATGATGTTTCAGCTAGAGCTTCCAGCTGTACCCGAACGCAGTGGGATTCCGGGGAGTGGTTATTCCATTTTTCGGTCTCTCAATTACAAGATTGCGTCCATTAGTATTATCTACAGATTAGTTTAGCATCAAAGAACGAATACCAGAATCCTGGCCTCAAATTTTATAGCATTTTGAGCCGTTTTTTTGGGGTAAAAAAGGGAGTTTGATTATACCAAATGTCACTCCTCGACTCCTTTCTAGTAGACAAGGCTAAAGGTGAGTGCCGTGTAAATATCACAATGCACCTTTCCCGTTTCATTCGACACCTATCGATCCAAGAAGTTTTGCAATTGAGGCTCCGGAAATCGGTTCCGAGCCTCTGAGGGATGATCCGAAATTTAGATCAGAATCGGAAAGGGAAGATACATCCTCTTAGCTTTGCTAATATACTTTTTCGTAAATTGTCGGTAACCGTTTCACACATCTTTTTTCATTTTTCCCAATCGGTTTTCGATTAGTGTGTGAAGTCCGAAACCTTTCAACATTATGGGATATATTGTTATTTCTCATTGGATAATATTGATAATTTTAAGATGTCTTCTGTTGCTGTTATCAGATATTTCAACAGATCCTGTCCTAAGCCTTCAACCATATGAATTCGTATTTCATAAACTATTTGTGTTCACTTCGTTTCCTCTGTAATTTCCTCTGACGAATTGTTGTGATACGGATATTTCAATTCAGAGAGTCATGCATTCAGATGGATTTGAATCCTAGGCCTTGGATTATCTAGATTCCATGCATGCGATATACGAATTAAGATTGTCTAATGTTATTTCAGATTATCTAGATTTAATCAGAGAATCATACCTTTCGGGTATGATTCTCTGATAAAGCAAAACTGCGATCACCAACATAGATCAAGTTTTTAAAATTTAAGTTCGGCGGTCTTCTGGAGACAATGGCCAAGCATGAAAGACTTTCACCAAGTAACACTTCGCCCCTTATATCTTACAGTATCTTGTACCTTAAAAAACTTAGTGATTATCCGAGAGAGTTCTATACACCTAGATGATATCTTGGGTGATATATAGGCTCAATAAGGGAGTGAGGAGTTGTGGTTTCTCCCACCACAAGGAATCTGGAAGGGGTACCGAGTGTGCACCGAACGCCAGGGTCTCCCTGATCATCTGATTCATGCGAGTGCCCAGATAATGCGAGTCACCGAAACCCAGACTATGGGGCGGCGGCTCGAAAGAGTTGAAATGTTTCTGTTCTTGCCTGCACTATCACCACCATGACACTCCCTTAACTCTCAGGTCTACATTTGGGCCTGATAGTTTAGGCTCAGTGATGGGATATTCTGTGTAATTTAGGACTGGGAAAGCAGAGGTATGATATGTTTTCGTAGTTGGCCGTTTGGTTGAAGATTTTAAATAAATCAATTTTGTTTCCATAGCTTCTGAGCACCTGAGAAAGACGTGGAAAAATGGGACTACATTGGACTGTTGCGTGATTCTATTAATTTTTTCCGATTGCAATTTATTTCCACTGATGATATGTATGTATTAATGTGTAACATTCTTTTTTCTAGAAGCATGTATATTTGGAGTTATTCTCCCTTCGTATTTCTAGAATTCTAACACTTCTGAGAACATATATGCTAATTCCAAGTGTTACTTAATTTGAAAGCCTTTCCTTCGCCATTGAGTCTATGTATCAGGAATAGGGAAAATTTGTTATCAGTTTTATACGTACAAAATGGAAGTCACAAAATTTGTTATATTGAAAATACACTCAGACATGAATATACTGTGTGACAGGAGGAATGTAATTGGTTTTTCGTATCTAAAACTTATAAAAGTCACTTTTTCAGATTAATCAATTTTGTAAATAGACAGGTACAAAACGTGAAACGAATATTTATGTCTCCATTCGGAGTTTTAGCCCCAATTTTTCTGCTCTGGCGCAATTGTCTCAATCGATAGTTGAGCATGCAGTCGGGTCGCCAATTGAATTTACCTTCTCGTCCTATCCCCAGTTTACAGAGGCCACCAGAATTCTAATACCTCTCTTTTGTTTCTGCCGCATTCATAATAATATACCGCTTTGGTTGTGAGCAGTTGTCCTTTCGATCGTAGAATCTTCCGCATTGCGGGACGATGCTTTCAGTACGCTGGTGTTACAGGCCTAACTCATTTGCCATCGTAGGACATGATTTGTTCATTGTCCATCGAAGAAATGGTACAGGTGGAAATGAAATTATTCTTGACTTTTTGCCATCAAACTTGAACATCATTATCAGACGTATTCCAAACATTTCAAATGTGTTTCACCCTAGGCTACTTGTAATTTTATTTAATTGTCCTTAGCACGATCTGGTTGTCATCATTGCCCAGTAACATTTAATGCCAATTTTGAGAATGTCACCCTTTTTTCTCTTATTATTTTGCTTCTCTTATTCTCTTTCCACCCTTTTTCCCTTTCTTGGATTGTTTTTAATTAATCCAACTGCTTTCCTGTCGGTTACTATAATGCGTAAATTCAATCAGAATACGTAATAAAATGCATTTCGTGGTGATGAAACCATACTATGTCTATCTTTTCAAATCATTCTGATTAGCCAGCTTACGAAAGGATATGTTCAAATGCAGCATATTTATTTGATAACTCGTGCAATTAAAGCTATCTAACGCATTGATGCGTAAAAATATTTGGCATTTTTTGAATTCGCACGTGAATTTCACGCATCAAACTCGTTTTAGAAGAAAATTGCACGATGCGTTAAGAGGTTGTTGTGAATTTTAACGATGGAATATTCTTAATGTTAACTCTATGGGAAGAATCTTCATTTAAAGGAATGATACTATGTGTAATTTATTAATCAACCACACCGCAAAACTAAATCCTCTCAAAATTTCTACCCCGTTTATCTTGGTTTTGGGATTAATGGCAGTTGCTTCGTATTTGTTTGAACATACACGACTAGCAAATATGTTATGACTGGACTGAAGTTGTTCTTTATGTCACTTGTTTCAGGTTGTAGGCTTAACGATGTTACAACCAGTGCGTACACATTTTGTGAGGGGGTGTTTTCGTGGGAGAGCATTCACTTAATACCACTCCAATATGTTGTCAAGGATAGGTTGTGTGCTTGCCCTCTGGAGTATTAGAAATGAGAAGTGATGAGGGGAACGATCTCTCGGAAGAGCTGGGAAAAGGGCTATAATAAAGAAGGTTGAGTGGAAATGCCGACCAGATAAAATGAGGTCTCGTCCCTGGGGAGGGGCGAAACCCCTTAAGCGTCGTGAGCCGAGGAATGCGAGACAGGAAAGGCCAATTGCTACCTACGGATGGGAAAAAAATGTCGGTATCCGGAGCTGCTATTACTATTTTATCCGGTTCTGTATAAATTTTACTCCAGCACTATCGGATTTTGTAAAAGTCTGTTATTTATTTAGGAAGGTTAATTATAGGACCCTGTTTGCACCATGCATTTATTTTCAATGATCTACTTCATATTATAATTAAGTTGTTACGTTTTTATTGGTGAATTTACCATACTTGTTTAATTACTTTGCATCACTTAAGTATTGGGTACCCTTTTCCATTAATAGCGATATGATTGTGGCAATTCTTATGCAGATATATACTGTTAGTACCCGCAAACCTACAAGAATATGCAAAAGTACGACTACGTCATCATTTTTCTGGAGTAAATATTGAATTTCGGTGCCATTATTTGTAATTTTCAAGTTAAACGCATGTCAAAAGTACTAATTATGGGTGAATATTTATTTATAATAAGCTTATTCCATTATTTTAATATGGCAGCCTATTGATCATGATTTTTAGACTGGTGCAATATATATGGATGGACATAAAGTTACTGCCAAGCTATTTTTATCTTTTTAAAATTGGACATGTTAATTGTGGGTACAAATGATTTGCTTGTGAATACATATTATGGTTTTGATTTCAGGTGTATTTGGCACTTTTTCAACCCTTAAAAGTGACCAGGCATCAGTTTAAGAAAGTCTTGGACTGCATGAAGGGCATTAGACACCTCAAGTATCAAGAAGTTTATGCCCAAGAGAAGGTCACAAAAGTTGAAAGTCTATCACTAGTCCTCTCTGGAAAGTAAGTTGGCTTTAAATTAACATGTACCATAATAGGTTGGTGACATTAAATTAATATGTCAGAACTTTTTTTTTCCTAAGAAATAAATTCTATAGGTTGGACTTAAGAGTTCAATTGTCCATGAGGAATAAGTTATGGAAATCCATAATCTGTTGACTGTTTTTAGCATACTGGAATCAACTTCTGTTTCTCTTTCATCTGCCCTGCCTTACAAATTAGAATGGAATTCAGGAACCTATTGTTTGATTCAGTCCACATAATATGAAAGGTAAAAGAATTGAGTGTGCCCTGGAACTTATTTCTTATTAGTAATAATACCTCTGATGACTTTTAATAGTGTTCTCTTGCATATATATGGCATTACTCTTCCCTTGCTATTGATGAAATTTCCCCATTGTTATTTTCACATTAGTTATTAATTTCAAAATCACATTGACCAGAATATTGATAGCCAATTCCTATCAGGCTCCTTCATTGTTGACAGATAGTGCACAGTATATTCTGCAACAATAATACCATGTGATTTGGAGAATTTTCTGCAGGACTAGGAAGCCTAACTTTACAGCTGTGCAGTCACACAGGAAAAAATGAGTATTTTCACGAATTGGCATGTATCAGTTTATAATACTAGCCCTCTTGAAGTATTTTGAAGCCTGAAATGTCTGTTTTTCAATAAAGAACAGGGTATAATCTTATACTTTATTGAAAAACTAGAGCTTTGCATTTAGTTCAATACAAACTGATTGAATTAAAATACTATAAATAGTAGTAGACATCTGTGTATGATCATTTCCAAACATTGTCCCACAATTGTTTGGTGCCAATTTCACCTCAGGTTAAAATTTAACTTAAGCCATTGAATGGGCAATCCACAAGCATTTTAGGACAATATAACTAAAGATTTCTTTTGATGATATAATTCTTGCTCTGGCAAATCAATTACTAATTACTGGTGTTTGGAAAATGTATTGTATAGGAACCAACCTAGGATGAGGAAGTCATAAGATTTGGTGATTAGACATTTTTGCTAGACTATATGGGTTTGGCATAAAGATCAAGAAGAATTGTAATTCTCTTGAATTCAATTCAAGAGTTGAATTCTTCTCCTGGAAAATAAATGCACAGCTGAATATTCAAAGCATTTTAGTGTATGTGATATAATTAATTGAAAAGCAGAAAAGTGAGTACACAAATCTCAATCATCATTAATTTAATGAGGCAGAATATAAGCAGTCAATGTAGCAGCATATGGTTAAGGTTTTTATAAAATAATTTTATACTCAAAGACTGTTTTTAAGCCAAAACTATATTTTGAATGAGAAGTTTTCTACAGAATAAAAATAATGTTATGATATTATCAACGTTTGTCAGTTGGTCAACTTAAATTGCTGATGGTCTCTGGAAATAAATGATGTTGCCCATCCTAGTCCAGAACAAATGCTGCTTCACAAGTCACTATAAGAAAACATTCTTTAGCTCCACAAACTTTCATGATCCTTTCCTTTGTCATTTCCAGCATGTGTACTCTTTCCCTTTCTCTACTTACTTCCCCTCATTCTCCCCACAGTCACAATCTTCAGCTATCCAGTACCTCTCAGAATGACCTGTGTCAACTTTTCCTGCCTTCTTTAAATTTTCCCCTGCTGTCTTCCCTTCATTCCATCTCCACAATAACATTTCAAAAGCCTCTAATCTACCCCTATCATCTTGCGTCAACACCATGTTTCCATGCTGTACAAAACCATACTGCATATTAAAATTTCACTATCTTTTTTATTGACATCCCTCCACTTTGCCAAGCACTTCTTTGTGTGTTAGTGCACTCCTATCTTCTTAAATAAATTCATTAATGGTGTCCACTTTACTCTGTCAAATGCCTCCTCAGAATCTATGAAGTGAGTACTATATAATATTATGATTGCATTCTACATTCCTTTCTATCAGTGTTTTCATTCCTGCTATGGCATCACCTATGCCCTTAGCCTTTCTAAACCCAAATGGTTCTTCTCCTACTTAGTCACTTGCCCTCTTAAATTTTTATTTCTTCTGTTGATGACCCTAAGCACTAATAAGATCTGATGCAACAAAGTATTCTAACCATATTTTCCCCTCATAAATGCAGGAATGAGACTGTTAAACTCTTCCTTCCACAGTTTCCTAAACTCATTCTTGTTTTTTTCCATTTTCTTCAATGCCTTTCCTATTCCACTATCAAGTATCTCAGGGCCTAAGCTATCATCATTCTCTTTCAAAATATAAACTCACCATATCCTTATTATGTAGATCTAATATGTATTCTTTTCATCTTGCCTGAAACTCTTTTGCTTCAATTAATACTTTTCTGTTTTATCTCTGATTGTGTAAACATTTTCTGTCTTACTTCCTTTCAGTGCACTCTTTTTCACCCTGTCCTGTAAACTCTCCATAACCTTGCACTGCTTTGTCCATCACATACATTTCTCTCACCCTATTCGTTTGCCGAAGTGAAGGTTTACAAATTGTTGAGATGCCATAAAATTCTAAGTTGCTTGGAAGTGAATTATTTAAAAATGTACCTTTGCCAAATTAATGATACAATGTAATTCATTAAAAAGTTAAGTTAAAGACAAGACAAGTGATTTTGAATGGTGCATTTTTAAGCCTCAACTAATGAAGGAAGTTGTGCTGATTGCATGTGTACTTAATAATATACAACCATTAAATTGCAAACATTGGTATTGTTTGCCAAAGTGAATGCATGTAACTGCTTAGGGAAAAAATAACTGCTAAAAATAACTGCTTAAGGAAAAGTGGAAATAAAAGAAAACAAAATTATTGGAAAATTGTGGAAAGATAAATGGAATACTTTCAATTCTTTCTTTTAAAGATTATTTTAAAGTTAAATATAAAAACGAATAAACTTTGAACAAGTGAAATTAACAGAAAAATATTAAATATTATATTCTGCACTTGATACTATTGAAAATATAACTGATTGATGGAAGGAGTAATAAAGTTGTCATGAATTAGTAGGACATTTAGTGCTCTGGCTTTATACAGTAATTTTCTTTAGTTAAACGATTGAGGCACAGGATTTTTCATTGCCAATATTAGGTATCCATTTGGGAGTCTTTTAAGTTAAATGTAAAATTGTGAGACTTGATTTCTTATATTGCTAGCAGCTAATACCATTAAAACCAATAGTTTTGAGAAGTTTGTTATGTTTAATTGGAGTAAAGAATCAACATTTTCAATATGATCATATCATGGATATCATTATAAATGCTTTTAAATCGTAAGAATTGCATGGATGTTGACTTAGATACCTACCCATATTTAGTTAATTAGATATTTACTTTGAATTGTCACGTTAACTCTTGATTCATTTGGCTATTTTTCAGACTGGTTGTTTCTCAAAATGGCCGTGCTCTCCACATTGTGTTCCCACACCAGTTCCTTGACTCCCCAGAATGGTTTGGTGTGTCGACTGATGAGTTCTTCCAGGCAAGTTTCCATAAACATGAGAATATTTACTCTTGATTTAAATGATATATACCAAGTCTTTTTTTTTAACATAAATGTTTTAAGGTTTGTGTAGATTTTTAAATTAAAATATATGGGGCAGATAATCAGTTAGATCAAGACTTGAAATGTGAAATAACATGTAAATATATTAGTCTAAATCAAATTTTGACAGATGGGAAATTTCTTCTGTGACAAACTGTGTTAAATGAAAAAAAAATATTCTTTGATCAAACTCCTAATTAATACTTTCTCTGGAACAATGTGGCTCTCCTAAACAGGTCTATATAATGGTGTAGGGTGCACTTCACCAATCAAGATGGTGTATTGTGTTTTTGTTCATGGGAAACTTTGTGAAAGGTTGCCAGAGCTGTCAGGTGAATACAAATATAGTATACATTTTCTGAATTATAAAAAAATCACTATAGAAATTGAATCTTTTCTGCAATTTCATAAACTTCTTGAACCTATTTTGTAGTAATAACATTGGTCATAATGAGACACAGCAACTGATTGCTTCATATTTTTGATGATTAAGCAAGATCCTAGGGTTTAGAAATAGGCATAGGTTTTAGGATCCTATCAACTTTTTAAGCCCGAGAAAATCATTTTGTTAATTTTCTCTGTGCCTCTATTATGATGCAGCATTTAAAATCTGTTTTTATGAAGGGACTAGCTTACAATTTTTTACCTTTCATCTCATTTTGTCTTGTGATCACTACTACTACTATTGATCACTTAAAATAAGTGAGATGAGTCATGACAGAGAATTTGGTTTAAGATGTTTGGAATTTGGAAACTTAACATAACCTCTCCAGAACTGAGGGGAAAGATGTAGTGCTTTACAGAAATTATTGCTTCACCTTTTCAACCCCTTAACCAGTCAACCCCTTTTTTAGTGACATGACTAATGCTCTCCCTAAAATGCCTACTGATGATTGTAATTGAAAGCAGTTCCAATTCTTCATCACAGTGTAAGTCAAATATTCTCTCTGGCTTGGATTTTAGATAATGACACCAATGATGTACAGTAAGCTATCAGTATGACAAGAAGTATCAAGTTGTTCAATATAGTTAATGGTATTATTGATAATTGAAGAAATAATGAGAAATTATGTCATTAATTTTACTTACTCCTTTGCTTCACAAATATTATGACAACTGATTGAGAAGTGTTGCTGTGGTAACCATTCAATTGATGAAATTGGGGAAAAGTTAAGAATATGTCAGTCTCTTCAAATATCTGGAATATATGGGGAAAAGGGCTAATTAAAAAAACAGGAATTTAATAAATAAAACAGTTTCTGGTGTAACTTGGTGGAAAATCTTCATACTGACTTTTAATAATCAAACCACTTTACTTTATAAACCCTTTACCGTAAGAAACTATCCCGTTTAGCAAAGTTATTCATATATAGTTCACCCACATATACAGAAAACCAGCCAAAGTGGTGGAGATTCCCTTTTCTTGGTCACTTATCATTAAAAGTACAAAGAATTCTTCCAAAGAAAAAAGTGAGACCGGCCTTTTACAATAAAACTAATTTAAGCAACATGTTATGCCACACGAAAGACCACGTTGGACCACTACACAAAAGTGGAGTATACAAACTCCGCTGCAAAGACTGCAACCGGATATACATAGGCCAGACGGGGAGGAGATTTGAAACAAGAATAAAGGAACTCCGAGCTTGTTTTAAAAATAACATCTCCGCATCACTATTCGCCAAGCACTTGAGAGATTGTGGCCACACCAGCGATTTTACTCCCGAATTTTTACATTTTGAGAAGAAAGGGTACCGTCTTGATGCACTGGAGCAGTTGGAAATCCTTCAACACACGAATTACGGGGAAGATGTTTTGACCAACGATTTTCTTTACCCTTCACATTGCCCGTTATTGTTTTTTCCCTCACCCCCTGCCAGCTCAACTGAAACCAAGTGAGACTTTTTCAATAATGTAGCGACTCCTCCCAACCCGCTACTGAGTCACCTAACTAATTACTAAGTGCCGTTCTCCCAGTTCATAATAATCATTTCCCTAATCCTCTGCCAACTAATCTGATGTCAGGTGGGCTTTTTGCAACATTGTATTGACCATATCCTTCCAGCTAATTATATAATATTATCCGCCTCAAACCATAGACTTTTAGCCCCCCTCTTCATAGCTCAACCAATCCTTTCTTTCCTCCCTCCTCTTCCCCTCCGCCCAGAGATATGTATATATATGGTGTTGGACTTGTTTATTTTTACCTGATGATGTTATGTTATAACGAAACCTGGGTAGTAAAAATTAAAAAGTTTATGTGGAAAAGTAAAGTGGTTTGATTATTAAAAGTCAGCAGGAATTTAATATTAAATTTTGAAATATTATATAGCAATCAGTAATCTCCAGGATAAATTATGTTCCTTTAAATTGTAAGATCAGCTCATGTTTGTGTAGGCCATTACACATGTGTGACCTGGCAAAAAACAGAATTTATATATGGCAGGGTAGAATTTATTGATACAAGAGGCACATGAAGTAATGGGTGTTGACTCACTTAAAAAAATACCTAATCATTTGGGAGAAAAATCAGGAAAAGGAGGGCATGTTCATTGAAAACTGGGAATAGGTTGGTAATGAGAAGTTAGAAAATGTGTGGCATACATGTTACTGCAGAAATTTATCTTATATTCAGTTCTTAAAATAATATGATGAATATATATTTTTAAAAGTAGATGGATTGCTAATAATTTTTAAAGTGAATTGAAATGGTTCCCTCAAGTACTTGGTAGTTATTTTAATATAGCCCATTAATTAAAGGAGCAACTAATGGTGTGTTAATCCATAATGCAACCCTAAGCCTTAATTGACTGGCAAGATCCATAGATAAATTCTGCTTATATTAGGTATTTGAAATGTGGGGGTAAATACAGAATAAACAAAAATTATAGAATTGAAGGGAAATATGAAGGTGAACCAATTTCATGACTTGAAAAATAAAGTTTTGCATTCAAATTCATCTCATAGTAAAAAAAAGAAGCTAAAATTAGTAGTGATTTAATTAATATTTCCTTGTAATAAGTGTGATCCTTTATGCTATTGCATTTCTTTTTTCAGCCATTGGCCACTAATCCCATTCATCTCTTAATTTAATATTTTACAATAAAGAAAATAATTTTGCCTCGTGCAAACTTTTGTTGGGGATATTATTATACCTAAAAGCACTAAATTGACTGAAGATTTCAATGAAATATCTTGCTTTCAAAAGTTTTTTCTTCAGGCACTGGCATAAAAAAGTTCACACATCACTGGATATTGGTTTAACTTGTTAAGAAGAAAAAGTTTAGAGAATGAATCAGCTGAAGCTTTAAGTTATATATGTACTGTATTTTGGGGAAAATTTACTTATGCTTTGCAAAATGGAATTCATTCTGTACATTGCTTTGTAAGCTGGAGCCACAGCATCTAAAACCATGGTATGGATGGATATGTTAACTTTATGTAGTTTAGGGTGGCCATATAGTCTATATGGTAGTGGATTCATACTGGTAAAGGAATATTTGTATCAGAAATTGAACAGGTCTGTATAGGAAGTTACCAGTCTTTTATTTTCATTTTGGAATATGCATGTTGGTGAGAATTATTCTTCAGAACTTAGAAAGCCTTATCAGAACTTAAAAAGAGGTGTTTGAAATGAAATCCACACATTTCTTATGGTAATCATTTTTTGAAAATGCTGTCGTACAGTCATTACACAAATAGCAAATTTTATTTTTTGGACCAAGTATGTTTAATTTACATGACTTTATTTTTCATGACTCTGCCATATCTACTTATAGCTTTTGTTTTGTTTATCATGCAAAGTCTGGTATACTTAAGATGTTAGTACACTTTTTCCAATCATTATTTTCTATGCAACAATTTCAGAGTGTAAAAATCATTCGCCTTGACCGTGATTCGAACCCGGATCCCTCGATGTCTGGCCAAGTGCTTCAAATTGGCTTTAAAACTTGTGGACTGTGGCGCATCACGCAGGATTATGAATGCCTGTGACATTTTATGTATGGTATTTTGTCACAACATCTTGTTCCTTTAAAAGCCAAAAAATTTATGAGTTTAAGAGGATAGCTAAACTGGCTAAAGCACTTGGCTGGACATCGAGGGATCTGGGTTTGAATCCCGGTCAAGGCGCTCTGAAATTGTTGCAATTAAATGCATGTTAGCGGATGACTCCGTTAAAAGTTACTGTTGTGGCATCTCTCACAGTTCTTGAAAATTCATTATCTTCTATATTATTTCCTCCACATTTAATCACCATTAGAGTTTATCATGGTAAGTTTCACTTCAGTAAGTACTCTAGGGAGGAGGAGTACACTTCCATACACTGCCATTTTTGCTGTATTTTACCTGCATTAAAAAAAATAGATTATTATCCTATTGAAATGGAGAAATTCTATGTATTTTCCAAAAGCCTGTCTGAAACTTCAAATGGGGTAATGTGCAGTATGAAGTTTAATGCTATTAGAATTCTCTGTTCCGTTCAGCTTAAATGGCAAATGCCACTGTTATAACAGGTGTTGATTTTTAATATGATTTTATTGATTCAATAATCAGATTAAGTTCATACAATACCTTAGTAAAGAAATTGTATGATCTTTTACCTTCATTGTAATTATAATTGTAGAACGAATTCTCAATACCAGATCAGGTGTTGAAAAAAAGTAATGTCTTACAGCATAATTGAGTCTCTTGAAAATGGCCCACACTTGAATTTTTAATAAACTCCCATCAATTTTTTTTTTAAAAAGACTCACATCAGTCATCTTCAATTTAAAATTGATGGGAGACCTACAGTATAGAGAATGATATTAAAGAAAATTTTCCAATTAACAGCCAGGGTTTTTTTAAATTTCCAAAGTTTTGGCATTTTCTAGAATAAAATTTTATTCATGGCTCAGTTTTAGTCATCATCATGTGGGAGTTTTTAATTTGCTGCCGTTGGATTGAAAGAATAATCTTAGTGGTTTAATTTTAAGCTCTACCACTTTTATTGTACATTTTCTTTGACAAAATATGTTCTAAATAGCATGAAAAAATGTATAATAGATATAATGGAAAACAGTTTTAATAAAAAAAGGATAAACTGAGTCAATTTTCACACTTGATACACTGACAATGGTGTCAGCACAGTATGTTATCATCCTTATCCGTAATAATCACATGATGTTGAAATCATGGTCTGCATTGTAACTAAGTATGAAAATTGAATTGATTTATCCTTTTATTATAATCACGATGATTTGTTTGTAGGAGCTCTCCAAGCTGTCATATATCCTGCCAATTTATTCTCTCATATCTTCTTGCACTGAAATTTTCCATTACTTGTTTCCCATAGTTAATCCATGGCCTTCCTCTGCTGTTCTTTCCATCTCTGTCTCCTTCAAAATAGTCTTTCATAAGCCATCATGCCTCAATATATTTCCAATTGGTTTTGATATTCTTGTGAATACCCTTCATAAGGTTCTCTCTTCAAAGTGCTTTCATTTGTCATTCTATTTTCTTCACTCTTTTGTAGCATAATTTCCATTGACTCCATCCTTCTTTTGCTTTTGCCCCTATAGACTGTCTTAAATTTATGGAAAAGTGCATTCCATATGTAAGCACCCATGCTATTTATGTATGCCAGTTAGTAGTTGTTTCTCTGGAGTAGTCATTTCTTCTGATAGAAAACCTTCTTTGCCATTCTTATTATGTTATCTGTCTTGTTTCTGCTATCACTATTAATGGTATTGGTGTTGCTGCCTAAATAGCAAAACTCTTCCACTTATTTCAGTGTACCTTTCCCTAGTCTTACTTGGAGGTTATCTTCTTTATCTTCCATACTTCAAATACAGATGCTTTACCCTGGTCTTAATCTTAAGACTGTACTTTTTCATCCCCTGCGATATAGATCTATTCTCTTCTGTACAACAAGTCTGAGAGAGGGAATAGTTTCTCTTGTTCACTTACTTCTTCAAAATTCATATTGTTCCTCACTTAAATAATCCAATTTCTTCTCCATTCTTCAGTTTATTATTTGTATCAGAATCTATGTTGTCAGAATAATTGTTCTGAAGTTTTAGCATTTTTTTGGTACTTCCTTTATTGTGTAGGGATGATACATTCTTCTTAAAATCTATCAGTATTTCTCCCTCACATATTAGTGTATAGCTGTCAGAATCTCTTTTCCTAAATTTGTTACTAGTTCCAGGAGTTTGTCCTTTGTGCCTTGTGTGCACTGAAAACCTTTTCTGTAGCACCAATGCAGATTTGAGGATATAATTTCCTTTCTCATCATTTTCAATTATATCCTCTCTTTCCAATAATCAGGTGTGCATTTTTTTCCCTCTTGAAGATACTCCAAATACTATTTCCATCTCTTGGCATTGCCTTCTTCTTCAGTAAAATTGGAATTTTTAAAAATAAAAAATGGTGTCCAATGTCATATAAATGAATCATTTCCTCTTTTCTTGCTAACTTTATTAAGTTGATCCTGTGTTGTTTCATTTTTCCATTTGCCTTTCTAATTTTGTTTGGAAGTTCATCCTTGACTCAGTTTCCTTCTACTCTTTTTATTGACATTGAGACTTCATCCTCTTCTTTAACTTCTTGAATTTGTAATGACACTTTATTAGTGCTAAATAGTGGTATCTGTTAATGTATTCTATGCTCCTTGATAGTTTTGGCAGTCCTTCTTTTGAGATCTAAATCTCTACTTCATGATTGACGTTTTTTTATCAAAAATAAAACCACTTTGCTTTTCCACATAAACTTTACGCCAGAAACTTTTATTTACTCTACTTCATGAGTTTATAGTCAATTTTACAGTCAGTTCTTCTTACATCTTTAGGCAACTTCCAAGAGTATCATCTTTGTTCATGGTTCTTGAAGATTGTGTATGATACTATTAATTTGTACTGTTCTTAGAATCCCAAAAGCCTTTCTCCTCTTTCACTTCACTTCCCTGACCATATCACCCTACTGAATTTCCTTCCTTACCTTCTCTAATGATTGCGTTCCAGTCTCCAAGGATAATGAGGCATTCTTCACCCTTTACAATTTTTATTACTTCAGCGGTATCATCATACTACTCTTCCACTTCACCATCATTATATTCTATTGCTGGCATGTACACTTGTACCACTATGGTATCTGTGGGTTTTATTGCTATCTTCATCATAATGATTCTTTTACTTTATTGTAGAACCTCTTCACTTTCATAAAAATAGAAGTTGCAGGCGTGATATGGTGGAATATCATGATTAATTAAAATTGGCAATTTTCCACAAAATAATTTTTTTTAATACGACCAGTTTTGATGTAGCTACAACACCTGAAGATGATGTAGTTACATTGAAACCAGTCGTATTGAAAAAAAAATTTATTTTGTGGAAAATTACCAATTTTAACTCTTCAATCTCATTGAAGGGCTTTTCCAGAGTACCATGCTCATTCCTACATTGCAATTCATGGAACCTAGGTGATTGACCCTATTACTTCTGTTCCATGAGTCATCTTCTTTGGACTATTTCATTACAGTTTCAACTAAAATATGAAACTCCCATTATATATGTATTTACCTTTACATTCTCTAGCATCCCATACTCCTGGAGTGACTTGAAATTTCAAGTTCCAATCTTAAATTGATTGTCTCAATTGCTTGATGTACTCTCTTGGGTAGAGAGATCCCAGAGATCCTAATGGGGGACTAATGTACCTCCGACATATTTTACTGGGGAGGGTTCCATTATGTATGTTATTTAAATAAATGAAAGCTAAATGAAAAACTGATGAGCTGGTGCACCTCAGGCTGGTAATGTGGTGTTTTCACATTGCCTTCCATATTGCAGTGTGACAGCTGTTGTATGAGTAACTTTTATCTTGCCTGCACTGAGATGAGTGTTGCTGTACCTGCCACTTTGGTTTCCATTTTCGCTCATATACGTGAAGGAGGGTTGCTCTCCCCCCTTGGGTCACTGGTGGCCTATTGTTTGGTGGTACCCCTCTCCAAGTCACTTGACCAACATTGAATTTTATAAAACTTTAGGCCAATCCAAGGATGATCCTCTGTATCCTCCAAGTACTCTGGGTAATTGCCCATGACTGCTTATTCATTCCATCATGGATGCACTTGGTGGCTTAAAGTTCTGCCATGAGTCTTTTATTTTAATGAAAATCAATTATTTTTATTAATTGACAACTTAAGGCATGATCATAAATTGCAATTAATCTAAGCAAAGTCACCAATGATTTCTCATGAAAATATTAGTTCTTCATGCATCTTCTCATCTCTTCATGCAGTCTTCAAGCAATTGCTTTAAAAAGCAGTGCTGCAAAAATTGCTATATATAGTGCATGGGAATGGCAAACAATTCAGTACTTATACTTCAGTCCTTCTGTATACTGCAGATTTTATTCAATATACATCCTGTAATTCTTAATTATGTACTTTGCACTCAAACTGATTTTTTTCCCATTATTGCCATTGATTCTAGATAAAGTATATTTTTGATACACAGTAGATAAAGTAATTACATTTGAGGGATAGTTGAGGCTGATACTTTGTGAACATCCATTTGTAATGTACCAAGAAAGAATCAAAGGCTGTGTTTCCAGAGGAAAGAATTTATTACTCTTGACTAGTTTTGCTACACTGTAAAATCATCAGTCCAGATGATGCTACAGTTTAGTGAAACAAGCTGACAGTAATAAATTCTTTCCTGTGAAAATCAAACTCTTTGATTTTTTCTTCTTGCTTTTGAAAGTAATTATATAGGTAGCGGTAACATAACTTCCTTTTCTGACAGCGTTTTGCATTTGAAAAAAAAGAAAGTTATGTTGCCGCACCCTGTAGTAATATTCAAACTGAGTTTATCACAGCTAAATGTGTTTACGTTGCTGCTGCTAGGTTATTCATCACCCATTGTTCATAAGCAATATGGAAATTGAGTTCCAGCACACAATCATGAACCTTGACATAAATAATTATAAAAATGTGATGATTTTGTGTTACCCATTGATGATATAAAATATTTCAACATAATAAAAGTGAAAAAATAGCTCTATTATGCTTTTTGGAAATTTCTGGTCTCACCTAAGGTCTCACTTCATCAAGGTCCCTTTAAAAGAAGCATCATGAGAATACCTTTGCTTGTTATGTTTAGTAGGAAAAATATTTAAATTTATATCTAATTTTTTTGTTGGTTCGTTTCAATAGGGGAAGCCTTTTTCTAATAAAATACCTCCATAGACATAAAAAAGTGGTGCATCATTTCAGAGTTAATTTTTGAGACTAAAAGTTGGATACATTGGGAGTTAGCTGCCATAAAAATCCAGCAAACCACATGAAAATCCAAAATCTTTTTTTAGAGGGCATCAGCTAAATGAACCTCTCTGTATCTCTCAGGTATCCATAACGGCAATGGAGGAGTCCCGGGTGCTGATCTGGCATAGGGACAAACTTAAACTCACAATCATCACTGATCAGTTCCTGCAAGCTGTTTTTGATCACATATTGGGTCGAGACGTAGTCAAGAAGCTGATGCAGGTGAGCCGGACGGGACGGGCCGAGGCGTGGCCCCGTGGCACCCCAGCCTCCACCTCCCCAACCCCTAACACTATTAACACCTCCCCCAAGCTGTACACCCTCTTTCCCCTCCCTCTGGCACGTGCACCGTCCTCATAAGCGACAACTGCATGGCCTAACTCTCCGGCCCACATCAATACCCAGTCCCTAGCCCCTTGCACACCAACAATCTCTCTGTCTTGGCCCACTTGCTGGGAACCATTTCAGTCAAAGGCCAGGTATAATCCCTTTGCTGTGTTAATGGGTGCTGGTGTTGCTTGACAAAAAATGGCTGTTGTAAGTGGAGACATTATTGGGGTGTACATCACATTGGTATTGAGCAACTTGTAACTGTTCACACCAATTTTTTTGCTTAATAACTTTGGGAGTTGCCAGGTGTTGGCTTGAGCTCATTTTGTATGGAAATTGAGATAATCTCATTTAGTCTTGTAAAAGTATTTGATATAATAATGGGACTATTTTAATGTGCGAAACAATAAATATGCAACACTTCTTAAATGTTATTTATATCACACAACTGTTGTATGATAAACTGGTCTATTGTCTGAAAGATGAAGTGTGTACTTCCAAGTATTAGCTGCAAGCTTAATGCTAAAATCATGTGATTGTGTCATATAAATTGTCACCTGTGTCTTAATCATCTCTACAGGAATAATTATTCATCAAAAATTTGATGTTTCTTGGAGTATTTTAAGAACAATAATAAAATCAGGTATTAGATGCGACATTAACAAATTTTGGGATATAAAAGGTTTAAATAACATTCCTCAGAGAAGGGAATGATTTGATTTGAGTGCAATGTCTTTCATTTTATAACCTTAATGTACCACCTGATTTATTCTTCACGCTAGTCTCATTGTAACGTACATAAAACAATTAAAAATTCAGGTCTTTGGTTAGCTGATTGGTTCACTATTATGAGATAATTGTCAATGTGTTAATAAATGTGCCAAAATGTACTTTTTAATTCCATAAAATTGATGCTTTACCTCCAAGTTCTAATCTACACTATTGCCAAAAGAACTTTAATTGAGATAAGAGCACATGTAATTATTTCATTGTATGCTGTTGCTTGCTGAATTTCAGTTCAAGTTAAATAAAGACAGATAGGTAAAGATTTTTGATGAAGTGAAGATTATGCAAAAAAGGAATTTAATATATTTTAAGATAATGAGGTGTGTGAAATTGTCCTCATTAAAGCCCTTTTACTGTTAGTAGAATGTTACTAAAGCCTTTTATACAATGGTATCCCAAGAACAATTATCAAATGGCAATGATAAATGGTTTCTTATTATTTAACTTTAATTAGGTGGAATATTCAATGAAAATAACTTCTGGAAGAGCTGATATTAACACAGACTGTTTACTCTGGATTAATTATTATTACACATGGGAAACAATTTAGACCAAAATTCAGGTATCTACTGAATGGTCATGTTCAGTCAGGAGTACCAAAATCATTATTATACCTCAATTCTTGAAAATTTCATAAATAGTCATATTCTTTGTACATTTAAATTTTCTTTCATTGGTAATGTTACATAAAACCAAATCATATATGAACTAAAGATTATGTAAAGGCAACACCAATTACATGTAAAAAAAAGTCACATGGCCTTAAACTAATACTAATCGTAAGGGAATTCATTTGTTGCTTAAGTATATGTGTGATTTATTGAAGATCTTTGCTTTATGTGTGACTTCTCTTGGATAGCCCCATAAAGAGTGACTTGCATCCCACAATTCTAATACATATTGTGATTTTTAATTTTAATTTAATGAATGCTCTATATTTTTATTTGCAATATTTTATTACCGTGGAATATAAATTAATTCCCAAGAAAGAAGCTATTTTTTTAAGAAGATTTTTATATTGACCTATAATATTTGCTTGCTTATTTATTCTTTGTAACATACTGCAAATAATTTGTCCTAAATGTCATTTTTAAAATTCTTCCAATACTATTATATGTTGTGTAACAAGAATTGTCAATTGCTCAAAGAAACATTTTATAAATCTATCATTAGATATTGTCTTGTATCAAAAAATTATACATAATGGTAAATCTTAAAACTCTTACGGTGCAATAAGCCTTAAGTAGGTATCATATTCTTTCAGTCTCAATTCAATATGCATCCTGGGGGCCATTTATAAATTATGTCATGCAATAGGTTTATTTTTGTATTTTTCCAAATCATATACTTTTTACAAATCTTTCATAGCCAGCACAGTAGATCTCAATTTTTGTATTCTGTTTGTATTGACCATGGAAAAACTATCCTTTAAAACGTAAAGCTTTTAAATATGGATAAGATTATGTAAAGAAAACAAAGAATAATGTCCTTTAATGCAAAGATATCTCTTACATATCATAGTCAAATATTTAATTGATAGTGAAAACCAATTATCTAGTAACAACAATCCATTTCTTTAATGAACAACTAATTCTTTTCTTTTAGTCTGTATTTGGATAAACATAAATTATTTGAACAAAATCATGCATAACAAATTCTATTTTGTACTCATTGCCAGTGAAGTTACATTATATAGAAATGGATCATACATGCTTGAGTATTGTATATCCTTATAAATATATGAAATTAAAATTGTATTTTTTAAATTAAATACTTGAATTGGAACATTTATTAATCCTTCAGGTCAACATTTAATAATATTGACTGTTAATTTTTTATTTTAAGTTTACTTTCTGAAACATATCTTGAAAAAAGAGTTCAGTGAATAATCTTAGACACTCGTGTAATTTTGTTATTCTGCAAACAATTTAAGTGTAGAGTACTTATGTGAGAGAATGTGTTACATATCCTCTCAAACACTTTTTGCTATCAATTTTTCAAGATCATCCCAAACTGCTCCATATAATTTGAATTGAATAATCATTCTTATGCTCACCATAAAACTTGTAGATTTTATGCAAACTAAATGCACAAATGAAATAAAATCAAATGGAGTGATAAATGCATGAACACTGAGCGGATACATAAATGTAGGTAAACAAACCATCATAGTTACCCTTCAAGCCATAAAAGTTTTACTGCCTTAAAGTTTCCCAAATACAAGTCTGGAATATCAAAAATCTATGCTGTCAGTCTTGACAACTGCCAACATAGGAGATTTATGCATTTTAAATGATTACAAAATAAAAATACAGATAATTTCTCACTAACATGTGTTTGAAACATGGGACTTGAATCCTTGCTCTCCCCTGTCCATATTCCTTCTGTGGCCTCTGTGCTGGCTGGGTCTCTTTTTGACTTTAATGAAGAGATTTCTCTCTGACACTTTCGTAGTTTTTCACATTATACCATTTTTTTCTTTGATGTACATAGATGTATTTTGTCATAAGAATTTTATTGGGTAAGACTATCTTCTAAGATCATGTGTACAAATTATTCATTGATTTGTGATTTCTTTAGCCAATGCATAGAAATGAAAAATTATTATTGACTTCATTGACTTCTTGAGATTTCATATGTGTAATTCCCTTTTTGGTTTCATGAACTAGTGTAACGATTATAAAGTTGTTCATTAATTGTGTAAAAGGTGTCATATTGTATATAGATGTCCGTAGACTTGGCTGTGTCAAATTTCTGCCGTCATCCCGTAGAGCATGGCTTAATTAATGGATGGCCCCTGTTGTAATAATTATTCTACTATTTGCATATCCTACTCTTTGCATACTGCAGTTTTGTTGAAAGGCAATATTCTATAAGAACAAATACAGGAGGCACCAATTATAATGCAGGGATACGAATTGAAAAATTTATAAGCTTTGCAGCTTATTTGATGTACATTAAGTGGATAACTTCATGGTTTCGCAGCAACAGAGTAAAATAAAGTAAAACATGTTAGAGTAATTTAAAATCATAGCTTATTGTAATGCTGGCCCACAGTCCAGAAATAGCATTAAAATAAAATAATTTAGTTGCAGAAGAAAAGCTACTTTAATTTATAGTGAAATTGCCATTAATATTGGTTCAGTAGCTTTTGTTCTACATTGATTTTTATGATGCCTCAGCTGATTAAGTGTGGTTAAGTATGATGGATTAGTATGCCATGCATCTAGCATTTGACAGCTGATTTGATTCTATTCATGGAAGATAAGCCCCTAGATTGAAGTTTGTACGAATCTATAGTTTAATTCCCTGCATGATAAGAGGTTTCCTGTGTAATAAACCAAAGCCAATATTTGGATATCCAAATCATTATGTTCTTAGTAAGTAGTTGCAAACATTAAGTACCAGTAATCTCATGTAATGTGGTCAAGTTGTCTTTCCATTGAAATTAACCCTTAGACTGTATAATATTCAACACCTGAAGAGTGATTACTTCTGTGTGATATTTCATTTACAACAGTGAATTACTAGAATTATATTTGAAGGTGGCCAGGTATTGAGAGTCAAGGGAACATCTAATTTACATTGTGGATGAAAATGAAATTTTAAAAATTAATTATTGTGGTGTTTGACTCTTTGGATTATATATATTATGATTGAGATTGATTTTGTATTTCAGTGTGTGTGAGTGTGATGATTGAATAAATGCCTTAAATATTAATCTCAATTTTCTTAAGTGTGTTTTTGAATAAGTTCCCCTTTTATGGAAATCATTTTTATTCAATCAAGGATAATGGATTCCACCTTCCAGCTTCTGCTAGTTTAGGAACTCAGTTGTTTCTAATTCACTATTAATTCCATGTATGTATGGCATTGGTATATATTGTGAATTTAGTCTTCCTCTCCAAAGCTCATATTTGATTAATTAAGTTTTCTTGTTTAAACTAAACTCTTGAGTCAGAGACACTACCCAACTTTTCCGATACAGTAGTATCTAATTATTCATTCTAATGCCACTGAGTGATAAGGCTTGCCGATGGGTGCTATTTATAAATTTTGGATGTTAGTTTATGTAATCTCATCAATACTAATAACTATTTTTTATAATTTTTGGGCATATATTAGGGATCAATCATTGTAATTTTAAATTGGTTCTTACCTTGTTTTCATGGAGAATAAAATATTATTCTTAGGAGTATTAAATGATAGTTAAATTTGCACTAATTAATGCTAAAATGAATTTAAATATATTTTATCTTTAAGTCAAATAGGTAATCTTATTTATGGAGGAAGATATTACTCACTCATTCATTTTCCAGTTGTTTTTATCCAATTTCTTGCATATGCTTCTAGTCTGATATTCAGTTTATATCATCTTTAAAATGTTGTGAAGCTAATATAATCTCTGCACTTTTTCTTTGTTCTATAATTAATTATGCTTTTGCATGATTTTTATATCACTCTACCTTTATATGAAACTCATAATTTGAATGTTTATCAGTGATATGATTGATAGACGAAAGGTATTAAATGTTATTGATATAAATGACTTTCAATAAATCTTTGTTATTATAGATGATTGTCAAGTAATGTTTGATGTTGTGGATAATTATATATATATTGGAAATGCATAAATATATCAGTTTTATAATTTATATTCCTGGTGTAGTGAATGTTTTATATTTTAAACATCTGTTTCTTTAATAAAAGTTAAGAATCTCATATGCTTCATTATGGGCTACATAATGTGGATCAGTAGTATAATTTAGTGTATTCACATTTAATTTTTTCAAAGTAATATTTGTTTCCAAAGATTTGTGGGAACCTTCATATTCTCTAGTCAAAAGACCCCATTGATAACTGTTAGAAATCACTTAAAAAACAAATGTCACCAAATGAAATCTTAATTCATGGGATTATTTCCACTATTTAATTGAACAGCAACATAACTGAAAAGTGAATTGCTCAGCCCACTCAATGGTACCTTGAATTCAGTCATTGGAGACTTCAGTTAGTGGTATTAAGAGGATATCAAAACAGTCAACAGAATGATGAGCTTTTACCTGCCTTATTTAAACTATGGGAATAAGACCAAATAGTTCCCAACATTAGCTGAAAAATACACTATCAAATTCCTTAAAGTGTTAATTGTAAAAATATGTATGTACATCAAAGTACCTAGTTAAGCTGATTGCTGTAAATGCTACCTAAATGTGATAGAAAATGTAGGAACATTGGTCAATTTTGGACTTCCATACTTTATTAAGTTATAACTTTTAGCTGATTGGTAGTCATAGTTTTTGTAATTAAGGTTTGATGAGCGGAATGCAATATTCATATAAAACAGAATTCATCCTTCTCTGAAACTATAAAGAACTTTCTCACAAATAGTTTTGGTTAGCATTATAGTTCACTCTTGGTTAAAGGAAATTCCAAGAATGTTAAAAAACTCCTGTTGGTATTTGATGAGCTAAGCTTCATGATTCAAAAATTTGTTTGAATTTAGTGCAATTGGTAATTTTTAGACGAAATTTTGTTGAAATTATCTTGATTTATATATGTGACATCTTGGTTTAATTAAACTTTATATATAAAAAGGGTGACGCATAAATTAGCAGCAAAGGGCAGGATTTGCTGTTTTTTAAATTTAGGGCTATGGGAAAAAATAATAAATTTTTTGAATTGGGAATTACACTGGCCTTGTAAATAGAATTATGTCTTTGTTGTCTCTCATCCCAGAAGACTTTTCTCACCTCACTTAATATTGTTTTGTGTAATGATTCAGAACTTCTTTGGGGTGAATCGGGGTATTGCCCTCTTTAACCCACATATACTAATGATTGTGCATTGGGTTTTACGGACTGTTGCAATCACGCTGTGATTTTATCTTAATATTCCTGCAACTTGTGTTTTGCATATTAGTTTATATTCTGTTAAATTGATTTTTTACCTATATTTTACATTCACATTTTAGAAAATTTTTTGGAACTTTTTAATGAAACTGTGCTACTATCAAGTCAATTTTTTCTTGTAAAAATGAAATAAAATCTCCAAAAGAAAATTAATTTTTAAAAATGAAAATAGTCACACTCTTAAAGCAAGCAAAATTTATCAATGCCATATATCTTTTTTCATAGAGTTCCTTATTAAATGATATTTAAGTGATCATGAGGAGTGATTTAATAGGAAATGGTGGAATCCATCTGAAGTGCATCTTATGCGTGCATGGGATTAAGAAGATCTCTGAAATCCATAACTTATCTGAGATCTAGCAAAATTTCAGTACGAGAAAACTTATCTGATTTTGCATTAATACTTCAATATTGTAACCTTCACAACAAAATTTAATGTTTCAATTCTTGTGAGAGATCATTTAAAAGTGAATGAGAAATTTGTAGGCAATGATAGAATTCATATTGGTGGTCCTTGGGGTGATCCATTCTCATTGCCACTGACTCCCTTCATATTCTCCTATTCATCACCCTCTGCATAAATGATTGGAGGGCTTCTACATTGGAGGCACTCCAATCATTCACACTGGGAATACCCTATTTTGAACTGAATTATTGAGGAAAGATAATTTGTATGCATTATGATATTTGAATGATAATTCCAGAGTAGATAGGTTTTTGATTACCAGCATCTTTTACAAGCTTTGTTAAACAAGTCAATTGTCAGAAATCTTCTTATTTCCAAGATGGAATTTTTAATAGGAGCATACTTGTGTGAAGAAGGAATGGAATTGTGAAGAAGTTGCATGAAGTGTAGGATTTATGAAAATTTTATTGAATAACATTTTTTAGCAGGTAACTTCTTGTACAGGCACATCAAAATAAAATTGTTTCAAACTTATCTATTGTTTACCAAAAATTGCGTGGCATAAGTTTCCTTAGAAGTTAATATTTTTTAATCCTTATTTATATTTTTGTGCATTGAACTCAGTTTTTCTCCTTAAATAGTGAGTTGATTGAAGTTACCTAATTATTTTGAAGCCTTTCGCATTGTTTGAATTCATTGGAAACATCAATTATATTTTTTGCTGTTAAAAATTGAATAAGGATGAGCACTTCAGTAACATGACTTCAGCATCATCACTACCAAGATGTGTTATGCATCATCAGGAAAGCCTTGCGGAGATCAAATGGACTACAATTTACAGTTCAAGACATGTGAATTGTGGTCATCTTAAACCTATTTCTCCCTATTTCCACCATATGCTTATAAACAAGGACCGAACAGATCTGAAGTGTATAAGGAGTAAAGTATTTTAGCAGACCTTGGAGAGTCTAAAATTTAATTCCATTAGAAAACAGCAATTATTCCAGCAGTGTGAAGCAAAAATAAATAGATTGTTCATAAATAAAATATCTTACTGGTTATTAGTAATGTTTAAAAAATATGCATGAGTGGATTAATTATGGTAATAAAAATTGATCATTAGATTCTTGAAAAAAAAAGGCTGATGGGGAGTTTGAAGATTTTACTGATGCTACTGGATCTTTTCATTAAAAAATTTCTGGAGTGGCTCTCACTCCTTCTTTCTGTAGGGTTGGTGTAGCACTTAATAGATTTAGAAAATTTGTATTAAATGATGCTGTGTAAAGTGCTGTATTTGTTAGATTTTTGCGTATTATAGTTTAGTCATATGTAGGTGTTAGGTATGCATGGGAATTTGACTTAGGAAAATTTTGATGAACAGCATGTGTACCAAATGGTGAAACCTCCAAAATCCCCAATATGCATGCTTTGGTTGGAAGTACTTGAGATTTGTGTTGAGTTGGGTCAAGGAATTTTTCAGAGCAGTAATTGAAAGTGACTTTTGCTCCTTGGTTGTGGTACTATATGAATTAAAATAATGTTGCAAAATTTCAAGAAGTGTTGCCTAAATGGCTTTTAACCTTCACCAATAAAGTATGTAGTTGTTTTGAAGCATATTAACTATGTAACTGTTTTGTGGCCTTTGTAGAATTACACTTCCAGGAATGTATTTAAAAAATTGAAGTATTCATTGCACATAATGGTGATAGTTTGTACACACTTGTTCACTGCTCTCACCATGCATCAGCTTGTTGTAAATCACATTGTGTTTTTTTATTATTAATTCAAGTTGTGCTCTGTGTGGCATATTTATTAGTTTCAAAATGGAATGAAATCAACTTGTGGGAAAAAAGAAACTAAATTGTGAAGTGTAGGTTGGACTAGCACTCGTGAAGTAAAAGTTGATTGATGAATTACCATTCACACTCTCGGTTTGTACTCGTATGGTGACATTATGCTTTAAATGTTTTGTGCTCACTGCTGCAGCCGTGTAACTCTCTCTTAATGCTAGCCAATCAGTGTTTAGTCATGGCTTTCTTACTTGTAACTAATACAAAATGAAGATAATTTTGCTTAAATATTTGCTGTGGTGTTGACATAAGCTACATCATGACTTGTTTGCGACATTTGTAAAACGCAATTCACAGGTCATTTTGTGCTTGTTCCTTAGCCTGGTTCTGCATTATTATATAACTTATATAACAATTCTGAAAATTAGATCTCAACCTCATTAGGTTGAGTTCTTTATTTTATCTTCAAGGATAAAAACAATTCAAGTTTCAGTGATAAAATTACACAATATTATTTCAATTAAAATATTTAATTATCAGTAAGTTATTCTAAGAAATGTTGATAAATTATGACAAAAACATTTGGAGCAAGAAAACATTGCATTAAAATTAAGTGGGCATGTTTTATTTAAGTGTTCGATTTGACCATCATAATTTTTTCTGTATGTTTTTACCCAATCCAGTTAAAGATTAGTAATCACAGTTTGATTTACTTACAAGTGTCATTATTAAATTAATTACACAAAGTTGTCACATATATTTTGTTCCGTTTTATCAAAAATACAATTACTGTGAAAAAAAATGTATATATACATGTATATATATATATATATACATGTATATATATATATATATATATACATACATACATACATACATATATATATATATATATATATATATATATATATATATATATATATATATAAAGTCACTTTCTTGAAAAACCCATGAACGTGCACAATAATGTAAATTGACTAACTAGTCGACACAAACACAGAAACTAAAACATATAAAAGAGGGAGTCCCTCTTTTATATGTTTTAGTTTCTGTGTTTGTGTCGACTAGTTAGTCAATTTACATTATATATATATATTCAAACTTGAAAATCCCGCCATACGTCGCACAAATATTCATTCAAAAAATTTGATGTTGAACGTTACACCATGTTCTTTTGGAATGGTTAAATTATCTAATGAAGAGCATATTTTTAAGTTTTCCTGTACTTGTAACCTCAAAGTGACAATTTAATATCTTTTTCATCTTCTTTTTTCTCATTCCAATGTTTAAAGGAACTATTTTCACATATTTTAGATGTTTAACTTGATACTTTCCCGGCCTCATATTTATTTCTCTACATTCAAGTTGTCTATATTATATTATTAAAATACAGTAAACTAAAATTTTTACCTGAAAACCAAGCCTCACAACACCAAAGCAACGTATTAAATTTGTACAGCATCCTCCTCTCATTCTGTTTACAATTGTATTATAATGAAGAAATATAATGTGGGATGGTAGCTTATCTTTTTGTGGCAAAAATCATTTTGGAAAAGAATGTCACTGGTAGTTTAGCATAAAATTATTTTTCAATCTCAATTAAATCCTTTTAAAATACATGTTATTAAAAGAAGAGCTTTCTATTTTTCCTACGAATATTCACAAGTTACTAAATTTGTGTACATTAAGTCCAACTTATCCACTGCACAGCACACAAGAATAAAGAAAGATTTGTATGATTTTTTTTCCTTTTTGATCAGTATAAATTATTGTATTTAATTCAAGAAGATGCATTATATTAGTATTTACATTGATTTTAGAAGTGCATAAAAAGTGACCATATCCTTGGTCAATGGTGGTGTAGTTAGAGTTAGTGCCATGAGCAGTGATCCCTAACTTTGCCACCCCTTCCTCCATCCCTGGGAATTACATTTTCACTTCATTAGAGGTAATTTAGCCCAGCTCCTTGACCAATGCAGTTCCACCAAAAATTTCCCCTAAAGAGCGCTGTCCAGGACAGATCACCCCATCTATACCATACTAGCTATTTGGCATTGGGAAATGATGAATGAATAAACCCAATTGAATCAAGAATCTTTAACAGATAAGATTGATTCCCTGTAAATTTGGTCGGGAAATGTGGCTTGTTTTTTGTAGCTTTATAGAGCACTTTAGTCAGACCATGTATAAACACTTATGTTTAATCACCTTCACCAATTACTAATAGATAGAAACAAATATTGTGGAATGATTTAATACTATACATTTTAAGCAAAATATCATTTAAGTGAAAACTCTTTTGACGATAGTGATATAACACTAGGAACATTGATTATTTATTAATTAATTTCTATTGATATCTGTAAGGATTGTTACATTCACTGTGTTCGAGCAAGCTCATTTTGTATGATGCGAAATAAAAACATATGTTAAAATGCTAAAAACTATTGTATTACAATTAAGTAAAGTATTAATGTCTTGCAAGATAATGATTTAGGTTATAATGGGAATTATTCATTAAATGAATTAAGGCACTTTTTATCCCAAGGGCTTCAAAAGAAACATTTGAAATTACCACATTGAAAGACTAAAAAGAACAGACCAATTAAGATCATTCAGGGAACTGATTACATATGAATATACTGGCAATATATTCAGTGAGTAAATTTTTTATGAAATATAGTTTGGTAAATTTCACATAAATAGTACTTTTGAATTTTTAAAAATTAAATATGTTTTTGTAGCAGTTATTAGCAACTTGACACTTTCAATTACATTGCAGTTTTTTTATTTTTATATATACAACCATCACCTTACATGTTTCTCACTATTGCTAGTTAGCTTGTTAATTTTTACTGGATTTCAATCTCTTCCACTATCTTGGGTTTCTATTATTACCTTATTAATGAGCCATAAATTACCTTCTTTTTAATGAATAATCATTTAACCATTTTTAATGCAGACAGAATTTTATAACTCAAAATGATTGTTTTGACTTGGTTACAAACTCATTGAAAAGTAAGATACAGGTCACTTTGTGGCTATGTTTATAATAATGTTGTGTTGTGAATTAGATTGCATTTTTAGGCTTTAATAAGTTTGGCATTAAAATTAATTGTTTGAGCCTATAATTACTTAGATCTTGGCTTGAATTCTAAAAAGCATGTGATTTTAGTAACTGCAATCCTGATTTGGAATATATATTACATCAATATAGTATCGGTGATTTTTTATATATTCACCTAAAATAAAATTTGGAACTTCTCTTTGTCATCTCTGATTTTTGTAAGTACTTCAAGTCAGAGAAGTCTTGAGAAATTGAGGAAGATGAAGCCATACTGAATCAAGATAATAATTAAACTTCTGTTATCCTTTCATTACTCCTTTTCTTGTTTTTTCAGATGCCTGTAGTTGGCTCTTCTTGTGATGAGGATTTTGCAGTATTGGTCTGGTCCTAGTGCCTATTCATTTTATTGTAGCTTACGTGTGTGGTGTTGCTTGCCTGCTTACTACTACCAACAGCAGATGTATATTGGAAGTTTGATAAGTTGCTCCCTATTTCGAAGTACTTGGAATTATTTCATTACTTTACTAAGACATGTGTTCTTGATTTCTATCTTTTATCATAGGATTTGAATTTCTTAGATTAACTCGGCCATTTTGTGCTTGTCCTCATTAACTAATAACATTCTTAAAAATGTTATTTGAAAACCCCCAAATACATTTGGCCAGGTAAATAAAAATAGTTATTAGACACCATTAAATTCATCATTCTAATGTACCCATAGATTTTTTGTCAACATTATGAGAAGACATAAACAATGATTTGTAATGCCAAATAAAAGTAACCATCATTGGAAATGTTGTTCTGATTTCCATGCGAATCTAAGAGCATTGCTGGTAAAGCAAATGACTATTGAGTATTTCAAATTTGGGAGTTGCTTATCATATACTTAAAGCATTGGCAACGTGAGGATTCTCTGCTTTTAAGTGTGCTCACACAAAATCTCTTTCCTGTTACCTTTCAGACTTACTTTATCTTCTACTTCTGTAATATTTCGGGCTAATGATGAGTGGCTTGAAGGATATTTATTATTCTTTAATTCAGAGTAAGGTAGTGACTGAAATTTGTTCAGCTTGGTTAGGAAGGTGTTTGGGTGTGGTGCAGTGCTTGTGCAGACTCCAATGATTCCTTATAATGTCTTATCTCACCTCAATTAGTACTTATTTCCTTCTAAGGTAGCTAAACCCTACATATTCCAATTGGGACTGAGCAGAAATCTTTGCATTATCAGATGGATAATGATATGCAGAAGTGCAGAAAAGAATGTGAAAGGAAGTTATAGCTACCCACAGCTTTTGACCACCTATATTCCAGGTTGAACATGATGGGTAAGCTAAAAAATAATGCTCTAATGCATAGCCATCTCATTCTCATTGGAATATGATGGCATTTGATGACCATCTGGACAAGAGTACCTCTGAATTGTTTTTGGATATTTTGAAAAATTTGTAGTGATCACTTCACATACTCAAATTTGTTTAACTAAGACAGCACTGGAATCCATACCAAAAAAAGGAAAGAAGTATTTGTACTTTTCCACAGATTTTATTAGATGGTACAACGCATTTCACCGACTTGCGGCATCATCAGGTAAGTCACCGCAAGTCGGTGAAACGCGTTGTACCATCTAATAAAATCTGTGGAAAAGTACAAATATTTCTTTCCTTTTTTTGGTATGGATATTAAATACTTCCCCAAAGTGAAGCCTGAAACAGTAGAATATATTCGTACAGCACTGGAAATTCAAATCTGGCCAGCTTGCTTTACTTTATTTTTCCTCTAGCTGCATTTAAAAATCAACAGAAATCAAGGAATGTAAGAAATAAATTGAAAAAGTTTTGCTTTTTACCCAAATATATAAACTGAAGTTTTAAAATATGTACAACATTATTCTTTCAGTATAGATGATATTATATAACTCTGAAAGCATTGTGAATTGCTATTGTTTATTGGGCTTTAGTAATTCATTTGTTGGATCAGTTTCATGACTCTCCCTGCATCATCATATAATTCTACCTCTCTTCTGATTTATAAGTTTCTAATTGCAAAAAAATGTTATTGAGACGTACCAATTCAAAGAACTTAAGGGTGTTTACATTTGAATAGTTAATTTAGTGCTTGGGGTCTTTAATGGCTGAGATCATGGGATACCATGATATGTGCAGAGAAACTTAAATTACACAGTGTGTTGGCAAAATTATATCCATGCTGTTGGTGGAATTTGCCCCAATGGTGCTTGGATTAGCTAGCAAGTGTGCTACATATTTGAAAGTGTAGCAATTGATGAATTTTAGCCTGAGTTGAAAAGAGTAATGATAGTATAATTTTCATTAAGAACCAATATTTTCATGAATAGGGGTGCATAATAAAGCACTTCCATTACCCAGGCTCCTTTCCATTGTGCTGAATATTTTCAGGTGCTCTTGGTTTACGCAATGTGTAAAAAAGAAGAGTACACTTTGGATGACATTTAGGACAGATAGATGCCAAAAGAGACCAATGTAGTGAGTGTGCCATTAAAATATACAAGAATCCCTAATATCAAGTTAGATATCAGTTTTTATTTTGAGTATACATATTATGCCATCCAATAAACACGATTTTTACTATACAATTCATAGAAGTAACTTCAATAGAGTTGTAAGTGAGAAGGAGAATGTGTGGAACATTATTCTTTTGAGTCGTGGGCAGGCCAGTATCATACTTTTTGAGTAGTGGCCATGAAATTAAAAAAGAGAGCCTTCATAAATCTTGAATAATGTGAATAAAAGCTAATGATACCATTTAATGCACTTGAAATGGTGGCATATACCTTCATTGGTATCTTTTCAGAGAAAAAGAATCATAAATTCCTTCAAGCCCATAAACATGGTTGTGTCTTGGCATGCTATATGGTGATGAGGATACATTTCTTTTTTATGTCACTGCTTCTGCTGGCCAGTGGAGGATCTCAATCCCACATCTGTATTTTAATGCTGTTACATGTTATGTTTTTCACTCTCTCAAGTCCATCTCTCGGCGAAAGAGAAGAAAATTAGAGCCACTGTTATGACCAAGAAAGTTCTTCCTTCACATGTCTTGAAACATTTTCTTCCACACTCACTTGTTGTACTTTCACTGGGTTTTTTCAAATCTCTCTTTAACTCTCTCCTCACCCTCACCTATTGTGTCTTCTGCAATTAACTTTTGTCTTCCATCTGTGTATTGTAAAGTATGTGATCTCTGTTGCAAAATGTTTGAATGTCATTAACTCAGACTTCACTCTTTTCTTACTACTATCATTAATGTGTGACATTTGTATGCTAGAGAAATAACATTAATTTAATGATATTTGTAATTTTTTCATTTAAGTTGTGTTGTTTTAGTCGTATTGACTCATTCTCAGAAGTTGTCAATTTAAGTCTTTGCATCTGATCCCTTTTTAATTTAAAAAATGTTGTTTAATGTTTTTGGAAATTAGCCATCGGTATGGTGGATTAATTTAGAGACTATTCATAATTATTTTTCTTGTTAGGAGTGAAAATAGAATTACTACAATATTTTACTAGTGAAATATTTATTACGTTTTGGAGATACAATGACTTTGAGGCAGTGAGGTTTACACATATAAGTGGGTAATTTTTCTAGTAGGTAGGTGGTAATAAGCAGGTAATTGCCCTCATACAGGGCATTCTTGGTTATGTTTTAATCAACTTTTATAGCAAGCGCCTTTGATGAGATACATGAGTACCAATTGAATTTACTATCTGTCTGTCTTGCCTTGAGATTACCTAGATGTGGAGAGTAAATTTTATTCAGGAAAGGTTTGGGGAACATCATTCATTAAATTGATATTCTTTATTCATTTCATTGTATGAATACATTCAACTTACCTTGACTTTTTGCTATAATAGTACATGAAAATATTTCACTGTTACTAAAAATTACACCTTTTCACACCAATTCCATTATTTTTCTATCGTTTTGCATGATATTGGTAAAGCTTATCAGGCTTTGTATCAAAAGAAGTATGTTGTTGTAAATCTTATTCATCCCTCCATATAGTTGATTTAAATGACATATTTATATGATCAAAGTATGTATAATTTTTATTTTCCTTAATAAGTATGATAAGCATAAGTTAGAATGCATCATTCTTTAGTTAATGAGGCTTAGAATTTGAGAGGGCAGTGCAGTTTACATTCTCCAGTTCACTTTTCCCAATGCATTTTATATATAACCCTGCATTAATGCTTTTAGTTTTGGAGCTATGTATTTGTATTTAATAGTTTAATATTTCAGAAAAAAATGTTTGCTTGTTTTTAAGGTACTAGTTTAAAAAAATATCCCTGCCAAGTGAAAAGGGAAGTAAAAAATGGCAATTTTAAAATATCAACGATGATGAATGATTACTTTTAAAGTTGATAGATGTGAAAAAATAATGATTATATATTGGTTACCCATATTAGGTACTACTTATTAGTAGATCTTTTATTGCTGCTGGGCATAGCTCTGATTTGAAAAGGAATTTATAGCAAAAATATAAATTTTGTTCCTGAACCATTAAATGCATCACTTCCCTGAAAAGGCACTTAGAAAGGCTGTTGCATGTATTCATACTTATGAGCTGTGATTGCATCTCCCAGTGAGAAAGATAATGGCCAGAATTGTTTAGCATAGTATTACTTCATGTAAGGAAGATTTTCATTATTGTTTTACAGAAATGTTTCAGAATGGTTATCATTGAAATATATTTTTACAGTTGTGACGATAGTTGTGTTCATGAAATTTCTGAAGTAAATCACATTTTATGTTTCATTATATTGAAGAGTGGGAACGGTAGTCCAGGGGTAGAGCACTGGACAAATAACTGGAGGGCCCGGGTTCGAATCCCAGGCAAGTCTCACTGGGCACCTGCAGCTCCATCCAAGTTATGTGATTTTTTGTGTACCAGATCTTTCTGGGAAACCATAACTGGCACAGAGAAAGGAACTGGCCCCTCTACCCTGTGTGAATTTCACATGCCATCAGGCTTAGTACTGGGTGAACCCTACCATCACCTACCAAACAAACCTTAGGATTGATTACTGTGTTTATGATTTTTATATTAATGAGTCATATTGAAAACTTTAAATGACAATTTTAATGAGTTTTAAATTGAAATATCAGAACCCCAAGAAGGATTTGTTTGAAGGAACCATGTAAAAATATTTTAGCTATAAAATTCAATAAGTTAAACTATTGAGATTAGTATGAATGAATAATTCCTCCTATATGCACATACATTGCCCATGAGAATAATAAAGTCTCAGTAAGATGTTTTCAATTTTATGTTGTCATTCCAGGTAGTGATTTCAGAGGATAAGAATAAATATTTTATCATGGCAAGCTCAGACATAAAATTAGTTTTCTCTCAAATCGTTTTAATGTGCTTGCATAATTTTCAAACGTGGCTCTGTTGCAGTTGACATAAGTATTAAGATTTTCTGGTGAAAACAATTAGCACTATGCTAACTTAATAAAGAAATAGAATGGCTAAAGGCTAGATAAGAGATTATCTGTCCTTATAATACTGCATTTTATATACATATTTTTTATAAACTTTCAAGTAGGGTGCATTGTTTGTTACCCAATCATTGCTTTTCCAGTTTGAGATATTGTAGGTCATAATCATCAGCTAACTGTTTGTTCTCTGAAATTATTTACCAAAGAAAGATCTCTTACAAATAAGACATTGGACAGAATAATTGCCAGAAATAGAAGCATTGTTTAAATCTCTCATTCCTTCCTTAAATTTGAATCTTTAACATGAAAGCAGATAAGAAATGAGGTTAAGTAAAGAAAAGGAACCAGATTACTGTTAGCTGAACTGTTTTTCTGATATAGGCATTCAAATGTGCCCCTCAAGCTCTGCAAGGATGATACAACTACAGAAAAATCCTGAAATTTCAACTAATAAATACCTTTACCAGCACTAATAAACTACCTTTATTTGCTTGCAGAAATATCTATAGATTCACAGTGTAAATCCACATTCAGCAAGTTAACATCTATATGCACACTTGGCATGTTCAATGGTGTGTGGCCATGAACAAACAAACCATATGCAGACAATGGTGAATGAGAAAAGATATTGGGTATTTGGCTAGGGTTTACTGAGTTGCTGCTATCACATTAATATTTGTATATCAGTTGGAGGAGTGGTGTCCCCATTACTTTAGCTTTAGAATGTATTTATCTTTAATTTTATTTATCAGTGAGTGTCAGGATATATTATTGATGGAAATTACCTTGAGTTTAAACCCATCTGATTAAAACTTTTTTAATATGTAATTTCAATCCAGCATTAAATCTTATTTTCTCAATTATTTCTATGCTCTAAATGACATCTGAATGATTCTTTATTCCAGTTACTTGTAAATGATACATTTTACTTGAAGTTTATTTTTGGGTTCATTATCTAGTGATTCCAGAATATTGGTATTTTCCATTTATAAATGTTGACAGTCTAAACTATGATGCATACAGATCTGTTATGAAGCCATAATTCTCTGCCATTAATATTGTTTTTCTTCTGCATCAGAAAAAGTTCAATTTTTCATCTATACATATATATTGATAATTGCTTGATTGATGTTTATTGGTTCCCAAGAGACATGTTTGAAGCAGGTGTGTAACATGCCACATTACTTGCAAATATTCCAGATGGACACAAATACAAATGTAGTTGGAGTTTGAATACGAATGATTGTCACAAATAAAAAGGAAAAATAAACATGTAGCAGTAACAGCGTACATAAGAATCAAATTATTTATCAACAGAGAGAGACATGAATTCATCCACAGTATAAAATTTATGGTCGAACAGGAACTGATAAAGCTATGATTTAAATTGTAGCGAATTTTCTATCCCCCTTAGTTTTCTAGGTAATGCTTTCAGGAATTATACACCAACATAACAAGGATTCTGAGAAAACATAGCCGAGTTATGAGAAGTTATCCTCAATTGCACCCTCTTGTGCTATGCACAAGACATCAAATTGACAAGACAGTACATTAGTATTTGTTATCGAATTGTACATGGTTTTGTTTTGCTGTACAATGATTAGAGCATGAAAAAAATTAAAAATTTTTAATGCAAGGTCCCTCAGTATGTATGTTTATCTCTCATATAGGGTGAATACATCTTCAATCACAAGCACAATATTAACTGAAAAAAATTGTGGAATTTATATTTTTATGCAAGTGATAGTTAGGTTTTCTATGAGTATGATAAATATTCTCTTACATTTCTTGATATATAATGTAAATATACACAACATTACAATTTTTAAATTAAACTGTTGAGATTTTGGCCAGTTGGTAGCTGATCATGCTCCAAAATGCAAATATATAGCTGAGACATCAAAATATTAGGCATCTTTTACTTTCATTCTAAAAAGTCTTCACCTCTATTACCCTTTAAAGATTGCATTGATCAAATCGTTTTTCAGTATGGGATATTTGGGGTTTCAACAACTTATTCATAATGCTACTTGATAAGTGGTAAGTTATATTAGTTTCAGTGGTAACCTGCGAGAAGTACCAGAATATATTAAAGTAGAATGATACGAATATGGAATAATATGCCAATTGGTCCAAGAATTTCTTCCAGAGCTTTTTGTCATTTATCCCTCCTTCACTAATGATGATACTAGATTCCTGAAGATCCTGGGCTGCGTGAAAGAAAATGGTAATACATCAGTGAAAGCATTTTTATATTCCCAAACCTCTATGTTTTACCATTCACCAGTAGAATAGCAAAAAAATTACTAATTTATCATTGCACACATAAGGCTGATTCTTTACTTTTGTGAGTTCTTCTGGGTGGAGCAATCACATATCTATCTATGTACTAACTGTGACAAATATCACCATCACCTCTTTGCCAAACTGAGGAATATATTTTAATGAATAATGAATTTTGTGACATCATCTGGTAATTGAACCAAGGTGACAAAATATTATGAGTGAGTAAAATTCCATATAAATAGTCCATCATATATTAGGATAGTGGGTCAAGGTAGTCCAGGGATAGAGTGTTAGACTACTGACCGGAGGCCTGGGTTTGATTCCTGGGCAAGCCTTCTGGGCACTCCTCAACTCCACCTTTTTTCGGGACCAGATCTTCCTGGATCCAGGTCCAGTTAACCGGTCCAGGGAAAGGAACTGGCTCTCCTACCCGGATGTGTGAATTTCGCACGCCGTTGGGCTTAATACTGGGTGAACTCTGCCATTACTTACCAAACTGACCTTTGGGTTGATTACTTTGTTTATGGTTTTTTTTAAGGATAATACAATATCACATGCTTAATAGCCATTTCTGGCTTCTATTTCCACTGGGTTATATTTTATTACAAAATTTCCATTCCCCCTCCAATAATGAGGTTTACTCTTTATATATTTTTTCAATTGAACCAATAAGCTATCAGTTGGCTATTGTAGGAGCAGGTGACCATTGATTTCTAAATATGCTGGACTTAAATATAGTGCATTTCTTTGGATTGTTTTGAGTGTTACCTGGGAGGATTTTGGTGCTTTCCAAGTGATATCCTTCTCATGACCTCTTTTACCCCTACATTATACTTTTATATGCTTTGTCAAATTTGATATAAAATATGGATATCCCATGGAATCTGATAAATGCAGTTAAAGGTATCACAATGCTAATGAATCAACATTATTAATTTCTAACTACCACAGTAATAGACATACTATGGACTACTTTAAGGATATTATATTTTTGTTTTGATTAGCACCAGTATTTATTGTAAAGGTAATATTATTCAAAAAGTGCAAAAGTAAAAAACAAAAATTCTCTGGCCAAATAATCTTAGGGGAAAATTAACTGATTTTGATCAATCTCTTTTTAGGTGTCAAAGTAGTACTCAAGAAAGTTTTGATTCTGTAAATATTTATGACTTCTTTATAGGGCAACGAGGGTTTTTTTATTAATTTTGCTCCATGTATTAAAAAATTAAAGAGCTTTTAAAATGTTTTATTTTCTTTTCTGAAAATAGCATGCTTTGGGTATGGAGGGATTCAGAACATATTCAATAGTCATACAAATTGTAACTATCTGGAAACTGAGCCATGATTTTTAAAGTTATGACCAATAATCTTTTTGACATAGTCATTGTTTCATATACTTGCAAATACAGATTTATTTTGTCTCCTGGGAAATAAAGGAAGGTGGTTGATCATTTTAAATCTTATGTGCTGTTTATGATCTTGATTATAATGATGAAAGGTGGATAATGGAATTATGAAATATAGGCTATTACCAAATAAATTCTCTTAATTTCCATATGAGTATAACAGTTTAAAGACTTTCAAATGTTCATACTTCACCCTTCCTTCATCTGCAAAAATTTACCTTGCAGGCTTGTAGGAGGGAATATGGGTCTATTTTTCATAGAGAGGAAGTGAAATTAAGTGGAATTAACAAAGTTGCATTTTTTCTTTCCATAAGCCTGAAATTACAGAAAAATTTGTTTTAAAAGTTGTTTCTGAATGTTTAAGCTCTAGTTCATCAGCTCATAATTTCTTTCTTTTCTGTGAATTTCTTTTGTTAATTGTGAACCAGTTTGGATGTCTGTTTACACGTTATAGGTAATAATATAATTTAGACAACCACGGAGGACCTTAAGAATATAGAATTTCATGGAAATGTCTGAAATAATAAAATAATCAGCAAAGAGCTAAAGGCAGAATATTGTTTCTTCATCATCTAATCATATTTTTGTAAAAATGCCACAAATTTTAGTGTTGAGCTGGTAGAAATGAAATTTTTCTAAAGCCATTAATAGCTGAGATACAAGCGGGTTCTTCTCTATGGTAAAAATTGTGGTTTGTAGAATAGGAATGAAATGGAGATGTATATATTATTAAATCATATTTTATTTATTTTACGGGAAGTTTGCCTGCTGACTCCTATGTGTGTAGGTGACTTAAAACTAACTGCAGTGGAAAACCTGAGATAATACTAATTATCAATTGGATGTTGATTAGATTGGTATAGTGGCTGGTGCAAGTTTCCAAAACTTTAGACATGTAACCGTTGACTTAATTGATTTTTGAATTGAAGTTGAAAGCAATTATTCAAGAACATTTACAGTAAAATGACCACTCAGTTGATTGGTTGATATTCTGTGCACCTCCTATCATCAGTTACTGAGAGAGAAGGCTGAATCCGATGTTGTGCTTTTGCCGATCATTTTCATTCCCTTCTACTAATTATGGAAACATAAACTTTAGCACTTATATCATTAACTGTAACTTTTTGCTATTCTGTAGCAATAATCACCCATATATGTCAAATTAAATGCATGAATTTCTACATTACCTACACTAACATGGCCAGCATTCTTAATTAAAATGATTTAATATTTCCATTTTCTTGACTCCATTGATTTTATTAATGATTGAAATGATTCATAGATGGCTTTTACGTATTGAATTTGATAAAAATGGGTTGTCAAATCTCACTGTGGGATCTTTTGAAAGGTTGTGTTATGAAGAAACATTAAAAAAATAATAATATTCCAAATATTTTTAATATTAACTTTTATGCTTCCACATTACAGCTGATGTACTCTCAACTCTTTAAATGTCACTCTGGTAGCTAAAGGACTTGGGAAAGTGGTGCAAATGAGGAAGGAAGTAGATGAGATTAAGAGAATGAAGAAATAAAAGGAATGCAGGAAATTATCCAAATGTTAATTGAGTACACTGCACTGCCATGTATTTCAGCTGCCTTTTCCAGAGTTAAATTTCATTCAAATTACACATTTTTTTTGACCTTATCAAGTGAACATTTTCAGGCAGAATCATAAAAATGCATGCATTAGTGATCCAGGTAGTTTTATTACCACTTTAAAGGAAAGTATTTATAATGATGCATCTATGAATGTAATCCCCCTGATATCAGATTAGTAGTCACCCAATTGATAAAATGTATTATATCCTCAGACTTTATGTCAATTATTTTAAGATTTAAAAAGTTGAGAAATCTCATTTATAAACTTTGGGCAGGCAGAATTGACAAGAACTCTACAACCATCCATTTTCACACTTGTTGGGAAAATTTTAACCTTAAGTGATTTATTGTCTGTTGTTGATAGCATATGACAGAGAGATGGTAAATATTGGTACCTCAGTCAATGTAAATACATAAATTATATTTTGTGATTGCTAAAATAGGGCCATGAATTTCCTGATATGAGGGCTTTAAGATGGATTTATATTGCACATATAATGCTTTGGGCAACCAATTAAGAGGTATTTTTAGAAATGTCTTGGATTGCTTTTTATGACTTTATGTATGCTGAAAAAAAGACCAACAAGTACTCTACTTCTGCTAATGCTGAAAAATTTATTTATAATTTTGGTGCATTCATGGACAGTACTATTAATAAAGGAATGTTTTATTGCTTAAAAAAATTATCACTGTGTGTTTTAACTACATTTATAAATTCCCCATGGGTTGAACCAGATAGGAGTGGAAATGGGAATATAAAAAATTCTGTTGCCATTTAAGTATCATTCTTTATGGTTAGCTTAAAAAAATATCTTTTGATCGGTTTTTCCTAAATATCATTTTCATGATTTTTTCCAAACCATTCCAAATTTTTCCAATCAAAGTCATGACATAGGATTAATCATAACATCTTTGTTTTGTTTCAGTTCTGGTTTGAGCGTGAATCGCTCCTGTTTGCACTTTAGCTTTTAGTAAGGCATTCATTCCTCTTGGACCTTAGAGTGGCCTGTGATTAACTTAGAAATCATTTTCTTACCAAGTCTTAAACATAGGCCAAGTAGACTCATGTATGGCACCATGTATTTTAGACAGTAACTACATTAGAAAATATTTACCCTATATTTTAATTTAAGAAAGGCTTCTAATTATTGCACCACACACTTCTTTGCTAGCTTAAGTGTGATGGACTCATGAGCAAATGGTTCATCTCATTTCTCTCCACACATACTATGGCAGGTCAGTGAAACAATGGCTGCCAGTAACAATGGGCACCTGCCGAATAGCCTGGAGGATGGAGAAGATAAGCCAATGCTTATAGTTAAGAAAGCTGGAGATGGCCCAGGAATTACTGCTTTGATCAATCGCCAACTTCAAGGTATGCTATAACATGTTTTTTTTATGTTTCTCCTGCTTTCCACTTTTTCCATACCTAATACCTTTCCTGCTGCTTTTAATGACTATCCAATGCACCGGTGATGCTATGTGCTGTGGGTGAGTATGCAGTACCTACTTATCATTGTTAACTCTGGGGACAGTGGTCACTGAAAATTTTTAGAGTAATATATGTATAATGCCAGACTTTTAATATGTGGTAGTATCATTTGTCATAGATCTCATCCTTTCATCTTTTAAATGGGTGGCTGCCTCACTCATCCTATTATGGTCATGTGGTGTATATGTTACATATGCATAAATGCTTGCCAGTTTATTCTCAATGTTTAGTAATTGGATGATTGTATCTTCATGCTCTGTATCCTTATTGTTGTATTTCCTGAAACAATTAAATGGATTATTGTTCAAATTAGTGCAATAAATACAAACCACCCTTCTTCAAAAGTATATGAATAACAAGCTCTATCATTCACATTCTTATTAATAAACAATACTTGATTATTTCTTAAGTGTTTCATTGGCATTTTACATGAATAACATTTCACTAACCAGGAAGTAAGAAGCATGAACACTTCTGGAGAGAAGAAAGAGAAGCTAATAAAAAATTACCAGTTTTGGTCTTTTGCATGTTTCTTGGATTGTGACTGTTGCCAGTTTGGATAAATACTATCTTCCCTTTTCATACATGTGGAATTCTTCTTAAAATAAAATAATCATTTAAATACAGTTGAATTTTAATGAAGGATTTTGTATTCACATGAGTCTCTCATGCTAGTGAGATTTTCAGCACACTCAGCCATATGCTGGTCTTAAAATAAACTTGGTATATCTGTTTTATTAGTAAACCATTTCATTATAGCTACCTCTGTAAATATCAGCAATGTCTGGCAAAGTCAGATTGACTTTATGGTCAGTGAGTATTGGCATTTCACTGTTTAGCATAACTTTTTATAGTTTTATTTTCTTTATGTTTATTCCAAATTAGTTTCTTAGTAAAGTTGAATATGGTAGTCACAAGTATTTCTAATTTTTAAAATGATAAGTCATCATCTACCATCCAATTGTTCAAATTAGGCTAGTTTCTAAAAATCCTCATGTATGACTCCTTTTGCAGATCATCAAACAAAAGTAATAATTGACATGTGTCATACACCATTTGTATGCACCAAAAATCTCACAAGAATTAACCTATTTACTTATTTTGAACTCTATTATGATTTGTACAGTTATGGATCTAATTGAGGAAAGAAAATGTGATAAATTTATTCACTGAGTTACATTCCTTTCTTGTTCAAAAATTTTTTTACTGATCCTACAGCAAACTTTAGAGTGATGGAACTCATTTCCTTGTCTCAGAAAGTTTGGAGAAGACAGATTATTCTTGCTACAATACAGAAACAAAGGTTATCTGTCAATAAAATGACAGGAACATGCATAATTAAAAAAACTTAAATCAATGTTAAGCCCAGACATAACTACCAGCATTAAGGAACCACAGCATACATATATAAAATGACTTTCAGAAAGCCCCCAACTATTGTCGTTGCACTGTTGACCTGATGCACTGCAATGAAAACTATCTTCTTCCACAAATACATAACTTTAAGAAACTCAGTGCTCAGTTATATAAGATAAATAGGTTTAAAAGCCTCTTTTGTTTTGCTTTAAGGCTGAGCAAAGGAAAAATTAGTGAACTAAGAAAAATTTTCATTTTTTATGAAAATTTTAGACTTTGATTGTATTGACATACACTAAGTTCTACATTTACGATTGGCTTTCTTGAATGATTATGTCATAGTTACCAACACCCAAAGGTATTCTGCCAAGTGACAGGCCCTGTACACCCCTACTGTCACCATCCACTCCTAATCAAAGCCTTTTGCTTCATCTCCTTACATCCTCCTCTCTTTGTATAATCTAACATTTTTTTCCTTCTTCATATTCTCTTTTTCCCCTCCACTGTTCCCTAAATTTCTGTCGTTAAATCTCAATCCATCTTAATATATTGAAAAAATCCAATTTCCATTTCAATTTTGGATTGTGCTTAGTTATTGCAGAATAGCATTGACATGTAGATGAATCAAATGTTTTGGAATGCAGGAGACAGGATATGATGTATGGGAAGCTGAAGGCTAAGCCAGGTTGTGGTATAGAGGATATATGTATGATGTATTGACTCAAACTATAATAACATTGTTGCAAGCACGCTGGATTTCCCTTGATGGAGTCAGTGGGCCACATGTGTACGACCCAATAAGATAGTGGTCTAAGTAATGATGGGAAGTACTTAGTTGGAGACTTTTCTTCACCTCTGGGGAACATCAGTTTCTTCAAATAATGAGCCATCAATAGAACTGAGACCAGTGTGATATTACTGTCAGGGAGTAGATAGGCAAATTGGCATGCAATTGGCATGACATGTGGTGTTTGTAACCCCTGCATTAGAATAATATAGCCGATATTTTAAAACTCTTCCTTTAAGATAGAGTAGAATAACAGAACATAATGTTAAAGAATGACTTGGTATACCCAAAGCTATAAATGAGGAGAGGTCTCCATATAATAATAAGAACTTATTTTAGTTTGCATGTTGTGAGTTTGGTATATTTAGTTGGTTTAGCATTTAGGAGAATATAGTGATACTGTGTACACAGATGTATAATGATAATTTCTGTTATAGAAAACTTTATTGACTCATAGGAGAGTTAAGCCACCAACTCAACTTGAAAGGTGTTATTACTTCAATTAGTCATTGCTGTTTTAGCTTTTGCTGATTCTAAATGGTAGGCTAGCTTCTTCCAGAGCTCAATTCTGTGGTAAAGCTATATGCTATACATCTATGTAAATGTTGGTATTCGGAAAGATAAATTTTATCATTTATAAGAATTATAGATATTTTGAAGAGAATTATTTTCAACAGTGTATCTCCTATTTGTTTTGGATTTGTTTTATTGATCTTGTTGATTGACATGTGGCATTGCCAAGGCTATGATAATCAGTTTTTAAAAAGGATATCATAATCTGAATACATGTAATCTGATTATGTCTGAAAATGGAATAATTAGGTTACATTTAATTTGAATATTTCATTTTTTCCTTAATCAAATTAAAAATGATTTAGTTCTGAGTAACCAGCTGTAATTACCCACACTGGAATGTGACATTGATTACCTGGATGGTTACATACAAATTTCACTCTGTTGGATGTTGGTGTCACTCTTCTCCCTTAGTAAGCATAATAGATTTGCAAAGGTAGATAGCTTATTTTCTACCTTCAAAGGCCCTGTATTCAAGGCCTTCATACCTATTGTTTGAGAAGGGCCTATGCACACCTTGGTCATACTTTCTTCAATATACTGATGAAAGAAGAGGAGCAAATACATGCCGGAATTGACTCTTACATGAATTCATTTGGAAGTTCAACTAATCAGATTACTATCATACTTTTTAATCCTCTCCTTTAATTTATGTATTGTGTAAGGCAAATAATGGGTAATTTGCCATGCAGGAAAAGTGAATATGTTATGCATACACGATGGGCAAGATCTTTTAATAATTATTTTTACTGAATTATATAATGGCTAACCAGTATTTGAAGATGACATTTTTATTTTTCCTAGCCACAATATCAATGAGGGACCAAATTCGTCAGCAATTCAAATACATCAGACCCAAGAAAGGACTAATGTATCTATGTCATGTAATAAGCATTTATGCTTGAAACATTATTGTGATAAGTTGCATTTGAGAATGATTTAATTACCTTTTCTTATCAAAATTATCAATAATTAGACTTTGTTTTAATTTTTCATGATTTTATCTAAGTTTTTATATTTTATTTTATCAAAAAATAATAAGCCATCTGATTACTATTTTTATGTTGGATGTAAACAAAAAGTAATAAATTTTTTTCTTTACATGATCAAAAGTAATTTCTTAGTGAATTAGAAAAGTAATTCAATCATTCATTATGATTACTTGTTATAAAAAGTAAATGGTAACTAATTACACTTTTAAAGTAGTCTGTTTTGCCCTGGGCATTGTATGTACTTTTCTATTTCATATGAATATATCATATATACTACTAAATGCATCATATATACTACGTTATACTGCTATGTACATAAAAATACTACATTTCATATTAATACTTTCAAAGTTTAAAATATTTTCCAACATGTCTATTCTGTATATCTCCCCTCTTCTTTATAATGACCCTTGAGTGTGGTTTCTTCCACCACTCTTTTCAAGGATTCCATTTAGCATACTCTTTCTACCCAAAGGATCTGAAACATTCTTCAATAACACTACAACTCAAAACCCTTCTCCCTCTTTGTCTTCATCACTCATATGTATTTATGTATTGCTCCCACACAGCAACATGCTCCACACAAAGTTCTGATTAGATATTCCTTCAGATGCATATTTGTACTGTTGGAAGTCATTTGTGCTTGATTGATACAGCTCACCACTTCTCTTTTTGACATGTGATTGGACATTATTCTACTATTGAGATAGATGAAAGTTTCCTCATTCTCCCCACTTACAAGTAGCTTGGTTGCCGTGCCTACTCACCACTAGAACTTTTGTCTTCACTTTAATTATGCTCATTGAGTGTGTGGCACCTAGATGTGAGAGTGAAATTTATCTCCTTCAGGTTGAATGTCAGCTGTTCATTTTTGCCCAGCATAACCATTTTAAAAATTGAATGGAGCTTATCTATTTTTTCTTCAGACAGTTCAATCCTCTTCAAGTTTGATACTTCACCTAATCCAATCTGGATATATTAAACAAAAGAGGTAAAGTTAGCAGCCTTGCCTTACCCATTGTTTTATCTAATGTTCATCTTGTTGCTTACCTCACCTCACTACTACTATGTCCTCTCTATATGGGCTCATCCATCGTCACCTGTATTTGTGTTTCACACCTAACCATCAGGTGCAGCTTTGCTTAACACTGCTGCTGACTCCTATGCAAAAGAATGCCATCGAAATCACTTTCTAATTAATTTGACCTCTGGAGATGCTCAAAAAAAATAAGGGAGGAAAATTTTTCCCACTTAATATTAAGAGAGATACTACATAAAAATGGAGCATCAAATAAAAAAAATTCTTATTGCAAATCATCTATTTAGTAGAGAAATTTTATTTCCTTCTTAAAGAAAATTCTCAAACTGTTTACTTAATGGCTTCTTATTGTGTTGGTCTATGTGCAATTTATTTTTACTGTGCATATTTGTTTAATGAAATTTTCTACTACATGTAATTCTGAAAGCATATATTTTCTCAGTAAAAACCTATACAATATTATGCTTGTTAATACTTTATTTATGTTGTGTATCTTTTCTTTTGACAGAGCTACCTATGTATTATTGTACCATCAGCAGTCCATAAAGACAAAATAATATAACTCCTGCTTCTGATAGGAATTAAGATAGTTCCTAAATAATTTTATCTCATGTAATGAAAATTCTACACCAGTAGCATATTTGTGAAAACATTGGGTATGATAGGTTACTTGTACTTATATATTATTTTTGGTTATTTACCAAGCATTACCTTCTTTAAAACCTGTGATTTCTTATCTATCATGGAATACTTTTTAGTTACTGTTGTTAAAAATGCAAGGTATCTAACTAGAAACTATAAACGTTTTGAGGAATGGATCAAAGACATTCTTACCAGGACTGAATCCTATTCATTGTCTAGAAAATGCATACCTACATACTCATTTCATTACCGTTTCGACACAATTAGGTATTCATTTTTCTTGGTATTTCTAAGTACAGTATAATTTGCTATTTGAGTGTCATAGTGCAATTACCTATGTTAATCTCACTCATACCACAAAACATTCTATTAAATAATCTTCCATGATATTTCTAGAGCTTTCACCTGGTTTAAGGGTTAAAAATGAAATGTTTGGTATTGGATGTTGTTATTAATAACATCTTCATCATACTCTTGATTATTAAGTAGGATGTAATCAGCACCAAAAGTAATTCTGACATTTAAAGGCTAATCTCATTTGAGTTATTAGAAAGCATTCCATCAGAGAATTCAGCATTTGTGTATTTACACAAGTGAAAAATTACAGAAATTCCAGTAGAACATAATTGTGCTCTTGCCAATTCTTAGAAATCGACATTTATTGAAAAATAAATTGTCAGAATAAGTGTGACGACAACTTATATATTCCCAATGTATAGGTAGTGACAATTACTTAAGAATCTTAAGCATATAATAATCCCTAGAAAGAATCTGCAAATGTGCATGTTAGAATTATCATCAAACAATATACTATATGTCCAAAGGATAGGCACTGTCAAAAGGGAATTGTTACAGATATTTAGGTGGCAATTTTGCATGAATTCCAAGTTGAGTGTCAGTCAAATGTTGGAAAGGAGGAAAACACTATAAAATTTGTGCAAGAAAATTAAAAGACAGTTATTGTAAGTTTGCTTGTTTTTACTATGCTGTTGTTTGCGATATGAATTTCTTACAATGAAAAATTTTTTAGGGGTTACTTGTAGAAAGTAAGTGGGATCCTGGGCTCATTGAATGCTAGAGTAAGTCTTCAATTGCATAAATTAAAGCCAAGAATTTGAAAAATCAATATTTTTTTATCAATATCAAGTTGGCACATACTTATTATTGTTAACATTTGTCCTTCAATGCTCCATGAGGCTCATAAATCTCTAACTATTCCATTTTTTTATTTTATTTTGAAAGATAAGTGTAATGGTACAATAGAAAAATATAGTCCAGAACTGTGCATGGAGAAGTCATTTAAATGACATTCCAAAGTTTGAGACTTTATGCCGGAGATTAGTGGATTAGTGGCAAAATAAAAACATGCCTTTCAAATGGATGATGAATATATCTTTCTAAGCCAGAAGTAAGTGGAAGTACGTAAATAAAACACCCAATGCATTTTAAGCAAAAGACTGGTTGGTGGCCACCTGGTTTTTATAGATTCACATACTTTTGACACTTAGCAAGAGCTCTTCTAGTACAGGCTTGGCTATAAAATCTGCTGTAAACTCTTATGAATCTTGATGCTGACTGTTAATTTCACCATGATAGCCTTAAGGCCTTTCTTCAACCAAAAAACATGTTTGTAACATGTGGGCAATGCCTCACTGGTGTGATGTGAAGTTCCTACTTTCTAACACCCCTACATCATGCATTCATTTATGCAATCTCTATCAGTACTTGTATTTGTTCTTAGAAACTTAATTTAATCCCCCATTGTGTTTCTACATGTGCAAGTTATGAAGCTTCATGCTCTCAATGAAGTTATAAATCACTTGATCCTTAGAATGTAGAAAATATGGAAACATTTTTCTAGATTTTTCATAAACTGAGGGATTCATAAAATGATGGTCCTCTGAACACATAATCACTTGGTCTTGTACTTCATTTACTTGTCTGATGAGGGTCTTTGTAAGATTTTTTTGGATTGGATACCCTTTTGGTATTGACATATGAATGACTCAGGCTTCCCTTGGCTTCAATATTGGTTCTCTTACTCAACTCAACTTTCAAAGTTGTTTGCATTAAATGTCTCATATAGTATGATTGTGTCACAGATTAATTTTATTACTTGTAGTAGTAGTCAGAAAAACTGTTTGGAGCTTGTTACAGGAATTTAAAATGTTACTTACGTTTTTCCTGAGAGCATTCATTACAACTTGTACCAAAATTTACTACAGGTACCTAATTTTACTTACCTTCCTCATAGTTGGCATCAAACTGGACATTGCCTGGCTACTTGAAATCACTCTCATGAAATATTTCACCTTTATTTATGTTTGGCAAACAACAATTCCAACTCTTGCTGGTAATTTCTGAAATGGACATGAGATTGGTAGTATCTGATGCATGACACACCTGTTCTATTTCTTTAGTGTCACTGGGATACTTTTTCTTCACACACCTCAATTCTTCCAACTTTTGTTGAATCATTTGTAGCAGTTACATACACTTAAAGATGCATCACTACTGTATAACTGAAGCAATGTTTTCTACTGGTTGTGTGACAAGTAGCTGGGCAAACCACTGATTCTTATAATATTGATGATTTGAAATCCCTATTGCTACAAGGAATGCTCCTACAGTTACAGCAAAATTATCTCATTCTACTTGCTCTTGTTGTTCTTGCTCGGCTCCTGAGACTGGAAACCTTGATGGATGTCCTTGGCAACATCTGCTCCTATATTTTGGTAACAGTCTAATTTGATGTGTCCAATTCTCTGACAATATTCCCATTCTTTGTGAAGGTAAATGGGTTGGCTTCTTTTAATAACTGTAGAAAATGCTTTCATTTGTGAATCCACTTTGATTCTTCTCAGTTTCTTCATGAGCAACCTGCTCTCAATTTCATCTGAAGAAACTTTCCAAGTTTGAACTGTCCCCTGTCATTAGTAAAGGTTAATGTGATGAAAGAAGTCCACTTATCATCATACATGTTTCATCAACTTCAATATCTATATCCTTAAATTGATGAGCAATAGTCATGAATTCAGCAATGTATGCACTCAGGTTATTGAAATTTTTTCACTTTGTTGAAGTCAAGTTCTCAAGCAGGGAGCACAAACTCTTGAGTTGTTTCTGACTGAAACTTATACGCAAGCTGGGTCCAAGCCCAATTTGCATGATCTGCTCCATCAACAAGATATTGTGAACTGGAATGAATGCTGAGATATATCAGGCTGAGCACTTTGATATCTTTGTCTTCAGAAAAGTCCTTAGTGTCAATTTTTATATTACCTCCCATAGTCAGCTGTCTTACAAAAACTTAATGAGGCTCATGAAAAACTTATGGTCCATGCGTGTATATTTATTAAAAAATTGTAAGTACAGAATGAAAAACTCGATGCACAAAAAACAAAAGACTGGTTAGTTTTATCATTAACTGAAAGTGGAAAGTTCAGTCTGGTTTATATTGCCGCAATTTGCACTCCAATGTTTAAATAAAGGATTATGTATGTATGCTCTGGTGACATTGTAATTTCAGTCTGAAGGATCATGGGAATCATTGAAAGTTAAAATCCTCCTCTTTAATATGCTGGGTTAACTATAATCAGTATTGGATTCATTAATTGTAATGGATTCATTAATTGTAATTCATTTAAAATATCTTTGCAACTGACTCTTCAAAATAACTCTTTGGAGTGTACTCACTACCAATGAGTAGATGGCAAAAGGCACATACCTGAAGTTCACAGAATTCAGAGATTAGCATGATTTCTCTGTCGGTTAACTCACATCTAATTCATTCCTAGTAGCTCTCAATAAGGTGTTTAGAGACTCCTCAGTCACGAAGATATTTTGAATGCATTATGATCATCTGTATTTGATTCTTTTCAATAATCGGGCATTCTTTTTTCCATAGATAATTGAAAATGGGTGGAGGTTAATGCAAAAACCTATGGGTGTGTGGTTAGATATTGGTGAATGTTGTGAAATGGTGTACTGAATGTAATTTTATGGTTTGATAGGGCTGCCTGTTATGTTTAAGGGAGTGCCAATATCTCCATGTACTCAATATCTCTTATCTTGTTGATATATTTTTCTTTTTACCATGTTAACTTTGGGATATATGGTAGAGAGACCAACATTCTGGAACTAGATGCACGTTACTTGCACAGTAATATTCTGGGATTTTATTTTCACAATTCATTTTGGTATACTGTTGCCTTGTCAGTGGATTAAACATTATATCACTGTATGTTACTAACTGGTTTGACTGTTTTTGCTGTTAAATCTCACCTTTTAGTATTCCTTCAGCTCCACTATATTTGCAGGAGAATTAAATGTTTGAAATACTGCTAATTCTGAGCTAATTTGAGCTACCCCATTTACTGTACATTTTATTACCTATTACCTGTACAATTTATGATTTCATTTCTGGATTAAATTTCAGTGTATAGTGGCTTAAATGTCTAGAAATAAATATTAGCTAGGCATTTCTTTCCTCAAGCATGTAAACTGCAACACTCTCCACACTGTGTCTGGTTCTATGCACACATCTTTTTGCTTTGTTCTCCAAAAAGTGTCATGCTAAATTTAGCACTGCAGTTTGAGTTCATTGCACTGAATCAAAATAGAAAAGACACCTGGCATCATGAATTATGATGAAAAAAAACAGGCATTGCAATTAATCCACATTCCAAGATCTCTCTGCTTGTTTATTATTTTCACCTCACTAGGTACCTATTCCTTTTCGTAGGAAGGATCACTTCAACCCATGTTAGTTATTTACTGCACTAATTGACTCGGTTTGAGAGAAAAAAAGAGATACGCTTATGTGTAAACTGAACTTTTGTTTGTTATTCTGCTTTGTTGTGTTTTCTAGATCATGATGAAATTGTCTGTGAGCATGAACCCTTGTTAGAGCGTGCGCAGAAAGAGTGAGGGAGCATGGGGGAGGAAGATGAGAGGGGGGAGGGGGATGGTGTGGAACGAAGGTGGGCTTCTTGTAGGATGTGTGGCGATCACGAATTGTAGAGAAGCTACTCTCTCTCTCTCACTCACTCTCCTCTCTCTAAGTGTGTATAAAAGACTCCAGATGTCGCTATGCCCCAGTTGTAGAGGCAGGTGAGTTTTGTTTGTCATTTGAATTTCCCTGCCTTCTCAAATTATATTCCCGCGTGTGTGTGTGTATGTGTGTGCACTCCTTGATCTGCTCATTAATTCCTGCTTCTTCCCATGCCGCTTCAACATTCTGCTTCCCATCAAGCCTTCCTGACCCCCAATAATGCCGTTACTATTGTTTAGTCGGCACAGAGGGTGTTTTTGTTGACCTGGCATATTTGTCGTTGACATTTGGAATATGACTCTTGTGATTCTGACCACTCTGTCATTAAAACTGTTAATTCATTCCTTTACTTGTCATTTTGTGGAAGTGAGTACATACTTTAGCCATGTGTGTGAATTTATTTAGTGCAACACACTATGCTGTAAAAAGCCTGAAGTATATGGTTTTTAAGAAGTCAATGGCATAACTATTGAGATGTGTGAGGTTACTGCTGACAATAAAATGCTTTTTCCATCATTACGGCTTATAATTACAGTGATGATTATTACATGGACACCTAATTTCTTTTTGCCTAGGTATGCCTAGGATTAGGTACTATTACTGTGGTAAGTCAAATGGAAATTTGTGTTGAAATGTTTGATTGTTTGGAGCATGATAGGACATCTAATTTTTTACCTTATTTTTCTTGTTAAAACTCATAAAGTTAATTATGGTTGCTTGTTAATATATGAATTGAATAGATACATATGTACCTACTTTTATGTGTATTTATTTAGATGCACTCATAGTATTGGCATACAGTAAAGGATATGTTCATTTTCATGGCTACTTGAACACCAAAAATAATGAATGCTCCAAATACTGATTCTGCTTGCTGTTTATTGATATCAGTATCCTTTGTTCTTGATTTTAGTATGGATTTTCAGTTAATACTATTTCATGGAAGAGGGTAAAGTGGGTAGGACTCTTTAGTTACCTATTTAATACTGTGATAATTTATTCTGGAAAATACAAAATATATTTTGATTTTACTTTCAGATGAATGTACTTATGGAATGCATTTAGTGTAGTGTAATGTTTCTTATCCTATTTTTGTTTATTTACATAGCTCACGTTTAAAGAGGTTTTAGATATATATATTTTTTATTATTTTGCATATGATTGCTGTTAATATCTTGTTAAGGTATATTGATTGCTTTTTATGCTGTAGTATTTATAGTAGACATACCTACCAACATTAGTAAATTCTTTATCAAATTCAGTTTGTCAAAACTTTAAATTTAATCCTTGGTGTTATTATTAACTATGTAATTGATATTAATTTTATATCATGCATTAGATACTTAGTCGGAATTTACCTATAAATGATATATCCATGAATAGAGATAACTTTTAGTCATTTAATGTACCAATCATCACATATCTTATCTAGCTTTGACACATGATTACAAAAGACATTAATGGAGGGTGAATATAACTGAAATTGTTTGGGAGCAACACGTAGTGGTGTTACATTGCCTGTAATTGGTATTCTGAACATAGGAATTTCGTTGTACAGTTTAAAATCTTTTATGTATCTCTTCAATACATGTGTATTTTTCTTTTACAGCAACTGATCCTAATGCTTGGCGCTTGGGCAGAATTGAAGAAGCAGATCATGAAACTCCAGTGTGAATTAAAAGTATATATTATGTATGAATGTATACATAAATACATGCAGAAACAGATACATTGATTGGTATCAAGTTGCCTTAAGGTGGCAATTTAGCTGTAGGTTAGTGCTTTGGGCACATGTTATTAACCCAAACAAAGCAAGTGAATGGTTAGCTTGTCCCTCACATTGATTGAATGCAAATGAGTGACAAGTTACCACTGTGCTACTGAAAGAAGAATGTCACACAGATGCCCAGTTGTGAAGAATTTAAATCTTGGGCTTGTTGACTGTTTTATCAACCTTTTTATTATAGGTGATGTTGTTAAAAGACTTAGTTTGTGTGAATCTGCAGTGGTTCATGCAATGTTTTATAGCTCATATCCAACAAAAAACACTGTTCTCAAATATCTGAGACAACATTAGTGAAAACTAATTTACTGGCATATATATATATATATATATATATATATATATATATATATATATATATATATATATATATATAATTTTATGGTGGTCCATGATTTGGGCTCAACTTTGAGCATGCAACTCAAGTACCATTCGAAATTTAAGTACCCTAATTAAATTGGAATTTATGATTTGAGTTGAATAGGTGATTAAGGCTGATAACTTTTTCCAAAAGAATTGTTTTCTTACTCCCAACTTTTATTTTCTGTTTCATATGCCATTTTATTGGTGCTTATGATATTTACAGGTACTCAGTCAAGGGGTAAGGAAACAAGGAAAATTTCTGTTGAAATTGAATTTTGCTTATTTTTTCATTTTATAAATGGAAAACCAATGACTACGTAAACTACTATAATTTTGTTGTTGTAAGGTTAACAGTTAAAGTATATGCATACATACTTACATAAATTCCTAATTGTGATATGAAGACTGTTTATTTACATCTGATATTATCATTTGTGTGGTCTTGCATTATAAGTGTAATTCCTTTCCACTTCTTGATATATTTATTGAGAGTATGAAAAAATGTGAAATAAGCATATTTTGGTATTTTTAATAATATTTTGTTTACAATACATAAGAAATACTCTGGCTTGCCAATTGACATATGATAATTCTAGTAAGTTTTGCTTTAATTTTAGATTTCATATTATTTATAATCCATTAACAGGCATTGACTGTTGGATAGCTTTCTAAAATATGTTGATTGAAGCCATTGTTACTGTTTTACAAGTGCCATTTTATGTCATTTTTATTAAAAAGTAACCACTCAATGAGATTATTATTTCTACCAAAATTTATGACCCTGTGGTGTTAAATTGTTGAAAACAATAGTCTTACTGCAGTAATCTGGAAATATTTTCTGTAATATGTGATGGATTAATATATATATATATTTGAAATATAATGTGACAATTAACGTGAGTACTTTATGTGCTGAATAAAGTGGTTTTTTCTGTTTTCAAAAGTTCTGTCCAATGTGCTAGATTTGTTGAAGTGTGATGATTTATTCATATTATCCTTGTGATAACTCAAGTCTGAATATTCTGATAATAATTTCAAATATTGTTATTTGAGTACATTTTTGGATGAATATTTATTATTTCAATTTGTTTTGAGATATGACCATCAGTCCATCCGTATTTTAAATTCTAATGTTGGCCTTTTGATGATCCCATCTTGATTGTATATAACATCCAACTAAACATTTTAAAATTTATAAAACATTATTTACATATAATTTAATTTCATATAAGTTTCCACATACTTACATTCGTTAAGGATATTTCATTGATGACCTAGAATTTAATTTAAATTTGGAGTCAAGGACCAATTTATAGTTAACTTAGGTTGATTTAGATATGAAGCAAATTGTATGTTAAGGAGCTATAAAAGTGCTTGGAAAGGACCCTGCCTACATTCATAGGATATTTTATGATAAAAGATTGTTTTTGTGTCATAATTTATGTTCCATAAGTTTGTAAGAACTTAATCCTTGAAATGCCTTTCAAAATTGTCTTGTGAATGACCTGCGATCATCTTCCTATGGTTGGTTTAATAACCTTCAGATAATATATTTACTGTAGGCTAATGAAGAAAGCATTACCTATTACAGTTATGTCTGTTGTTAAATGCAGAGGTATAGTTTTTTTATCATGTCCATTCTTATGTAAATTGGTGGAGAAGTAAAGTTGGGGTCTGCAGAAGTTCACTGAAATAGGTCATTAAAAGGTCCATGTGCTTTTTACTTTTGTAATATCCAAATAAATTAATTTCATTTTCATTTTATGAGAGAATACCTAGTTATTTCAAGCATTCTAGATTACCAGGTTTACTAATTTTTTAGTATATTCACACATTATTGTTATTATAGTGGTCAACAGAAATATTTTGGTATTTTAAAAATATTCCCCATTAGGACTTGAAAATGGTGATCATCAGTAAACTATTATGTAACTATGATTTTTTCTGGAAGGTTTTCTGCTGAGACACAATTATGGTTAAAATGACTAAGGAAAAAAAACCAAATGAGAAACATTTGACTCAATGTGGAAAGAATAGACTAGAGGACACAAATCTTCATTTTGAATTGGTGTATACTATGAATTCGAAATACATTCTGTGCTTGAACGGTTTGAAATAATCCAAGCACTAGTGGATCTAGTACACCTCCAATAGGTCATAGGGTGAAAATGAGTCATTTTCATATATGATATCATAAAATTTAAAATTAATTGAACTGATTTACAGACTGCAATGCACCTTGCAGTAGATAATTTTTATTGCTTAGGGGACAAATTGTGTTCAAAAGTAGTGTTGGGAATATAAGCGATATTGCTTCATTACAGGTACTCTACTGGTTAAGGTAGGTTTTGGATGGACACAAGATACTAAATACTTATCTTGTCTCTCTACAAAACATACAACCCAACATTCTACTCTACATTAAGCCTCTCTTCAACTCTGTTGACTTCCTTCCTCCCTTCATTCCGTCCAACATACCTATCCTATGCCTGCCCCTTCTTTGTTTACATATTCTTGATAACTACTTGTCAGTCATCCTGCCATAACATCAGATTATTCAATCACATGTTCAAGCAATATTAATTTCAGATTGGTGATAAATGAATGGTAGATATTAAGGAACAAGAGTGAAGATAGAATGGAGGAGTTAAGAATCATGGTTCAGCATAGGCCTATCCCAAATAGAAGATGCCAGCCTGGTGATGATAAACATGATGGCAATTGAAAAAAGGTGAGTGAGGTTTCTCTGAAAATTAGAAAGACAAATGCTCAACAATTTAAAATTTTTAATGTTAGAATTGAAGTTCGTCAGAATATGCAGCTTATGATGACCTAACTAGTCAAGAAGATTTGAGTTAATAGAAGCAGCATTATCAAGGAAATGCAAATAATTAATACAGAACTTTTTTATGAGTACAAGTCGAATATGGTTTTTACTTTTGGTTACATAGGATACAGATTACATATAATATGTATTTTATTTGTAATGAATTCATGGAGTGCTGTAGACTTTGATTTATCTTTCCTAATTGGTTTCACCCACGAGAGGTTGTGAGTGAGGGTAACACCTAAGTATTTAATTGAGTCTACACATTCCATTTTGGTGTTCCCTATGCAGTAGGTATTCGGGAGGGAATTGATCTTTATCCAGAAATTCATCACTGCCAACTTTTTAATTTTTAATTCTAATTTAACTAATTCTGAATACAAGTTTGGATCACTAGCAGCACTAGGCTAGTGGAAAGAGTGCTAAACACTGACTGAAATAGTAGGTGTGCAATCATTCTGGGAATTTCTCTCTTCTCATCACTTGTTATGTGAAAATTCACTCACTAAGTAAGTTATTTTCAGGATCAACAAATTTGCTTGTAATACAAATTAGAATTACTTGCCATGTGAGGTGCTTGTTAAGTGAGATTCCACTGTATTTAATTTCATTTTAATGGCTTTCAGATGAATTAGGCAGATTTGTAAGAGGAAACCCATTATTTATTTAATTTAAAATTTAGGGCCATCAATTATGCAGGAAAACTTTGATTGAATGCAGATATTTTTTAGTTCACATCATTGAGGGGAATGTAATTCTGGAATGAATGGTTTCTTTTTCCAAAGAGATAGACTTCAAAACACCTTTTTTCTATATGTAATATAATAATTTAGGGTTGAGTAATGCCTTAATGAAAGTTTGTCTTTTTCATACATGAAATCAAAACATTGATGTATCATATTTTTGCTGGAAACTTTTTACAGAACCAAATAATAAAGTCATATGAGGTTAAGTTTCAATGCATTAGCTTTATTGTCAGCTGAGGCAAAAGAAACAGCAGCTCTTTTATGCTCATTATGGGGAGAGGAAAAAAGATGGGGGAAGATGGGTCTGAGTCAGTTGCTCCAACATGTATGAGAATGTGACATTGGCTTTTCCAGCACTTCCGGAAATGTCATGTTACTTAGGAAACATGTGTGACTCCCAGACCCAAGCATTATCCTTTTGTTCTAAATCCCATCCTCCACAGTTAATATTATAGGACACCAGCTATTAATAGTGTAAATGTGAAGAGTTCAAAATATTCCTTGGTGTTTTTAAAGCCATGACGACAAGATATATTCAAGGTGCAGATACTGTTTATTAGTATTAGTCAACCAGCTTAAGGTACACATAGGTTTCTGATGGGCCTTAGAACTAAACACTACTGTACTTTTAAGCCTTTACTACCATGGCAGAAAAAAATCCTTAAATCCCATAATATATATTTTAATAACTCTTGTCTTTAGCTCTGCATACTTTCTACATCTCCTAATACAATCCAAAATGCCTCTTCCTTTCTTTCTTTAAACTTGCTTTCCCTGCACTCTCCACTCTATTGCTGCCTTCAGCATTGCATTGCTCCTCAATATCTCATCCATCCACCCATCCTGTCTTCTTCAAAATTTTGCAAACAGTCATTTCTCTTCCCTTAGCATGCCTAGGACTTCATTGGTTTCCTTTCTGTTCATCTTATTCTTTTCATTCTTCTGCACACCCACAATCATATCCAATCTAAATTAATTCTCTTACCTGAATGACCAAGTTTCTGAGCCAAACTAAACTACAATCCATAAATCAAAGTCTTCACTATTTTCACTTCATATTTCTTTATGTTTTTATTTAAGAGGTCTACCATCAACTCCCAACTCTTCATAAGCACTTCCTTACCCATCATAATTCTTGTTTAGATATCCTTTACCACTGCCAACTCTCATCCAAAACGCTTCTTTAATAGATGAAGGGTTCTATTTTAGTTAATGCCCTCCAACTTTAATGTTTATCTTAGTCTTCTTGAAAATCTCATCACCTTCATTAACTCCTGATTAATTCTCATCCCTTTCCTGTAATCTGCAAGGCACCGAGTTATGATAGTAACCCTTTGGCTGACTGGCTAACTAATGCTTGAACATCCACAAATCAAATTGATTTGAAGAGTCCCCACCACCTATTTACACTCCAGCCTCCAGCCCTTCTCATCTTCTCTGGGTATAAGTGTACTTTGATGCATGTGAATCATAAATATTAGGGGTTTAACTGCATTGTGCTTCAACCATGAATCATGCAAAGGAGAAATGAGCACTAAATTCCATAAATATGATAATTATGTCATTATCAGTCTATCAGCTGGTTCTAATATTCCACCACTGCTTCCTATCCTGTGACCTCCTCTTCATATGAAAAACATAAGACAAGGACACCTTCCTCTCCTCAAGTCTCCCTCGATTGCTTCTTCCAAAGATATTGCTATTCAAATATGTGGTCTCTTCTCAGAAACTGTCCAAACCAGGTGTTCTTCCTTTTTGTGAGGGCCTCAATTACGCTTCTCTCGTCTCCCATTCTCCTCAGGAACTCTTCATCCCTTACCTTGTTCAACGACATGACCTTTAACATCTATCTCCAAATTCATCTTTCAAAGATTTCATTTTTTTCTTTCGGAAACTATCTTACTTTGTAACGCTGTTCAGATTACTAGCAATCAAGTGGTTACCTTAGAAATAGTGAGGTTTTAGGAGGACTTTTATACTACACTCGAATGCATATAAGAAGTCACAAAAAAGTCTCCTGGAATCTCTGCATATTGTATATTGTACCCCTGAGTTTATGAAAAATACATGATTTTGTCCAGCACTCACTTCAAAATGGAAATTTACCATTATATTTCCACGATTTTGGTGAAATTGGACAAGTTACAGCATTGGTTTATCATTCAGGTATCTCTGAAAATATTCACATAGCAGGGATTCCTGAAGTGATAGTTATCGAGCGGAGGGTGAGAGTCAGCGAGAGATGGCTATAATACCGAACAAAAAGGGGGGTAGAAGTGTAGTAAAGTAGGACTTCTACTAATACTATCATAAGTAAAAGCAGAACCGACAAACTTGATCATTGTTCACTGCATTACATACATGCAATGGTATGCTTGATTGTATGCGAAGATTTGTTAGTGATGATGATTGAGTTAGATTTGCTCGTGATGTCTTCTGCCTGCCCAAATGCCCCACGAACATTGGCGAGTCACCTTTCATTTTTCAATGGAATTTTCTGTATTGAGTTCAAGAGGGAAAAATAACCTTTAGAACTGTATTTCAGCTATGTTTTTTATCTGTTTCTAGGTATTTGTGCACCCCACGTTGAATAGTATGAGGTCTCATATGGCATACTATATTAGGAAAAGGTATAATAATAAATGAAAAGAGAGATGGTACTTTTTTCCACACTTTATTATTTAAAGTCGACCGGTTTCGTCGCATAGGCGACATCATCAGGTACATAGATTCAGTGAGTTCCAGAATATATAGTTTTTTTGAGAGGGGGGGGAAAGAGGAGGGATAGGGGGGAGGGTAAGAGGCGGTGGAAAAAGGGGGGGGGGGCGTGTGAGAGGGAGCGTGGTACTGGGCGTGGGTGACTCCAAGGGAGGGGTGGGCTAAGTGGAAGCTTGGTTAGGTATGCCGTTCACGGCGGGGGTTGGGGCGTCAGGTATTGTGGTCAGTGAAATATCCAAAAGGGGGGAATTGCTCACAAAAATGTTCTCGTTGGCAATTATTCCTGTCTTTTGATGCTTCCTAATCTCCAGCTCCTCCAGACAATCCATTCTTCTTCCCTTTTTCTCGAGGTGAAGAATCTCTGGGATAAAGTCGCTCCTGTGGTCACTTTCCCATAGATGTTTTGCAAAATGGGATCTGTTTAACTCACCATTTCGTAGATGTCTTCTGTGTTCTTCTGCTCTTACTCTGAACGACCGTCCAGTCTGGCCAATATAACAGATTTCACAGTCACCGCATTGGAGTTTATAAATGCCACTTCTATCATTGATGTCAATATTGTCCTTGGTTTTGTTTAACACAGCCCTTAAGTTACATTTGTTGTAATATGCAATTTTGAGATCTTCCTTCGGGAAAAGGTTGGCAATAGACTGCGTAATCTTTCCGTAGTAACTAAGTTTATACCATCGTTTCTTATCTTCACTAGTTACCGATGATTTATAAAACAGTCTCTGTGCTCGGATGGAGCGTTTTTTAATGATCATTTTACTAATGACACTTTATTCGTAGCCATTTTTTACTGCAATGTCTTTGATTACCTTGATTTCCTTGGCGAAGTTCTCGGCGGACAGGGGGATGTTGAGAGATCTATTTAGCATGGAGTGGAAAGCGGCCATCTTATGGGAGGGGTGGTGGCGGGAGTCGGAGGGCATGACATGGTCTGTGGTAGTTTCTTTCCTGTAGATTGCGAATACCTAACCAAGCTTCCACTTAGCCCACCCCTCCCTTGGAGTCACCCACGCCCAGTACCACGCTCCCTCTCACACGCCCCCCCCCTTTTTTCCACCGCCTCTTACCCTCCCCCCTATCCGTCCTCTTTCCCCCACCTCTCAAAAAAACTATATATTCTGGAACTCACTGAATCTATGTACCTGATGATGTCGCCTATGCGACGAAACCGGTCGACTTTAAATAATAAAGTGTGGAAAAAAGTACCATCTCTCTTTTCATTTATTAGAATGGATTTCCACAAAGTGAAGCCTGAAACCATCGAGTTTATCAAAAAGGTTTAATACTCCTCCAGTGGTTCAATCGCATCCTCACTGACTGGAGGGTCGCCTCCCCGGTTGTATTCCAATCCGAGCGGACCATTTCTATTTTAGGTAAATCGGATGGTGTGTTGTGAGTTTCCTTTTGGCACAAATTTATGGGAAACCACAGGAGGCACAATGAAAGCTACTTTCCCACTTTTACCCTGCGTTTTGTCATTGGCGTTTTGGCGTCATTCATCAGTATATCACCAATCAACTTAATTTTATTATAATTATACTGCCAAATGTTTATAATAATTATGTGGGCAATATTGAATGGCTATATATAGCTGATATATTAAGAGGAATTTCAACATGGAACCATGTTACGGTAGGAAAATATTTACTTGTAGTGCTAACTCTCTGCTGCGTAGAGGTTGTTATTTATGTGTGGTGTGTTAAATGTAATTGCGAGGTCCAGTGCTGTTCGATGCCTCTCATGTCCATTCATGAGCGATGTTGTCGTTAACCCCAAATTGAAATTCACATATGTATGTTACACGGCACCTAATCTGTATAGAGGCGACGTTAACCAAACTCTTGCATCTCTGACGGTTTCATATTTTTTTCATTTGCACAATGTTTTTATTTATTTGCTGTTTTAGGCTTTAATAAAATGATAAATAGTATATCCTGCTACATCTAGTGAGCACTTTCATATACCGTTTGAAGGCCGTTTTACAATGATTCTTTGGTTGGGATCATTGCTGTAGGGTCTTCGGCGGAACACAGGAGCGTGTAAAAGGATGGATGGATCATTAACAACCATCGCTCTTCCTTTCCGTCTCTGCTTTATGAAACACAGTGACCCTCTCGAAACGTAGCCACACACGTACTCAGGGTTTAAGTGGTGGAAATACTCTAGGACGCTGATACTCCAACCCTACTTAAATAAATAAAAAAAGGTGAAAAAGAAAAATGCTTAAATTAAGGGTTGTACGATCTCCCACGCAGATTGGTGTTGCACGGGCAGTTCTATAAAGAGTGGTCATATTTTTTTTTAATTCCCAAGATTTATTTTGCAAAACTTAAATTTTTGTTGACAGCTTAATGCCTAACTTTTATGAAGTGCACGTTTTATTGATTTTACTGTATTTATGCGTCAGCGGCAGCTATTGGAAATTGAGTTCGCCCACGTCTGATTCTGACGAACGTTTTTTACGAAGGTGTTTCTTCACGTTGGGGAACAGGAAGAAGTCAAGGGTAGGTTCGCGGAACCCGCCGCACACAAAACACAAGTAATTTTAAAGTTTTTTTTACCATTGGCACGACATGAAATTTTAATTATTTCCAATAGTGCTCTTAGCTTATTCTAACGATATTTTCTCACGATGACAGCATCTGTGTTGATATTTACTCACGTATGAGCAGAAATTGGAACTCCAGGTCCATCTTCCGTTGACAATGGTCTCTGTAGTTCAAAAATTGTAAACCGTCTTATGGCTGTGCTATGGGGAAAAATACACTCTCCATAAGCCTTCTGTGATATTAAAGCGGCATTGACAGACGATTTGCTCAATCTGAGACAAAATTTTAATGCAGCGTCACACGTAACTTTTGTACATGACATACTATATTCATAGAAAGAGGGTGGTGTAAGAAAATCAATGAAATGGTCCTACGCAAGACAAGGACCAAAAGCCGGTCGTTAAATGGAGATGCATGCCATGAGGGTTGATGGTTTTTGGCAATATAGATTAAATGGCTCTCTATCTCCATCTCTCTTGTGTTAGAAGAACAGAGAGAAAACGGTTCGCTTCGGTGACATTAAACTACCTCTTGAGTATTGATTTCGCCCCAATAAAAATTATCGTTCGTCTGTCTCCCTCCCCTCTCTCCTTCTTCTGTCCTTCCACAACTCCAAACTCCCTTCCTCCCCTACCATCAACCCTCTTCTGGCTAATTCCGCTGCTCCCTCTCCTTCCTTCCTTCGAGTCTCTTCGCCGTAAACCCACCCTCCCCCGTTTTCGTTAAATTAAAGTTCCTTCCTAGAAAAATAATTATGTACGTGGGGGAAAGAAATTCATTTATGTCATTTATTAGGTAATCAGATCCACATGTGTCTCTCGAGGTTGGGCGGGCTTTTGCAGATCGGATAGGCACGATGGATTGGAGGCGAGACGGGGAGCAAGTCGGCTCGGCGTCCCCGTATCTGCAAGGCCTCGAAAGAGGCAAGTCAGTTCGAGCTTGTCGGCGTGCAGAGAAATGTCAAAGCGGACCCATATCTTCTGATTTCCTTTCAAATTTTAACCAGCGACTTCCTGGTTGGTGCCAGACCTTATTTTGAGAAAACCTCTGGTTGCCGCGAATAGAAATGCGACCCGTCCTAAAGGAGGCCAGTTGAATCGGCGACGCATCAATCGGACCCGAAGGAGTGAATTCAGTCTGCTCGGTGACGACCTGGAGGGGGTAGTTATCCACACGAAAGGATCAAAATCACGTCACAGTCTACAAGAGCATGCCTTTGACTTTAAGAAATGGAAAAATACCCAAGGATACTCGGTTGCATGCCGGTCCGTTCGAACTGCATTCCCACCGTCGCCGTACAGTCAACGGGAACGTCGAATACCGAGCCGTCTTCCTCCTTTGACTTGCCTGCTAAGCCCTCGCGCCCTTCCGATCACCAAAAACGGTGGAAAGGAAAGGAAAATATTCAAGGATACTTGGAAAAGTTCTCTTTTTCAGTGTTAATATTTTGGCAGTCATTTTCTGTGACTACTTTTGATCGCCTAGAGTTGTAACATTGACCACGACGTTTGCCCATGCTCTTCACCAATTATTGGTTTCAATATTTTCGGCGAAAACTTGTCCCATGACCGTTTAGTTTTTACTGATGTCATTATCTTTCTGCTTTGGCGCGCACATTCTTTATTATCGAAGAGGTAAGAAATCAATTACTTTTTTGTTTGCCTTGCCTTTTTGGATACCTTGCATACCAATGAGACAAGAACATTTTGTTCCAATCAATGTCATAAGAAATTAATTTTTTTCACATATTGGTTTTTCATATGTGGTTCCGTCAAGAAGCGCTTGTCTCATTTTATGCCCAGACCATTTCACGTCCAGCTGTCTTTACAACTTTCTTTCGTCATCCCCCTCCCCCCCCCGTTCGACCCTGCCATATTCCATAAATTCGCCCTCCCAACTCCCTCATCCTCAGCATAATACGCGGAATCCCCCCCCTCATTCTTCCCCTCCTCCTTCTCGGAAACTCCAAACCTCCTCATTCGCCCCCTTCTCTCGTGTTCACGCACCAATCCCCTGTGGTGGCCGGACTAGTCTCGCCCCTTCAGTCGGTACGCACTGGACTAGAACGTATTCCCAAGAATACAAGGCAAGCTTTCTTCGAGTTTTGGTTGATGCAGGTGCGCTAAAGAGAGAGGAAACACTTGGATGGTGCAAACGAAGTAACGAGAGCAACGAAAGATGAGTGGCGTCTCGAAGAAATGAAGTAAGTGGCCATGTATTCTTAATTCACGATCATTTTCCTGAAAAACTGAAATATCTGAATTATTTTGTTAAAACTTATGTCCCGCGATCGTAGAGTTCTGACCTGAACGCGATTAATTACCCTAGTAACCTTACATATTCTTTGATATTTAATGTGGTAAAAATGCTCGTTCACATTTATTGAAGGATACATTTGTCTATGCATACTGCCGTAAATGAATTGACGCAATGTCACCAAAGGTGTATGCTCCTCTTCTTGAACTTAAAGTGTCCAGACCTAATATTTGAATTGGGAGAACTAGGTTCCCTCGAACTAGGCATGCTAGAGATTCGAGAAAATGCGTTGGAATAAGCGAGTATAGCAACTTCTTATTCTGGAATGACTTTTTTTGCATTTCACGTTTCCAAATTTAATGTTCAAAACGGAAATGTGCCAAATCTGAAATTAATCTCGTGCTTGATAATACGTGGTGTATTTCTTTTTTTTTTCAGATCAACCGAAGATGTGTGATGGCGCAATTGCAGAGAGGAGAGTCTCATGGAAGACCATTTCTCGTCTAGTGCAACCTCCCTGCTCAGATCATTGTTGGTTCTCTGAATGAGCATTAAGCCTGTAGTTATTAGTTGTAAGAGTGACCTGCTTTTAATGTGTCAGTTCCATATTATTTTATGAACTTAGTCGTTTTACGACCATTATTGTCAATTCTTAGAAATAGAGAAATTATTATTTTTCCAAAAAAGCTCATTGTTGCTTTCATGCATTGCAGATGCTTAGACTTCAACATGTCAATTGTATTACTTTGGGGATTCCTGACCAATTCCATTGCGGAAGAATGCATCGCATGAAATTGAGAGGCACGTTTCGAAATGAAATACGAAGAGTGCTGTGATCAGCTGATCTGCGAGATGATGTACCTGATGCCGTATATACATTCTCCCGAAAGGTAACCAAATTTCTGCGCTAAAATTTGAAATTGGTCAACTTTGAAGATTGAGTTCATTACGTAACTTGTAAAGTGCAGACTACTTGGCGTGGGATGGGCTCGCCTTTAGGTTACGGGATTTATTTCGCCTCTGAATTAACGTAACGATTAAACTTCTTAGATTAACTAATTACTTACTGCGTCGTTTTCAGAATTTTATATTTCCGCATGTCTACATGAGGATTCTCTTGTATTATTCGAATCTCGTGGTTGCCAATTCACGTAAAGAATGATTGCAAGCCCAATTTGCCATTACTGTGCTTCTCGCTAAATATTTTTCCCAATACTTAGTTGACGATTGCAAAATTAATCAAAAATGTTAGTATTCAAAAATATAGCATTTAATACCTTAATATTCATCAGCGATCTTATACTTAATTTGTTTCGGCGTTGTAATATATGGAAAGTTTTTAACATTGGTATGGCATTCTATATTACACGCATTGTCACCCATTGATTGCCGTGATACTAGCATAAAATGGAGAAAAACTTTCATAATTTTAATTATTATTTCTTTGAATATTTTTACTGCCATAAAATTTTTGTAGTTTCTGCATTTTAAGTGAAATTGTCATTTAGTTTAGATTCAAATTTTATTTTATTTTATAAAATATAATTTTTATATTTTATTTTGTATCAAAAATAATTCTTTTATGCTATCTTTCAGTGCAAGGGAGCTAAATCTGAAATGGATCAACATTTGTGACAACTATTTGCTGATAGTATCGTAGACACCTGCGTGGTAGACGTGTATTCTTCGAATATTTTCACCACCCGGTAACCTGAGAACATAGATGCTTTAGGAAGAGGGACACTTCATCGAGGGATCGAGGCGAGCAAGCTGCCATGCTCGGGTCAACAGCTGAGACCTTGATAGTCTCCCAAAACCTCCAATATATCGCGGACGACTCATCCCTTCTGAAAGGTAGCTTCTATTACAGTATTTTTGCTACATAATTTTTTCACTATATTCCTTAAATGATTGAATTCACACTAAATTTCGCTCGGCTATCAGGTTCCCTGTAAGATTTTTGCTCAGCCATAACATCGGATCTTATAATTCTTAGCTACTTAAAATGTCAATTTTGTCTTAATTGAGTAGAGAAATGTCATGCAAGTGTCATGCATAGCGCAAGTAAGCGAATAAATGCTAATTCTTGTTAAAATAAATACGTCAGGTGCTGCCAAATTTTGAGGCAGAGTATTATTATGCCTTCGGTGGCGTTCGTAACTGCGGTTAGTTTTTCTAGCTTTTTCTTTGTCTCAATTAGTAATTTAAAAAAGATAAAATGATGAAAATGACGCCTTGGAAAATAAATAAATAAACATTAAAATAAATACTAGTGCTGCCTACCTCGTAAAATATTTCAAAGTTATCCATAATGCTCTAAAAAGGCTTTTCCATGCCAAAAACTTGTGGCAACATAACTTCCTTTTTTCAAACGCGAAACGCTTCCAAAAAAGTAAGTTACGTTCCCGCACTTTGTGCTGCAGACCAAAGGACTTGGTTTGACTCTCGGGTACCCTACTGGCCTCCCTTACCCTCATTTGTGAAAAACACATGCGGCTGGGCTTGGTTCTGGCTGTCCCATCAAACTGACCTTCAGGTTGATTACTTGGGCTTATTTAGTGCTCAAGATGTGATTTTTCAAATTTCCTCTGAAGTGCATAGCACAGAGAAGGGAATTAAAGCCATTAATGAGCGAAGTATGGAAAATAACGAATTTCGTAATCTGATTAAGTCTTCGCAAACATTTCTCTGGAATTCGACATAGTTCGCCATTCAATGAGCTCTCAATCCAATTCTATCTCAATCATATATCGTATTATTAAAATGTTTAATTTCTTCAAATGTTGTCACCGCTTCCACCACAGTCCACTCCTCGTAAGATTGATAGGGTTTCCTCCTATAAACGAGTCATCCCGTGGTGTGCCGAATATTTTAGACCGAACCGTCATGTTCTGTCCCATCTTTGTCACCGAGCTGAAACGTAAACAGAGTAGTCACCCAGAACTTAAGAAAAGCTGGTGTTCTTTGATCTCGTCAGTATCTTTCTCAAAATAAATGTTGAAACAATTGTCGATTTAGTCCCTCGGCCTGTTGAACGATTTCGTATTTTCTAGGAAAATTAAGTTACATGATCATTGATCACGCAATAATGATTCATGATCGCGGATTCTATAGCATGATTTGTTTTCCTAAAATAGCACTTACCTCACGACATTTTAACTGTCTTGCGCGCAAAATATTTTTGCCTTTCTACGCATTCAGTTTTCCTCATGTGCGTTTCCCTGCTTAATTCACTTTATTATTCCGAAACCTGCCACCCACCTTCCTGTTTTCTGTAGGTTATTTTACCCTAATCTATTTTAATCGTTATAAAAATTCGATAATTTCGTTGCGTTTCTTTTTCTATTTACTCTCCAAAAATCCTGCCAAGGTATTTCTAACTTTTGATTTTTCGATCAAGATTCGGCTATCAGTCACGAGCAAACTTAGGTTTTAAATAAAAAGTTAACTCCATTCCGAACTTTACCAAACAGTGGTTATCAGTTTGCATTGATTTCATATTTAAGAATAAGGCGGTTAAGTCATGAAAGTAAAGGCATTGACACATTCCTTGTTTTTTCGATTGGATTATAAATCAACATTTTCTTATAGTACTTAATGTAATCAATTGGATAATTTCTAATCGTTCAGTGTTTCACACTGAAATGTCTACCTACCTCCAGCGAATGACGTCATCGCTCAGAGCCTAATCAGCTTTTTATTTTAAGCATTTAAATGCGCTTGACACCTTCGCAGGCTCCTACCACTCCACCCCCTTGCCTCATTCTGCCTGCAATTTAAAGGGGAAAACATTATCTTTGTGTAAGATTTTTTCAATTGGTGAAAAGCTATGGCGTGAGTTTTCGATATTTAGATATGCCTATAAAAGAAACTGAGTTAAACGCGGAATAGGAGTGAACTGAAATGTCTTTTGTGAATATTCTCTCATAATTGTATTTGAAACACAAATAAAAGATCTCGTTCTTCAGCTTTTACGTGAGCAGCACTTAACATTAATTTCAGGGACATGCGTATTAAGTAGGGCGAGGCGAAAAACAATCTTGGAAACTAGTTCAGGTTTAGTTAATACTTGGTGCCATCCATTATGCAAAGCACAGGGTAAAAATCCTTTTTCGATTTGGACATATCGTCCTGTTTCCACTCGGTCCTTGAAGCGGCTGTTCGACATGTAGGCAGCTATCGACGCGCCGTGTACTAAATCAACCGAGACCACAACACGAATAGACTACTGCGCGCAGGTTAATTCGAAGTGTGCAGAGGGTGAAATTTGTGCGCTATACAAGGTTAAAATACTAACGGGAAGTTTGGGAAGATGTGTGTAAACAATTAGAGATAAGTAGGGTAAGATAATAGTTAAAAGAGAAGATTCAAGACAGATGGAAGGAATATATAGATGAACTCTTATTGCAACAAGCTTGGATATAGAAAGAGAATGACTTTTATGAAGGTAGCTTAGGTCCAGGTATACTCTACGATGAGATATGAAGGGTATTAAGGGAGATGAAATCTAAAAATTCCCTGGGGGTAGACAACATTCCTGCGGAACTACTGAAAGGATTAGGAAAATGTGGGAGGAAGTCCATATCGACTGATTCCTAGCATTTATGGGGAAGGAATATGGCCGAAATTCGTGGTGAGATAAGTGCTAGTTCCTGTTCTGAAAAAGGTCAAGGCTACATCATGTGAGGACTACAGAACAATATTTGATTTCCCACGCAGCCTCTGGATTCTCAGAATGAACAAAAGATGGAGAGCAGGACAAATGATTACTTAGGGGATGATGGGTTTGTGTTTAGGAAGGGGAGAGGTAGAGATGCCGTTGCAGTAATGAGATCACTAGCAGAGAGAAATGTAGGTTACGATCGGGATGTATTTGCCGTTTTCGTAGATTTCAAAAAGGCGCTTGAAACACTCAATTGGGAAAAACTAATGAGTTTATTGTTGATCACAGGATTAGATAGGACGGGCAGAAGGCTAATCCGCAACTTGTACAGGTCTCGTCAGGTCTTGTCCAGGTGCGAGTGGGGAACGGAGAGTCCGGATGAGCAGTGTTAGGTAGATATGTAAGGCAGGGTTGTCTATTATCACCTGTGCTGTTCAACGTATATGTGGAGGAAATGATAAAAGTACGGGAAGAGCTAGATAGGCATGAAAGTCGGCGGGGAATTCGTAAAATCAGTTAGGTTTGCTGATGACCAAGTATTAGTTGTTCAGTCAGTCAAGGGGTTGCAAGCATTGCTGAGCGAATTGGAGGTGCAGTGCGATAGATATGGGTGAGAATCAATATAAATAAAGCAAAAGTCGTGAGATTTTCCAGATACAAAAGCAAAAAACGAAGCAGGTGGAACAGTTGAAGTATCTCGGAAGTGTTTTGGACCAAAATGGTAAAAGTAGTAGGGATGGAACGAGAAAAATTGCACTAGGCAAAGAGGCTTTCAAAAGGAGGTTTGATGACAGGAACGTCAAAAATTTTATATGGAGCGTAGCTCTAGCTCTATACGGTGCGGAAACGTGGCCATTGAAGCAGGAGGATAACTTATATTGGAGGCCTTTGAAATGTGGTGTGGAAGATGAAGGTAAATTGGACCGAAAGGAAAACAAATGAGGAAGTTGTAGGTAGGACAACAGGTGGGAAGGGGAGGTGATTGTTGGGAGAAATTGGGAGGCAGGCAAAATGAATGAAAGGCGTGTTGAGCGGCAGTGGAATGTTAAAGACTTAAAGGGAGGATGTTGGGCAAACGAGGAAAGGGTAGTAATAGGATAGGGATGTTGAACGGGATGAAGGGGGGAAGTACACGAGACGAAGAGGGACTTGTAGAGTAGGAAGTTAAGTTGTTTTGTTAGGAGAAACAAAATATTTGTCGTAGGTCTATCGAAAACATACCTTACCCAGTAGATTGATTACAAACAAAGTTGATTTGAGCATAGGTAGGTCGGTTGATCGTAGGTTCATCACTTCCTTGCGCACTTTTATACTTATTCAATCATTCTTTCGAAATTTTTGGTGTCTAGCAATAACTGTGGCAACTTCTTTTTTTATTCACATAGTACCCTGCAAGCCACCGTTGTGTGTAGCAGGAAATGATTGCACCAGACTACCCTTGAACCAAAATAGTTATATTATTCGTAGGAAAAATTGCATCTTAAATCTGTTCTACGCTTAATCTCTCAAATTTTGACTCTATTTCTCATACCGTTGTAAGATGGCTATGATAACACATTTTCAACATTTTTGCTGAAGACATCCTTCCAATTTATGCACTGAGTTTCAACCTGTAATTTAAACTTCGCTTCATTAGTGATTCCGAGATTTTCTAACATTTTGGATACGCTAATAAGTTTCCAACCTAGTTGTAATAATTTGGACACGATAGTGTCATAACAAAGGTTTACAAATCTAGCTAGCCTACGCTGTACGCGATCATATTTGGCAATTAATCACACTTCATACGGATCTCGTGCACTAGCAGCATATTCGTGATGAGGCCTTACGAGCGAAAGATAACATTTCTTTTATCTTGTCTTCACATCTCGGCGAGCCGGATGAAATTGACCCTGCATTATGAACTGTTCACATATGCTAATAATTCTGTACGTACCCACCGTTCAGCCACGAATATAACTTCTGTAATCTTCTCAAGAGACTAATCTATTACAGTAAATATATCAAGTGACAGGCTTCGAACCTCAAATCTTGCGGTGCTTGAAATTCTCAAGTATTCTTCTCCTCCATCATTGACGTCACGCTATATAGGCCTTCAGCATTAACTCGGGTATGAAATTACGGTTTTTTGATGGACAGTGTTCATTTATTTGTAAATACATACATGTATATATATTTGTATATATTATATATGGCCAACAATCATTAAGATTAAATTTAGGGCCTCGGGAGTTCCTGTGCCGAAGACACGCATTAGTAGTTTTAACCGGCAGATTTTATTACGTCAAGTGAATATCATTCCTATGTGCTCAGGTTTATTTCGTTCGGTATTTAATCGACGCACCGTCGACGCATATTGGTTGACTCAGCTTCATAACTAGACCAACTAAATAGATTAAATTGGATCAACCTCACACTCAGTTGTACACTTACGTAGATACGCGACGAAGATAGGCGTACTCGTTTTAGCAATATGCATTGCTAATTGAATCGTCAGCGGTATATCTTGTGTATATGGGTGGAAAAGTCATTGAACAGCCTTCCATTTTTTTTTATACTACTCGTAGAATCTCATCTGGTGTTAACACGAGTTCTGTTACACCCCAGGGGAGCTAAGATGAATCGTTAATTCGGTGAAATTAAAGAAGTGGCGCGATTCTTTACCTAGTCCTTCATGGACTGGGGGTTGGTATTACATAATCAAAGCGCATGGAGAAATATTTTTCGTAGACTGATATATTGGATATATATTTATGTTAAGTTATTATCGAGAAGTAAGATCTGTGCTAACAGTTAAAGTGGGGTAAGATAATAGTTGAGCCAGAAAAAATACAAGAGAGATGGAAGGAATATATAGAAGAAACACTTTATGGTAAAGGACTAAGGCCGACAAGGTTGGACATAGAAAAGGAACATGACGTAGAAGAAAATAGCTTAGGTCCAGGCATACTCGACGATGAAATAGAAAGGGCATTAAAGGAGATGAAAGCAAATAAGGCCGTGGGGGTGGACAACATTCCTGTAGAACTGTTGAAATGTTAAGAAAAATGTGGGAAGAAGGCCCTATATGGACTGATTCGTAGTATCTATGAGAAAGGAATCTGGCCGGAAGATTTTGTGAGATCGGTGTTAGGTCCTATTCCAAAAAAAGGCAAAGGCTACATCATGTGAGGATTACATAACAATAAGTTTGATATCCCACGCAGCTAAAGTTATTCTCAGGATCATCAACAAAAGGATAGAGAATAAGGCAAATTAACACTTAGGGGATGATCAGTTTGGGTTTAGGAAGGGAAGAGGTACGCGTGATGCCATTGCAGTAATGAGATCACTAATTAAGAGGAATATAAAATACAATCAGGACGTTTTTGCCTGTTTCGTAGATTTCGGAAAAGGGTTTGATAGAGTGAATTGGGAAAAATAATGCGTGTATTGCAGAAAATAGGAATGGATTGGAGGGAAAGGAGACCGATCCGCAACCTGTACATGTCTCAGACTGCTCAGGTGCGAGTGGGGAACGGAGAGTCCGGATGGGCAGTGTTAGGAAGAGGTGTAAGGCAGGGTTGCCCATTGTCACCAGTGCTGTTCAACGTATACTGTATGTGGAGGAAATGATTAAAGAGGCATGGGAAGAACTGGAGGTAGGACTGAAAGTCGGAGGGGAATTCGTAAAATCGGCTAAGTTTGCTGATGAACAAGCATTAGTTGCTCAGTCCGCTAAGGGGTTGCAAGCATTGCCGAGTGAATTGGAGGTTCAGTGCGATAAATATGGGATGAGAATCAATATTAATAAAACAAAGGTTATGCGATTTTCCAGAAAGAGAAAGGCTAAGCTAAATATTAAAACAGGCGGGGAGAAAATGGAGCAGGTGGAGCAGTTAACATATCTCGGAAGTGTTTTGGACCAATGCGGTCAAAGTGGTAGGGACGTAAGGAGAAGAATTGCACTAGGCAAGGAAGCTTTCTTGAGGAGGAGGGAGTTGATGACGGGGACGTTGAGTAGGGATGTTAAGACAACACTCGTAAAAACGCTGATATGGAGCGTAGCTATGTACGGCGCGGAAACGTGGTCACTGAAGCAGGAGGATAGACGTAGATTGGAGGCTTTTGAAATGTGGGTGTGGAGAAGAATGGAGAAGGTGAAATGGACCAAAAGATAAACAAATGAACTACTGGAGGTGGTGGGTGAGGAGAGGGGTTTGTTGAGAGAAATCCTATGGAGGCAGGAAAAATGGATTAAGGGTCTATTGAGCGGTAGTGGAATGTTGAAGAAGGTAATAGAGGGGAGAATGTTGGGTAAGCGAGGTAAAGGCAGGAACAGGATAGGGATGTTGGACGGGATGAAGGGAGGAAAGAAGTACACAGAGATGAAGAGGGACCTGATGTAGATTAGGTTGCTGGATTGGGTCTTGTTTGGAGTTAAAAAATGTTTATTTGATAGTTGTGTCCACCCAAAAACCTACCTTAACCTAGATTACCTAATAATAATAATTTATGTTGCTCTTATGCCGTTTTTGGAATAGCTTAGTCTCCCCTTTCCTGAATCTGACAGATCTTAACTTCCGACAAAATCATTGACGTGTCTTATCTTCCCTCTATTTTACTGTCAGCTACGTTAAATGAAACTTCTCAAGATTTTTATTCAGTTTAGTAACACCGGAATATTATTATTTCTGTGAAATAACGCTAAAATGGCTTCTCTATTCCTTCAAACTGTGAAACGAACTACAGCTACTTCAAACAAGAAGAGCTGAAACAACAGAATTCGAGTAGTCCTTAGACTCGGCGATCTCGGGGTTTTCAAATTTCTCTACCGCAAAGAGCCTTCCACTAGTGGAAGAACGGGCGGACGGGAGATTGTAGTTCCTCAGCGCAATGCATTAATTTAAACCATGCGCTTAGAAAATACTACGCATTCATACGTCGAAATTCAGTACATAAAACAATTTTGAATTACCATCCATTGAGGCTAACACAAGTTACAGTATTTCATTTTGCCTTTTACTTACTTCTATTATCTCTAATTTGATTTTCAAACTAACAATAGATAAATGGATTTCGTTTGGAACAAGCCTGAATTTGAACGTTAGCTTGTTGTTCTCTGCTGTTAGTTGAAGTTGTAGTGTTAAATAAATCATGGGGATGTCAATATTCTCCTGGTTGGTATGGATTATCTCGCAGATCGTGAAAATTCTTTTTCAATACTTGCTTTTGGAGTATGGTTCGAAATTTATTTGGTCAGTTTGATCGGGAGTGAAATTGACTAGAAAATAGTAATTTTGAAGAAACAACTCCACAACCACTATTACTTAAAAATTTTCAGAGGAGGCAATAGGACATCTGATGAAACATATGCTAATTTACCAAGTGTATATGGCGCTGTTCGTTTGTTACCGTTGGGGTAACTTACAAACAGTACGTTTGCCATTGAATTATACCATATTAAGTTTTGCCTATTTTTCTGTTTGTTTCAAATGTTATTTCTTCATTAGCATTTTTTTGTTTTTCAAACTTCATATTGCATGTATTTTGATGTATTTGCTAAGCAATTCGTTTTACGTAATAAATGTAGTGTATTTTTAAAATTTTCCGATTTCCATATTTTTGTATATAACCCATTATACCTCTCCTTCTCCAGCACTTGTAAATTAGTCATTTTGCCCGTAGTTAATTCGTGATTGGCCAATTTTTTTAATAATTAAATTTTCTGTTGTAAATGGTAGCTATTTGCTAAATCCCAAGACGCTGCCGTGTATCTGTGAATATGTTTACAATAAAGCGAATGCATCAATTTTTCAAGGAAACAATAAGATATATACATGCAGTCCTTTGTTGATTCTTCTTGTTAAATTGACAGCTGAATTAAACTTCTTAATGCGAAGTACTTGATATACTTTTTGAGTATAATGGGAAAGCAGCTGGGTTGGGGTTATCGTGAATTGCCGGCCCGGACCTTAGTGAATTTTTAACGGGGTAAACTTCGGGTTTAGCTTAATCCCTTCTCTTATTGGTTGCATGCTTTAATATGTTGATCGTTCAGTGTTAGTGGTTACTCTTCGGTATATTATCAATGAAAATCATGGGCATTCACATACGATCATGACAGATAACTAAGCTTTCTAAATGCAAAAATTCCTTCTGATGTGATACTACAGGCATTATTAAGAGATAGATAAAATATTTTGTCCCTTACAATATTTACTTAAGACTTTAGTTATTTTTTCGATAAAATGTTTAGTTATCCTCAGCGTTAGCTGAAAATAATGAATGTTAAATATCCCAAAATTCTGGTAGAATTGCATTTAACATCATTGGCAGGTTTTGACTAAAGTATTCCAGTCCAGCTATTAATAGTTCTTAGTGACACTGGTCACCTCTGTGAAATGTATCGTCCAGTGCTACGTAAATTATCTCAATGGCATTTAAACTTAATTCATTTAAGCAAGATAAATAAATAGCAATAGACTACTTCTCGTCACCTGAGATCACTTAATGTTGAATTAAATTGACGCTAAATATATTTGGGTTCTTATCTTACTGCAATTTAGTTTTGTCGTTCATTTCGGGGTTAGTACCCAAGAAACAAACGTCGTCAGAATACTTTCAAGATATACTCGTGCGTAGAATTAAACTTTTAAATTAGTATCATTGTTGGTTAGATTTAATCGTCTCAGCATCAATTATTAATAAATAATTCATAATAAACCAAGTTGGTTTTCGTGGATGGGGTCTGCTATAGTCGCGATTGAAATATAAATCGAGAAATGCTTCAGGATCTGACCTAATTAGTACAGCTTAATAGGATTAAGCCATATTTCATAGATGAGAAGAGCGGGCTCATCTCGTTTAAAATTTCAGTTTAATGGAGAAACTTAGACTTAGTTCAGTATTTTGGAATAACAAATATTTTAGGTATTTGACTACTGAAATATTGAATAAGACTTGTAGTGCCCCATTGAATTAACTTTTTGTTTTTTTTTTTTTGAAGGACCGAGCATCATCAGCCTTCCTTACATGTCGTGGCCGGTGCAGTCGGACCGCTAACCAAATGGGAACTTGAAAAAAGTACTCGGAACATCAAGGAAGTATTCAAGCATGCCGTGAAGAACCAACTGCATCGGAAAATATGGGAAAATACTTGGCCTAATTTTTGTAGCGCATGCCGCCACGCCAATAAAGTGCCTTCGTATGGCGGCATGCGATTATTATATGTAACGTGTTTATCAATCTGTCAATACTTGTTAAAATTTGTACTCGAACCCTGCCAATAAATTATGTATTTTTGAATCAATTTTTCTATTTTCAACCCTGGCCATGGAATTTTTTGCTCTGGACTTAGAATAGTTTTTTCGGGTTGATTTCTAGTGTGTTAAATGCATAATATCAATTTTTTTTTATAAATTTGAATAAAAAACGCGCTGAATAATTAAAAAAAAATACATTTTGAGACGAAAATAATAGGAAATTTTGCTTTTTCATCTATTTTGAGCCCAAAAATTGCATACAAATATCCCTTAAGTCCTATTTGCTTAAAACCAGGCTCTGTCCGGCGTCGAGACTTTGGTAATTAAATTTTGAATAGGGTTGAAACAAATCTTTATTTCACCTGAAAGAAATACAAAGTTCTATTTACAAAATTGTTCCACAGAGCCTGCTGTAGAAAACATTGCTCACACTTGTTCAATACAAATGTTACTGCTGGTGCAGTTCACTTCCACATGCGGGCTGTCTGTTGTAGACTGCGATGCAGGCGGTGTGCCTTACGCTACTGAGTCAAAAACAAACCCAGCACATGATGCAATTAATTCACTGCACTTCGAAATACATGGTAGTCTAATCCCCTTGTCGGCGGCTATCATGATTGGAGAATGCAGATACATCTCGTGACCGTGCAGCCACATTTCCTGGGATGCGTTTGGATTCTGAAAAGAGGAAACGGCACATAATATATTGCACGAGACAATCGTCACAATATATATTATTACCAAATGCTATCACCCTTACATTGACATCGCGATGCCTAAATAAAAAATGTATCAATTGTACGCTGTTCTATGAATGGTTGAGAATTTCTGTAAGATCCTCTGTCACGTTGCTAAGCATGTTTCGAGAGAGAAATCAATGAAAAAGATGACCTTGCGAAACGATAAATTTTGAATTAATCCTCAGGGACAGCGGGTGCAACAACTTAGGGGAATGACTGCCATGGCATTGATTGCATGAAAGTGTGCCGAGGAAGAGAGAAAATTTAAAATCAAGGAATACGGTGCAAACTGTAACCTTTTATGTGAATGAGAGGTGGAAGATTATCGAAATAAGACGTTTTACAAACAAAGAGAGGTCCGTTTTAAGGAGATGACCATAGAAGCATTACGTGCGTGTGGGAGTGAGAGATTAACATGGTAGGAATGAAAGAATGGGGGCAGATTTCTCAAGTTATGGGTGTCCAGCGTAATGTGGAAACTCTCCGGAATTAGCACTTCGGAAGGGTGGAATATCGAACACAGCTAAATGAGGAGTGAATGCTGATGAAGAGGAAGTACCTACTTGGCATTAGAGTATTCGTGTGTGACGACCTTTGAAATTAATATTGGGGAACATAAATATATGATCAAATGTGCTCCTTCGTGAACTAGAAATTATATCCGCAGTAGGGATGCCGGTCGTATGATCACCCAAAAGTAATGACAAGGAATGCATTTCGATTTGATATTTGAAAATAATTAACCTAACTCTCCTGAGGCTGAACAATATTTTACCAATAGACATACAAACTCTCCGTCAAAACGTGACTATATCATCCTATTTCCTCACCAGTGCCCACAAACAATACCTCCCAGGTATAGAATCACTACGTGCCACACAAATTGGGCGCAAACTTGAAAATGTCCTCCACACCAAAAGGAACCGAAGTGCACAGCCCCGGGAATAAACACGTAGTGTAAAAATTTAGAACATTTACTGACGATATTAACTGTAGAAATGATTATTTTTGCATTTGCTTTGCACGAAAATGAAATTAATAACCCAATATTCCATTTCACGCCATTTCTTTTTTTTCAATGCGACTGCTCAAGCTTTCTGAATTTTTCTTTAGCCTACCAAATACATAGTCGACACGTAAAAAGGGACTAGTAAAAATCTGAGGATTCTATGAAATTATAAAAGCAAATGAATTTGGAACTTCAGCTCCCATGCGTTACAGAAATAAAAAGAAAATTTTATCAAGTCGAAAGTTCAGTTTTCATGCAAATCCTCAATTATACAATCCATTGAAGTTGCATTTCTTTTCAAATCAGCCTTGTAAAAAAAGTGAATCCTAATATTTAAGATAAAATATTTTGCTTTTTATCAATACGTGGGTCGGAAAGAAAAAAATGATATAATTTGAACCGGAACACGAGTTTGATTACGTGGCACGAGTCAGAACACCTATTAGAAATATTTATCTCATAAGGTGAGTTAATTTTAATTGCATTAATCCGAATTTTATCTGAATTGACATCTGAGCGATGATTGTGGAACTTGTTTTATCGAAGAGTTATGCGATTTATGATTGGTGAACGATGGAAATTAGAAATCTCTAGGATGATATCTCAAGAAGACGAAAGCAAAATTGGTCCAAGAAATACGATGGAAAATGAGAAAATCTTGTAGGGAAAGGCCGAGAGACAAAACTCGATAATATATCCTATCTCAGGAATGTGTAACGTATAATGTTAAGGATAATATTAGAATGAAATTTTTCAAAACCTCCAGGAATGATATTAGTAAATGGAAATGAAATCACTGAGAAACAGCGATCAAATAAAGAATAGGTCGAGTAATTAGATGTTACAGGATGCTCCTGTATGTGGAGCTGTGTTCTTCCGGACAACACTATGTCCCAAATAAAAATAAGTCTGAATCCATAACTTTAGATTTGACATAAAAATTGATGGCATGTTACACGAAATACTGTAATTTAGTCGTTTCAGTTTAATACAACAATCCACATGAGATTAATGTGCCATGATGACTGTTTAACGGTGAATGAGAAGATGTTCTATGAATTCAGAAACGTGGTGTAATTTGTGGGCGACATTGTATAATTTAGAGTGATAGCATTTTAACCGACTGTATACACAAATAATCAATACACACGTGTAGGAAAATGTTATTTATACATACATATACATAAAACATTGTTTATATTAATTATTATATGCATTATATACGTATATACACGCACAAATTAACATACATACAACATGCAAAAGATTAAAAATAATACGAATGAATAAAGCGACTTTCAACATTATTCTGTACTAATCCTATCGAAGATTGCTAAAATAGATCACTAAAACAATATTAACCATTAAAATGTTTGTCAAATTAGAAAAATATACGAATAAGTCGGTGCTAGATTTGGAAAATAAAATTCCCACGTATTGAGCAGGGAAAACAACGACGAATTGGCACCCTTGGGAGAGTTACTTTGCTGTTTGATAGACATCGTGTCCTCAAATGACTATGTGCGACCTGGAAAATTGTTCCTGTTAGAACTGAAGAGTTTTTTAGTATTGCTATGCGTTGAGTTACTATTTGGGTAATTAATAGTCGTTCCGCGGAATTTTCGCGGAAACATAGGGTTGAGCATTCACAACCAGCGAGTGCCACTACAGTATCATTAGGTATTCAATGCGTACGGTAAATTGTATTATTGAGCGTAATTCTGTTTGATAAATTATCCATATATTATAAGTGTTTTGCCAATGTCAGAATTTATTCCAAACGCGAGCTACTTGAATTGGACTCGCAGCAAGAAAAAGAATTTTGCCCTAGACTTTCCAGAAGGCCCAATATTCTTTAATAAAATGCAATCCATATAACCTGAAACCCTCAAAAACAATATAAGGACTCTATTATCTCCAACGACACATTCCCTAAGAAATATCAAGGAAAGAATATCTTGAAATGGTGTATTACGATCTAAACTATCACATTGTCGAAAACTACAAAGAGTCTTTAATATCGGGACGAAATTAGAATATTAAAAAACAAATATCCTTGTGTGATCAGCATAGACCAAGGGTAATTGGATTGCCCTTAAATTATGTAAGACTTGTGGGGTGAGAATGGTTATGCTATTTCATAAGTTTCCTTACGCGGAGGACGGGGAGGTCTAGGAGTAATCTTTTCTAAGGTTTATTATTGTATTAGTTTAGCCACTGTTTTTGCATAAATATTTTCATCCTTTTTCGCTGAAATACACTAAAATAATCTATTGTGTAAATTATCACCATTGATTACACAGGCCTACAAAAAAAATTTTTTTTTGTGCCGGGAATCTTTGTGATGATTTTAACTATATTTGTAGAGCTGAATCCAAATATGAAATCCGTTTTTATTTAACAGCTCTACTTTTTTAGATATGGCACATCTTACGATTAGTTGTTTTAATATTTGATATATTCTGGAAAATAATTTTCAAAGTTAAATAAATCTATAAGTATACTAATTTATAACCACTCGGCGGTGTTCCTTTTATTTTCAATAAACTGTCAATAAGTTTTATGCATACTTCTATATTGTAGGCCAATGAGATTAAAAAACAAAAATCGTTTGTATCGACTTCGGTCAAAGATTGCAAAATTAGTTCACAAGGTATCCGAACTACTAGCATCAAGACTGCATGAAAAGAATTTACTGCAACCCGGTAAAAAAATTAGTTTTTATCGCACAAGGGAAAAGGATATGCTACCCTTCTTTACTCAAGAAGACAATCTTACATTTTGTTTAGACGTTAAGGGTCTTTTGGAAAAAATGGGACTACCATCACAATATGATGCTAGTGATTGGCGTTTGTTTATTGATAGCTCCAAGCGTAGTTTAAAATGTGTACTTCTTCACATTGGTAACAGGTTTGGCGCAATACCAATCGCTCATTCAAATAAAATGAAAGAAGAATACGATACAATAGCATTGGTCTTACAGAAGATAAAATACCAGGAACATCGCTGGGTGATTTGTGTAGATTTAAAAATGGGGAACTTTCTTCTTGGGCAGCAAAGTAGCTACACAAAATATCCATGTTTCTTGTGCCTCTGGGATAGCAGGGACAGACAAAACCACTGGATTAAGAAGGAGTGGCCTAAGAGAGAAAATCATCTTACCGCCTCTACATATTAAACTAGGCCTAATGAAGCAATTTGTAAAGGCTCTTGACAAGGATGGACCATGCTTCGGCTACTTAAGACTAAAGATGCCCTATATAAGTATTGAAAAACTTAAAGCTGGTATTTTTGAGGGGCCACAAATCAGACAACTTACAAAGGATCCTGCTTTTGTCGAGTCAATAAATGAGATTGAAAAAATCAGTTTGATGTCATTTGTTGAGGTCATAAAAAATTTTCTCGGACATCACAAAAGTGAAAATTATATTGAGCTGGTAAACATTATACTCAGTAACTTCAAATCACTTGGATGTAATATGAGCACAAAAGTTCACTACCTACACAGCCACTTAGACAATTTTCTTGGAAATTTAGGAGACACAAGTGAAGAACAAGGTGAAAGATTTCACCAGGATATAAAAACAATGGAAGCTCGCTACCAAGGAAGATGGGATAACCATATGATGGCAGATTACTGCTGGTGCTTAAAATGAGACTGTTTGAACAAAGTGCACTCAAGAAAATCGCGCAAAAGAAGCTTCCGATGTGTTGAGTGATGTTTTTATGTATTTTTTTCTTTTCAATTTGTTTTATTACAGTAAAAAATTTTAGTATTTGTGTTCAATTGTATTGTAAAATTCTGTTGTGTTTGTGGGTGATTTAACAGCCCCAGAAATAAATCAAGTCTTTATATTTAGTGGGTTTTATTATTAATATAATATTCCCATATCATCATGTAGAAGATTTTTTTACATAAGTAACAACATATCTATATCTTGAAAACTATAGCTGATAGGAAAAAACTAGTGTCATAATTGGATTCAGCACCCCAATTGTTCTTTAAATCATCATTAAAAGCTCCGGCACCAAAACCACTGTTGGCCTGTGTTATTAGCTCCAGAATGATTGTAAGCATTGAAAATGCCCTAACGCCAATTTTAAAGTTTACAGGACACACTAATCACCTGCCATTCTAATTAGGAAAAGTTTGTATGATTTCAATGGATTATGAATACATATACCGTTAATACAAAAAATTATCTGGTAAGTCCTACTTCAAGTATTCCATTCTAAGCTTGTGCTCTAATAACGCCTGAAAATTACTGTGAAAAAGAAGTTCAAACCACTCTTGAAACATTTTTATAGTTAGCACAAGGGCAGGATTCCAAAGCATTCCTTTTGCGTCCCTATTATATTGTCCTATTATATTATGCCCCTAGAGACGAACAAGAACGGCTTACGTATCGATCTCGCAGTGAAGATGTTCATTTCTGAGAAACTGTCTGGCACTTTGAATGTACCGGAGAATGTAATGGTAAAATTTGCTGGGCCTCTAATTGAATGAGATTAGACGGTTGACGGAAGGAATACCAAGTTGAACTGGCAGAAATGCCGGTTAGATGGATGCCGAAAGGGAGTAAGAGTGTATTTTAGTTTCATTGACAGGGTATTTACTTATCCTAAATAGTAAGGGAGCAAGAGTTTTCCTCGCTGCTTTGAAGTTACTGGTGAAAACACTGAAGGGACAGGTAATTTTTAGCTTTCGATACAAGCTAAAAATTCATCAATGGAACAATGCTCTCTAGCGTATCCTATTGCATGTTCACTCGTTCTCTAATTTTCCAGATTTATTGTCATATAGGATTCATTCTATGCTATGACTATTTCCTTGCGAAGCTCTATCATCAGTATACACACACGTCTAGAAGTACTTCAAATAGATTAAGAGTATTTCATGGGATGTATAGCTCACCATTCAATACGATTAGGCATTTAAACTTATAAATTACGCCAAAAATCATTCATGGTTGCCTAAAAATAATGCAATGTACTAGAAGCTCCTTACAATTCAGGATTTCTTCAGCGTGAACCCACTTTTCGGGATGGCAGTTGAAAAACATTTACCATAATCATTGCATTCGTGAGCGCTCAACATTTTTCAAATATAGCCCTGGCTCTTTAGTAAACTGAGGTCCATATGAAATAATACTGAGATGTTAAATACAGTTACTCAGTAATGTCATCCCTATATGCCTTTATTAATTAGCAATGGGACCAGAAGTTGATGTAGTTGCATTGAAACCGGTCGTATTAATAAATTTTATTTTTGTGGAAAATTGCTAATTTTAATTAATCATGTTGTTCCACCACATCACGCCTGAAACGTCTCTTTTTATTCCTATATGCCTTGTCTGCATCAAAGCTCTTTTTCAATGCATCATTAAATGTATGCATATTTAAATAAGTGCTTTCAACATCAACCATTTAAACTTTAAGCATTAAGAATGCGAAAGCAATTGAGACTTTAAATTGCATGATTACACATATATATATACTTTAGTCCTTGAAGTTGTTCTATTCATGAACATATTTTTAATCAAAGCTTTTTAATTCAAATATATGTAGTTATTCACAGCGCGAACTCTTTACGTGCAACTGGAGAGACTAAAATTAATTTTAGTCTTTTTATTCTAAAACCAAGTATAATTATAACTATTTAATTAAAAAAAATATTTTCACAAAAAAGCCCAAATTGATAAATAGTCCTTCTTTTGACTCCCTTTTTAGACTTTTATTTCACTTCGGCACACCAAAATGTACAAGGACCATGAGAAACTAATCGCAAAGAAGACTATCAATTAAAAGCACCTGACGGCCTATTTGTTAAAAAAAGCGAGGACGCTCTCTTTTGAGGTGGGTGATTGTCATTAATTTAAATGGACCCACAGTTAAAACCTAATGATTTGAAGCTTAAATTGAGGAGTTTATAAAAAGAGACGTTTCAGGCGTGATATGGTGAAATAACATGATTAATAAAAATTAGCAATTTTCCACAAAAATAGTAAGGCTAAAGGCTAGTGTAGACAAGGCATTAGAGGCAGAACTACTTACAGGAAACCTGTACAGTAGCTGATGTGATCACTTAAACCAAAATTTAGCGAAGTAAAAATAGTTCTCCCGTTATCATAATGCAATTTTATACAAAGTGTATGACTAATAGTTTAAAAAAAAGACATCCCAATAATTCACAACTAAATCTTTAACTGATTCCTTGAATTGA
>CM073768.1:104386147-104473467 GCA_037158775.1 Hetaerina titia
ATGTGATCACTTAAACCAAAATTTAGCTAAGTAAAAATAGTTCTCCCGTTATCATAATGCAATTTTATACATAGTGTATAACTAATAGTTTAAAAAAAAAGACTCATCCCATTAATTCACAACTAAATCTTTAACTGATTCCTTGAATTGAGCTGGAATAAGAATTGAGTAAAATCAGATATGGTATGCTATACACAGCTAAGATATGATATGCTGGGGAGGCAATAAAGAATTTAGAGGAAATATTGTAAGATGACAAACAGAGAAAGAATAACAATTCTTCAGATTTGTGATATTGCTTTATGAACTTGCAGAAAATAAAGAAGATCTGACAATAGCACGAATAGCCAGAATAGAGTAGGGGAATTTTAAAAAACTAACTCCAGATGACCTTCCATGGACTACAACCGAGACGTAGTGGAAGGGCTTGTCCGTTCCAAATGGGTACCCATGCCAGTTAGGTCGAATGTTAGGAACCAGTCGAAAGGTAGTCTGCACAGCATCTGTTCCTCAGTGAGGTAGCTGCAAAAGCATCTGACCCCAGTGGGGCGGTATTTGAGGTATAATGCCATGCTAAAAACACTACTGAGGGAAGTAATGGGAATCGACCTCAATTATTAGTCCCATGATTTTTATGATGGACAGTATAGAATGTGTAAGCCAGGGTTGCAAATTATCATCTGTGCTTTTTACATGCATGTATATGTGAAGGAAATGAATAGAGCTGCATGGGAAGAAATGGAGATAGGGTAGAAAGTCAGTGGGGAATTCACGAAATCAAGTTTGTTGACGACTGAGCTTTAGTTTGTCTGTCAGCTAAGGGGTTGCAAGTATTGCTGAGTGAATTGGAAATTCAGTACGATAGTTATGGGATGAGAATCAATATAAATAAAACAAAGGTTATGCGATTTACCAGACAGCCAAGACTACATTTAACATTAAAAAAGGAGGGCAAAAACTAGAGCAGGTTTAGAGAGCAGAATAGTTTACATATCTCAGAAATGTTTTGGGCAAAAATGGAGCAGGTATTGGGGATGTAAGGAGAAGAATCGCACTAGGCAAAAAAAGTTTCAAAAAGAGGAGAAAATTGATGACAGTTCAGTAAGGGTGTCAATAAAAGGGTATTTTAGACTTTGATATGGAGGATACTTATGTATGGTGTGGTAATATAATCATTGAAGCAGGATGATAGGCATACATTGGAGGCTTTTGAAATGTGAGTGTGGAGAAGGATGGAGAAGGTGAAATGGACCAAAAGGGAAACAAATTAGGAAGTGCTGGGTATGGTGAGGAAGGGATTGTTGGGAGAAATCATAAGGAGGCAGGAAAAGTGGATACAAAGAATATTGATAGGTATTGGGATGTTGAAGACTGTGATAGAGAGGAGAATGTTAGGTAAATGAGGAAGGGGCAGGATAGGATAGGGAGTTTGGATGGAATGAAGAAAATATACGGAGATTGAGAGGGACTTTGATGTAGAGTAGGATTTCGGATTGTATTTTGTCAGGGGAGACAAAAGAGGTATTTGGTTGTTTTGTCCATCCAAAACCTACCTTAAGATGGGTAGATTACTTATGATAAACTCCAGATTAAATTAATACAAATAAAGCAATGATTTGTAACCGTGTCAAGAAGATGATCTTTAAATGTGAGTATAGAAATGATGACATGGAAGAATTTTATTATTTAAAAATGTAAGATAACTGCGGAGGAAAAGTATTTATCAGAAGAGACAAGTACCCATGGGAAACTATACCAGCATAGACAAGAAAGCGATTAGTTTAAAGGTAGATATGGATGATGGAAGATGCAGAGGAAAGAAGATTGGGGGTGATGCTATAGAAAAATAGTGAAAACAAAATGGCTAGAGTAACAAAAGAAGCATCTCGAATCGTGGGTGAATGGAGAAGCTTATGGAGGACACTTACAAAGAGTGGAATTGATTGGACATATCCAGAGGAAAAAGAGTGTACCGAAAGCCACAATTGAGGGAAGTGTGAGAGGAAAAGAAAGCAGAGCTTGGCCTAAGATGAACTATAAGAAGCAGGTGATGGAAAAGGTGCACGGAGTTATGAGGGAATTAAGAGATTGCCAGATTGGAACAGGATATCCTGTGGACAACTGCTAAAAACCAATCCTCAGACTTAATTCGTTAGAATGATCCTGATTCATGAAAATTTATGTCACTTTTTAGTAAGATTAAATAAGTAATTTTTTAACATGCTTTATTTTGGATACTCACATTATATCATTAGAATTTAACACCAATGGAATTTTAAGCTTTCCATTATGATTAGCGTAATTCCAGCAAATTGTGTACATATTTCCATCATTTGTTTCTCCCGTAAGCTTAACTTGTATGCCAATGTGCACATGTAATCACAGCAAGGGGACTCTAATGCACTAGTATCAGACAGTATAGACAGACAATGTTGAATGAAATAGGCTGAAGTCATTTTGCACGATTTTCGTTGGGCCAAGGACAATGACAAATACAGACTGCCACAAAAGTGGAATTATAACCCAAGGGTTTTCGAACGAATAAATGACGAATCTCATTTTTCAATCTTCAAAAACTAAGATTTTGTCCACATTTATTAATGAACAAAGACTATTATGAAACTATCTGAAAATCTGTCATGCTTATTTGAACACATTACAATACCTGTACTAAATAAAACGAAAATGCCTCCACAGTTATACGCTTTAAAAATAGCATTACGTTAGAATAATATATGAGGTGTGTTCAAGAAGTAACGGGAATTTTATAATGCATTGGGTATGACGTAGTGTACCAGGAGTGTTTTACACAAGGTCAAACAATCAATATAGTAGCACTTACAAGTTCAACGCCATTTGTGTGAAGTAATATGAAAAAAACACATTTGTGACGAAACAATTCTTGGCTTTTGGTACCACGAGATAATTCACCTGCTCCCACTTCGCAGCTTTTTCATGAACTTTCTGCCAAAAACAGTACTGTAACTATGTCTCAGCCTCCATATTCGCCAACAATGGGACTTTCTTCTGTTCCCAAAAATAAAGAGGTCTTTAAAGGGCCTTTGTTTTTCGGGAATAGTTGAGATTAAATATGCATCGCTGAGATAGCTAAAAGCCACATTATAGATCGACTTCCAGAAGTGTTTCGAGTATTGGAAAAAGAGCAGTAATAATTGTACAAAAATATCTAATGGGGATAGAGGGGGTCAAATTGATACAGATGAATAAATAACATTCTTTACAAATAACTCAAATTCCCGTTATTTACTGAACCACCTCGTATTTGAGCAGTGAGAAAAGACTTCAAGATCAAAAAAATGAATCCCTTGTATTTTGTAAAATATCATAATACCTGTCCTTCAGTCATTTATTTGAAGGTTTCTGTGAAATATGTGCATTCCTTTGAGGACATTCTCATGAACAGCTTCCGTTTTTCAACTTGTCATAGTTACTTTCATTCCAAAAAGGAAGCTGAAGTGGCTAAATAATTGTTCACTTTGCTATCCAAAACACTTAAAAAGGATAACAAAATTAAAAATAATTATTTTAATAATTGTTCTTGATGTATTATGTTAATGCACAATGAACGTTGCTATGGTTGTGACTCAATGAAAACAAATAAGGCCGAGACCATAAACTTGATTGGAACTAAGTGATAAAAAAAGTTACAAGTGGAGAAAAAGGGTACACACACTAGGTCACTTGGGTGCGTTTGAGAAACAGAAACCACATATACCTCAATCACACACAAAAGGCAAAATAAATAATAAAACAAACTTACAACCACTCGACCACTAGGGTGTGTTAACAAATAACAGTCACTCTCGTGAATCACATTCACACACACACTCAGGGTTTACAAGGATCCCTCCTATGTCAGTGACCCGTCAATCACACAAATAAATGAAAAATTATAAAAGGATGTAGTGAAACAGACACGAATTACGTAAATACGCAGTCACTCAACCACTCAGGTGTGTTAGACCTTTGTGAATCTCACACACTCGCTCTGTCACTGTTTATAAGGATCCCTCCTATGTCATTGACCCATCAATGACACAGATGAATACAAAATTATAATACAGATGTACGCACGCTCTCGCTCACTCACTCAGGTGTGCTTGAAATTAAGGACCTTTGAGACTCACTTGTGACTTTTTTTTTAATTATTAAGTGCCAATCAAGTTTACGGTCTTGGCCTTTTTTTGTTTTCATTGATATATTATGTTTGACATTTTATTAAAAAATGAAATTCTCTGGAAGATTCCTCTTACTGTTTCTGTATCTAGCGCTCACTATGGTTTTAAAGCGACTATTACTTCCACCTTTGTTTACAGAAAACTCATAATCAAAAGTCACCTTGGCGTATGAAGAGGAAAGAAGATTTTCTTTAGGTAAACTAATCGTGAAGGGAGGAATTGCTGTCAAGATGTAGTTAAAACATGGTCATACAGGTAGCAACTATACGAAAATCCAAAATCACCTCGGCCAACTACTAATTCAACCAGTGCCAACTATCATTACCTAAACTTAAACTACACGTACAATCAATTAGTGAAAATAGTGGGACTTACGCTGCAGAGAAGGAAATTCATCCGGCCACATCGATGAAAACTCGTTGAGGGACATTCGGCGCATTTGCAGGTGTCCTTACCTCCACTCCGGGATTTTCAATATTCCGTAAATCCAAGGATATGCGTCCACAATGGTAGAAAGTGGAAAAGAAGAGAAAAATTAATTATTTTAACTCTAGGATGATGCTCTATTTAAAGTAACAAGAAACATGACGAAAAATGTACATGGGAGTTGTTACAAACTTCATGCAATAAATTCGATTCATTTGAGAAATACTTCGGTGACAGTTTATTACTTGATCTACTCTTATGAAGTTTTGTATCGAATCAACATGCTTGTTTCGGAGATCGTAACAATACATGAAATCCAAGTATCCAAGACGATGATAAAAATATGACAAAATAAAATCTTACGGAATAGTATTGTTATCCCCATTATTGTAACAGAAAATATTAAACTTAGACATTAACCATAAGAGTTGAATAATCTTGGAAGATTAAAAAGTTAAGCTGATATAAAGATACTATTAGAATATAATATTTATAATTTCAATACATAATTGTATTTTCTCAATTTTACTTATTGAGACATTTTCTTTGGTTGTGAAAATTCTAGTTTTAGAGGTTAAAGACGGATGAGTCAGGTTACTGGGAATATTCCCCAGTCACCTTAGGACCTGTTGCTAAATTACACAAGGGTTTGGGGTCTGGACATTTTATCACGTTCCCTCGTAGGGGTAGGAATTTGGGAGAAATCCTATCCAACGTATATTTCTTGTATTTGCATTCATTCAGCCACAGTTGTTTATAAAAATGGAAATGAAATATCCCTGGTCATCAAAGAGGGAGGTCATATTGTACACAAATACATAGCAATGAAACTGAACTACATAATAATTTATTAAACTGCTCAAAAAGCTTTATGTCCTTGCGTTTTGATGTTGCCAAAATAAAGTAATTTACGGTGACGAACGTTTTCAGTATAAACACGCAGTTGAGGTTCAGAGGATATAAGCTAATTGAAAAATGCTTTCGCCAAACCTTTAAGCACTTTTTTTTCTCATTTTTAGAAAAAGGTGTGGAAAAAGTTTCTTGCATATCAATGATGACGTCGATAAATACGCGAGATAGTCAAAGAGGGGTAGCAGTGGCTCAAAAATTTCACCAATCGACACAAATAGGGGAGGATTAAAAATCTTAATGGAAATGCATAATTTAAAAACTGTGATCGGTATATTTTTGCCACTTTTGGAGGAAACCGTTATTTATCTTTGAATCCCAATTTAAAAATTTCCTCTAAAAGTATTTTATCTCAAACTTCAGCATGCACGTTACAAAAATATTGTGTTTATATAATACAATATCCATCATTGCCATTGCAATATCATATATAAGCTCAAAATAAAACGTTCCATCAATTAGCAACCAGTTATTTGAACAATATTCAAACGGAATAACCACTTGGAATAAAAAAAAGGGAATCATCTTACTGACCCCGTATCCAGCACAAACAGAATCTTCCGTAACACAATGGTGGAAAGAGAAATGGAAAAGAAATAATTATTTTCACTCTAAGATGTTATTTCTTTTCTTAATTAAAGGTGACAATCGGGGTCACATTCCATCGGATGTCTCATATGATGGACAGCATACTCTTCATAATGTGCTCTCCACAATTAGAACACCATTTAAGTAAGGATCGGGATAGCATACAAAAGTACTACCAACCCCGCGATTCGAACCCAGGACGTGGGGGTGAAAAATCTAGCACAATGGTCACCACACCACCTCGACCCGCTTGAGAGGAAGTTACTCAAGCAAATTATTTCATATATTTGCTGTTCTTACGCGTAAAATAAACAAATTGTAACCGTCATATTTTTCCCATTGTTTTTAAATGAGATTTAAAATAAACTTAATTGGCCCTGAGAGATTACTCATTTTTTAGGATAACTGCAAAAACTCATCGAGAATCAACTACCAATTACTTCATGAGTATGACACCTAACCCACCAAGTTAAATCGGCTCACAATGCGACGTTTTTCCTTCATTTCGGTGGCTTGTTGGTGTCCCATTTCAATGGCTTCAATTCATTTACCTCTCGACTCCTCTCCTCCCTCACCCCTCGTGACCATGGGCCTTCTTACGTTCTTTCATACCCAGCACACTACTCATCGATCCGCGAATCTAAAATGCCCCCGTTGAACCTCCCACCTCCGTCAACTTACCCAATTCCATATCGTCCTCCTTTCCACTGCCTCCCCATCCAATACCCACACTCACCCCCTTCCCTTAACCCTCTCGAACCGCACTTGCTTCCCTTCTCCTTCTGATATCCATTTAATGCAACTATCGCCAGGTCTATGGAGCAAAGTTGTTAATGTTTCGGTCGGCATTTCAAAATACTAATAGCTAAAAGGCACACAAAAAACATCAAACTTTTAAAAAACTGCATCCGTGGCTCGGTATATTCCGTTCGGGAAATATTTGAAAAAGTAACAGGACTCTGACAACAGGTGAGAACTAGAACACACTAATCCGATCGAAACTTCGTTTTGACAGGCGACGACAGAACTCATCCCGATGTAAGCCACAGGGCGTGTAAAATGTACACATTCACAATATCTGGGGAAGAGGGGCAACTCCATTCCTTTTGCCAACATTCGGTTTCCCAATTTAAGGTCCCGAATACCGGAAAATCGCACCACTTTGGATGCTGTTTAGATGGGGTCCACCGAGTTAATGACCCGTCATTTGAACCCGGGGCTCTCCGGTCAGCCGCCGCTACCGCTCTAGCCACTACACTATAACTGCGTATACGTAAGTTATATGACTATCACTAAATAATGAAATAACTACTTAGCAGAATACGAAGCCACGATTAGGTTAAGGGAAATCAGATGCAAGGCCTGGCTCTTGTCCTCGCAATCGCCTACAACATACATACGCCCTCATCATTACCTACACACGAAAGCAACATCGAACACACAACTTTGGTTCGATATGCAAGAAAAAAAAGTATTCAACTTACCTTTATTCTCTTTCATTGGAGTTCCTCGTATTTATCTCCGCATCCATCTCGCTGCGTCGGCTACGAAACTCGGCATGCCCCTTTAGTTATCTTCTAAATGGTCCCTAAAAGGAATTGAGGAACATAAAACTTAACATAATCGAGAATTGATCTCGTTTTCTCCAATGCTCCCTCTAATGCTCATCACTAAATGTCCACTGATTGGTACCTAAATAGCATGTTAAACCGTGATCAAAGAGAACTAACACTGTTTCTCATTCATGGGAAAAACTTACTTCTTGCTTCACGATGCTTCCACGACACTTCTTGCTTCACGCTTTCAACCACTCTTTTCTGCCCAAATCACGGACGGCGATGCACACGCGCGCGAATCCAGTGATAGAAAGAAGGTTTCACATGGAAGCCGACAGGCGGCGCTTCCGTTTTGAGTTTACATGTTTCGAGGGAGGTGACGCGAAGATCCCGGGAGAGGAAGCAAATGGTGAGATTTGACGGCGAAGACGGCTTTCACCGGCATACATGACAAGGTTGGGATCGGGACAAGGTGCCCTGGCGAGGGCAGTAGATTTTCTAAATGTTTGTATTTTCAGGTAGGATCACTTACAGGACACACTGAAGAAAAAATGTACTTCGGATAACACTCCACACACAGCGTAGATTCATCAATTGTTTGTTTAGGTCAATTGGTGGAGGTAGGATATTCAGGGAATGGGGTAAGAAAGGAAGCTTGCAGAGAGACAGGCGTCGACATTAGCGGCAAGGGGGGTCAGGGAATTCAACAACCCACTCCATTTGAACTGCTCTCTACATTGCACCCCCAAGTAGGGATCGGGACAACGCTTAATAATCCTGCCACCTCCGAGAAACGAACTCGGGACGTCTCGGTGGGAAACTCTCTAGCCACTGAGCTAGCCCGAACTCCTTGTTCCTGTAAAACTTTTCACGTTAACATCTGGTTGGGTGAACAATTAGGTACACTACATAGTGCACCCATTTTCCCCTCTTTCTGTAAACTCTCCACACCCATACTGGACCCAATTCTCCTTCCCCACTTTTTCTTTGCCTTATTACTGCTATTTTGTACCCTTTAGTGCTTCCTTCCCTTACTTTATTACTTAGATCTCTGTACTTTCTTCCTCTGAAATCTGTGCTTTTATTTCCTTCTCTTTTTCAGATGATCCCTCTTTTGTAACACACACAATATTATCCATTGCCTATTAACCTTCCTACTAATTCATTTTCGGCAAGAATATCCTCGCTTTCAGAACCCTTCTAGTATACCCATCCCCTGGTCCTCACGAGGGAGGTTAACAACTCTTTCTCTGAATTCCTTTCTTTTCATTCTGATTACAGCTACCAATTTTCACTTCCCATCCTCCCTTAATTATACTCAATAATTTGACATTACATGACATGAGCTTTAAATGAACATCCAAATCCGCATCTGTTCTCAAGAAATTGCAAATTGATGATGGGCCTAAAACTTATAAAACTTCAAAATATCCGAAAATTTTGGCAGTGCATAAAATTAAGTTCTTCAAAGCCAAGTTTTACGGTAATGTGTGTAAATGTGAGCAGCACTATATTATGAAGAATTTGAAGTAGAAGTGTTTCACCTTTTCCTAATCTTTTAAATGCCTTAAATAATGGGGCTTTTTATACACTTTTGAATACCTAGTTGTTCTCAGTGTGATTTGTTATAGGCACCCAAAATTCACCTGAATGATTGCTATTCTGTATACCATGACATTATCAACCAATAAATGGTTTGATAATTTAAAAACAATGCAGGTATTATTATATTTAAAAGTAGTTCAGGCAATTAATCAGGTACAAAATAGAACCAAAATAAAACGATTAAAGATTTAGCAATGAAAAATTGAAACAAGGAAAGTTTAATTGAAAAAATGCTACAAAGAAAACGTTCCTTTCAAGCAAACAATCTTTTATACAAACCAGCTAATGTGGTGGGAAAACAGTATAAATGGTGTAAACTCCCTTTTTAAGGTTTAATTTCACAGTAGATAGCCAACCTCTTTCCTAGGGAAAAATTTCAAATAGCCTTTTACAATAAGAATAACTTAAAATCATTTTTTAACTACGAAAGACAAAGTAGGTAAACTCAATAAAAGTGGCATTTATAGGTTAATTTGTAATGACTTTAGTGCTATATATATATAAGCCAAATGGAAAGGTCATTAAAAACACGGGTGGAAGAGCATAAACGCTGTTTTAGGAATTGTGACCACAAGCAATCGCACTTCGACAAGCATCTATGGGAAAACAACCATGAGAGTGATTTCAACCCAGAACTCTTACACCAGATGGACAAAGGGATGAGGATGGACAAGTGGGAGGAGCTTGAAATTAGAAAGAATTAAATAACGTGTCATTTGGTGAACGAATTATTGTTTAAATACCTCTCCCCAATCCTGGAAGTATCCCTTTCCTTCACCGAAAGAGACACAACACCCCCCCCCCCGCTGTGAACCAACCAATCACTGACACTTAACACCCCTCTCCTCCTTCCCATTTATACTGATCGCAACCCGATTTCCCCCCCCACTCTCTCACCCACTCCACTCTCCCTCATAAATGCTATATAAATGGACCACAGCTGGTTTTATTTTGTGCCTGATGATGATGCCTAAGCGTTCAAACTAGTTGTACGAGAATAAAGAACAGTGGATATATGCATTCTGTTCTTCATTTAATGGAGATTATTTTTTTAATGTTTATTCAAAATTAGTTTCTTAGTCAAGTTGAATATGGTGGTAGTGACAAGCATTTCTAATTTTCAAAATGATAAGTCATCTCCTACCATTCTATTTTTCAAATCAGGCTAATTTCTAAAAATCATCATGTATGACTCCTTTTGCAGTTCATCAAACAAAAGTAATAATTGACATGTGTCATACACCATTTGTATGCACCAAAAATCTCACAAGAATTAACCTATTTACTTCTTTTGAACTCTATTATGATTTGTGCAGTTACAGATCTAATTGAGGAAAGAAAATGTGATAAATTTCTTCACTGAGTTACATTCCTTTCTTGTTCAAAAATTGTTTTACTGATCCTACAGCAAACTTTAGAGTGATGGAACTCATTTCCTTGTCTCAGAAAGTTTGGAGAAGACAGATTATTCTTGCTACAATACAGAAACAAAGGTTATCTGTCAATAAAATGACAGGAACATGCATAATTAAAAAAAACTTAAATCAATGTTAAGCCCAGACATAACTACCTGCATTAAGGAATCACAGCATACATGCATAAAATAACTTTCAGAAAACCCCCAACTATTGTCATTGCACTGTTGATCTGATGCACTGCAATGAAAACTATCTTATTCCATAAATACATAACTTTAAGAAACTCAATGCTCAGTTATATAAGATAACAGGGTTTAAAAGCATCTTTTGTTTTGCTTTAAGGCTGAGCAAAGGAAAAATTAGTGAACTAGGCAATATTTTCATTTTTATGAAAATTTTAGACTGCGATTGTATTTACATGCACTAAGTTTTACATTAACGATTGGTTTTCTTGAAATGGTTATGTCATAGTCACCATCACCCAAAGGTGTTCTGCCAAGTGACAGGTCCTGTACACCCCTACTGTCTCCATCCACTCCTGATCAAAGCCTTTTGCTTCATCTCCTTACATCCTCCTCTCTTTGTATAATCTAACATTTTTTCCTTCTTCATACTGTATTCTCTTTTTCCCCTCCACTGTTCCCTAAATTTCTGTCGTTAAATCTCAATCCATCTTAATATATTGAAAAAATCCAATTTCCTTTTCAGTTTTGGATTGTGCTTAGTTATTGCAGAATAGCATTGACATGTAGATGAATCAAATGTTTTGGAATGCAGGAGACAGGATATGGTGTATGGGAAGCTGAAGGCTAGGCCAGGTTGTGGTATAGGGGATATACGAATGATGTATTCACTCAAACTATAATTACATTGTTGCAAGGACACTGGATTTCCCTTGATGGAGTCAGTGGGCCACCTGTGTATGACCCAATAAGATAGTGGTCTAAGTACTGATGGGAAGTACTTTCCATCTAGTACCAGTTAGTACTATTAAATGGTTTTCCATCTCTTTCCAGTACTTTCTGGGGAACATCAGTTTCTTCAAATAATGAGTCATTAATAGAACTGAGACCAGTGTGATATTATTGGCAGGGAGTAGAAAGGCGAATTGGCATGCAATTGACATGACATGTGGTGTTTGTAATCCCTGCATTAGAATAATATAGGTGATTCGAGAAGAATAACAGAACATAATGTTTAAGAATGACTCACTCAGTATGTATACCCAAAGCTATAAATGAGGAGAGGTCTCCATATAATAATAAGAACTTATTTTAGTTTGCATGTTGTGAGTTTGGTATATATAGCTGATTTAGCATTTAGGTGAATATAATGATAATGTGTACACAGATGTATAATGATAATTTCTGTTAAGGAAAACTGTATTGACTCATAGGAGAGTTAAGCCACCAACTCAACTTGAAAGGTCTTATTACTTCAATTAGCCATGGCTGTTTTAGGTTGGAGTATACAACATTCTTATGGAACTATTGAAAATTTTAGTTATATGTAGGAAGAAGACTCTATATGGTCTGATTCGTAGTATCTATGAGGAACGAATCTGGTCGGATGACTTTGTGAGATCAGTGTTAGTTCCTATTCCAAAAAAGGTAAAGGCTACATCATATGAGGACTACAGAACAATAAGTTTGATATCCCACGCAGCTCAAGTTATTCCCAGGATCATCAACAAAAAGATAGAGAGTAAGGCAAATGATTACTTAGGGGATGATCAGTTTGGGTTTAGGAAGGGGAGTATTAAATAATTACCTGACAAATCAGAGTATCTATTTTGTATAATATATCAGAAAGTTTACCATGGACTCGACAGGCCCATAATTTTTTCACTTGGCGAAATGTTACAGAAGTGGCAATGGACGAATTCAATTCAAGATGCCACCAGTAGAAGGTGATTTTTGTGTATTGCTTTGAAAACTCTAAAATTAGTTGTCCACAGTGTAATTTATTGCTAAAAGAGTTTGAAAGACACTAGAATCGACAAGTGTTACTTTTGTATTCATTGCAAATAACCACAAGTGAAAATGAATAAAATCTGGAAATCCTTGCAGTGTATACAAAAGGACAAAGGCACTATACTGCAATTGGTAATGCATACTAAAGTTTTGAAGAATATGGCTGAGGATGAACTCGAGAGGTTCATGACCCTGTCAGCTATTCCAAAATTGCAAATGAGAGAGCTGGCTTGTTGACAGCATATATTACCAATAATTAATCAGCTACCCCCACAAAAAGCTCAATATTCTTATTGAGGTGGCTACTGTCTCTAGGATTGTTACCTTATTTGTACTTAATTATGTTACTTAACTTAATTACAACAGCACTATTTAAAATGGTACATAAAGCATATCCTGACATGACAACGATTCATGAAGTGCCACAGTGCTAACTTTGTAGTTACCCCAATTACAAATTCTAAACAATTCTCCTACACCCAAGAAAAATAATACATAGATAATTAAAAATAAAACAGTTTCTGGCGTGAACTGGTGGAAAATCTTCATACTGACATTTTTATAAATCAAACCACTTTGCTTTTCCACATAAACTTTAGTTTAGTTGGAAAAGCAAAGTGGTTTAATTTATAAAAACATAGATAATAGCTGACTCATTCCTTAATAACTTGAATAAAATCAATGCTGAAACACAGCTGCATCCTGGCAGCATATAAATAGCTCCATAGCATATAATGATTGGAAAAAACATCAAAGCTCTGTCAAACATCATGGCTGTATCATTCTTCACACAAGAACAAATTGCTCAAGAAAAGCTAAAATGCCAGAAGACATCATGGGTGATTGCACTGTCAGTTAGACAGAGTTATAAAGTGATTTTCCAGAATAGGGTATATGGAATCCTACACCAAAGAGATATTAATCCTAGGTGTATAAAAAGCATTACCAGCAATATTAATTGGGCTTTATAGGTTGCTTTTGGATGTCATTTGGCACTTCAGTGTAAACTGCTTGGAGAAAGATGGTGTTCAAATTGATAGAAATGGGTCAGTTCCAAATTTCAACCTTTCTCTATACGTTTCCATATCCTCACACTGTCTTCCACCATGGTTCTTTTGCACAATTTCTTACCCATCTCCAGGTGTAAAATTAATGTAAGTATTCACATTTTTCCATTTCCTTCTCTCGACTACTACTTCTAATCATCTTGTTTACTGAGGTTTATCTCAAGAATATTATAGAATCTTAAATAGTTTCCCAAAATCATTGGTTTTTACATGGTAAAACAAACACTCCAGATTTCTAATACACAATAAAGACTGTGCCTAGCGGAACACTGTCAGAAAGGTAAGTCCATCGAAATGTTAAAAATAGACAGTCTAGGATGCCATTTTACTAGGGTGGCCAGACATGGAGGTTCAGCCAACTATTTAAGAGAAACCACCCTTAAATTGTAAGAAAATGCTCTTTTGATTCTGAAAAACATTTTGAAATATCAGCAGTGACTCTCCTTTCACCTCTGTTTACTCTGTTTCATTTAACCCAAGAGAGATTTACACATTTTCTTTAATAAGCTGGGGCTACTCTTAATCATTCTATTAATACCACAAGGATTATTTAAGCTGTTGGATTTTTAAGTAGACTTACTCGAAATACTCCAGAATTGAATTATTTTCATTTGATCTTAAATTTATGATCATTGAAACAACCAGAACACACAGAAAATCAGCCTTACATCTAGATAATATAATGATAACAAACAATGTTAATTATGATTTTCATCTGGCTACTAAATTCCTCCCTTCCCATCTGCACATAATTTAAACTTAGCACAAGGCTATACATATTAATTTAAGGGAAACTAAATCAATTGAAAACTTCAGGAGAACACACTCGAATGAGGCCTATGAATGTGAAGTGCAGAGAAGGAATTTGACATCACTCTACAAATTTTTTAATGTTCTTAACTGTATCCTACCAAATGTCACTTAAATAACTTCAGATTTCCGTAACAAAAGGCTAAATGGATAGATAATGTTATATATCCTTAGATTATGCCCAGGAATACACTACCCAATTTAAGAATAATCCTGGTAATACTGAAATTGAAGGTGCCAATTAAAAAGGAAGTTAATTTTAAAACATTATTGCCTAGTAAAAAGAAATATTTTAGCAGTCAAAAAATAATTCAATGGAACCTGGCACAATGAGCATAATTCATCCCAAAATTTTTCTAGCAAAATGAAAAACTTGTTTAATGAGACAACTTTTCACATATAAATTAATGCAAAATACACTACTAATATGAATCCCAAGCAGGAAAAAATAAATTCTGTACAAGGTCTATTCAAAGAAAAGTATATATACCTTGTTCAGGATCGTGGATCAAGCTCATATTAACTTCTGTTGTGGAATGAAACAATCAGGAATGAAAACTATTTGTATAAACAAAAAAGGATTAAAAAAGTCATAGATTATTTATGATATATTCCCAATTCTATTTTACTAAAAAGATGTCTACAAACATTTATTTTAACAGAGGCTTCAACCTTTTGTCAATATGCGAGGCAGCATTATTATTAATTAAATTTCTAGTGCACATAGCCACTGCCTTACTAGGGTGATGCTTTATGTGCATAGTACAATATATTGTACAATGCAACAGTTTCCTACGACCTCCATATCACATTTAGTCCGCTATTTTGGACATTACACTTCTTAAAGGCTTGTGGAGTTTCTGAATGTTAAACAAGCAGGGTTAAATTTTCAAATCTGCTTGCATTTGTGTGAAATAACAGCTTGACATGGCCTTTCATTGGCTTTGTGGCTGGACATTGCATTCTCCATTACTGTTACACATAAAAATATAGGTTTGCTTTAGCATCTCCTTCCAGAAGAGACCTGTCTTGTCACAAAAACCTGTTAGAGCAGGTTTTGAGTCAGAGCTGCTTGTTTTACCGTGCTTCACAATGTCATGGATACAGGTTCTTCTGGTAAACTTCTCAAACCACTCATGTAAGTCTTCCTCAGCTGTTGAAGATCCTGGCATCTAATAAATAAGGTTAGTAAAAATTATTTAAAAATGATATTCTCATTTATGGTGTCGTTTTGATTATCCTTGTGAGAAGCAACCTTTCAATATTGTTTAGAATACACAGATATTCTTGCCACTCTCTTTGAAGCATCCATCTCCTTAGTCTTACCCTTGTTTTTGGAGAAATGCAAATTGTTGCCATCGACCGATAGTAGATGTGTGTGCTAGATCAGCCACTCTCACACTTCTTTCCTGATTTTCTATGATTTTACTTTTCATTTCTACTGCTATTTTTATTATTATTTATTATTATTATTTAATATTAGGTAATCTACCGTTTAAGGTAGATTTTTGGATGGACACAACTATCAAATAAACATTTTGTGACTCTCCACCTATCAAACTAATCTATATCAGGTCCCTCTTCATCTTGGTGTACTTCTTTCCTCCCTCCATCCCGTCCAACATCCCTACCCTGTTCCTGCCCTTACCTTGCTTGCCCAACATTCTCCCCTCTATTACCTTCTTCAACATTCCACTACCGCTCAATACGCCTTTCATCCATTTTTCCTGCCTCCATACGATTTCTCTCAACAAACCCCTCTCCTCACCCACTATCTCCAGTCCTTCCTCATTTGTTTTCCTTTCGGTCCATTTCACCTTCTCCATTCTTCTCCACACCCACATTTCAAAAGCCTCCAATCTATGTCTATCCTCCTGCTTCAGCGACCACGTTTCCGTGCCGTACATAGCTATGCTCCATATCAGAGTTTTTACGAGTCTTGTCTTAACCTCCCTACTCAACATCCCCATCATCAACTCCCTTCTCCTTGAGAAAGCCTCCTTGCCTAGCGCAATTCTTCTCCTTACGTCCCTACCACTTTGACCGTATTGGTCCAAAACACTTCCGAGATATGTAACCTGCTCTACCTGCTCTATTCTTTCCCCGCCTATTTTAATATTTAGCTTAGCCTTTTTCTTTCTGGAAAATCGCATAACCCTTGTTTTATTAATATTGATTATCATCCCATATTTATGCTATTTTTATAATAAAACTGTTATTTGACAGACAGTACATGAATAATGTGAAATGAAGAATTTTCAAGGTGAAAGTGAAGAGCATTGCAATTAGCGATGTGGAGGTGGGGAAAACAGCATGAAAAAAATTAAATTAAATTTGACAACATTTTTAAGAGATTTTAGGGGATGAAGCAGTGTCTCCATTAGTGGATGGAATACCAACTGAAGAAATTAGAAAGTGGGTGGTAGTAGCAATTATTACATGAGATAAAATTGAAATATAAAGCTGAAAATGTGTGGACATATGAGAATGATAAAGGAGAAGAGATGGCACTAGAATCCCATACTGAGGACAGAGATCAATAATGACTATCCAGGAAGGTGTGGTGTATAAAATGGGTGGCAGGGATTTACAAGAAAAGACTGAAAAGACAGCCAGAGATGAAAGCTAGGATGTGAGCAATTCCACATACAGTAGTCAGACTAACAAATATGTGCATGTAATCCAACAAACAAATAAGTACAAACATACTTTTGAGAATGAGATTCATTGCATCAATTAAAAGGAGAAAGTAAAAAACAAGACAAATAACATGAATATATAAATTGCGGCGCAGCAAAAGTGCAATTTTAAATTTCACTCAGGATTCAAACAGGTTTTCTTTTTTACTGTTTAAGTTAATATAGTATTTTAATCAAAACATTGTATGCCTTCAAACTCACTGGCCATTGGAAGATTCATTGGTTGTCACAAGTGGACCAGGTTGGACCTAGTGCAGGCAGGGAAGATGTACCTGTGGGACCAAGTGATGTTTCTGTTGTGGTAGAAATTCATGCGGATCGGGATGGGGCAGAAGGCCTGGGTTAGACTCCTGGAGGCAGCAGATATTTTCAGTGGTATCCTGATCCCTACTGTGGAGATATTTTTAATACATTTATATTAACTCAGGATACCCTGTGGAGAGCACTTTGAGTGGGCATGCAGTCCATTAGATGGGGTGTTAAACTGTGGACTTAGAAGTAAGTAGTAAACTGTAGACTTATGAAAACAGGAATATGGTATGTATGTCTATAATAGTGCTTTTTCATTGTTTAAAAAAATGCCAACCCACACTTGTATACACATCACCTAATGTGTCTAAAATTATTATATGATTCATAAATTTAGAAGCCTATTTTAGAGTTGTATATGTTTTTTGTATGCAATTTTTCAAACCTAATGCTTTAGGAAATGTTTCTAGCCCCTAAATATGGAGTAACAAAAATATGATGAGCCATGCCCACAACTAGTAAACGTATAATTTCTGACAGTACTGAAAGTTATCAACAGTATATAATTGATTGTGAGCACAAAAATAAAACGAGAACCATAGTTTATTCAAAATATGTACACAATATTCATGAAAATTTTGTAATCAATGACAAATTTTATTTATCGTAAATTTAATTCAGAAGCTTAAACGATAAAAATAAAAAAACAAACACCACAGTAAAATAATAAAATTAGAGGGAATGTTCATTACTTTCCTTCACCTTACCCTGTAGTTCATTCACACCAAAATTCTTAAAATATACTATTCAGTACCTCTTAGAAATCATTCATTAAGAGTAACTGCCAGTTTTTATTCAAACCTAACATGTTTTAAGCATGGTAATAAAAGATATTTTAATAAATAAAGCAAAACATGAAAATACAAGAAGGCAGTTTGAAATAGGCAATAAGAACATTGAAGATCACATGGCTAAATCAGGCAACCAACCAATGCAGAGATCAGGGTGAGAAAAAGTCAAAAAAATATTCAACTTGTCCAGCTAAATGAGATTGAGAAAATGTAGAATTTCCAGGTAATGTGTTTTGTAGGTAAGTTATCAAACACATTTTTCCCATACTATTAACTTGTGAAGGTTTCGAAGTATCTATATAGTAACTTATCCACAAAGATTAATACAGCTTGGATTATTTTCTGTCACATTTCCTCCAAATTAATACCTCACACTCACTTAGCTTTATGCTACACACATAGCATTTCACAGATCTCCGAGGTGGACCCTACCTTTGCTAAATATTCATGGTATGTGAATGCGCATTATTTAATTTCAACGCTTTCAACTTCATTGATAACTTATCTTTTCTGATCTCAGCAGGAAGACAAATGAAAACAGGCTAAAAAAACCTCTTAAAAGGAATCTTAGATGGTTATCAGCTGGGATAACACTGAACGAAAAATAATCAACAAATATTTCAAATATTAACGACTTGATAAACGATACTTAGAGTTGACATAAATCAATACAAAAAACAAGCTAAGCAGGTAATATTTGCTGACACACAAATTTTTAAGCTTACTTCACCATATAGAAGTTTTGCATAGTCTTACAAATATCAGGCACCACGATTTTCCAAGCAATAATTCATGACAAACTGGAAGTAACAGTTTTACTCGTCACTATCTGTATTTCTAAAGTAACAAACTGTGAAATGACTGACGAGCAATTAGAGTGATATTTTGTGACAATCCATTATAGTAAGCCGGTGATTCATGAAACTCTTCACGCCAAGGAATCAACTTGTCAAAATCGAAGTGCCAGATACATAGCAGTACATACCTGTAGACTGAGTCTTTGGGTGAGTTCAATCAAGGCAACCCACGACGTAAGACGTGTGAAATAGCATAAAATTCTTCAACAGCTTTCCTTATTTCAAGGCCTGTGTTATAACATGCCTAGTGAGGGACGCAATAGTTCTTGTAACCTTCTTGAAAACTCGATGTACCGTTGACTAGTGCACTCCGAAGTCTCCATCGCTTAGTAAAATTTACCCTGTTGCATAAAATCTTAAAGTAAGCCATTACTGATTCAATGTAAACAAAGAAGACCGAGACCGTAAACTGAACTGGCACTAAGTGATAAGAAAAAGAGGAGGGAAAAAAAAGAAGGCTGAAAAAAAAAAGACTTATCAAATCCAGCACCACGCTATCCCAGCCCAATGAAAAGAAAAAAATTAAACTTCCCTTCCACCCATAATTCACCAAAGGGTTAGAAACCATTTTCAAAAAACAACTTCAAACCCCCATTCTCATCCAATAACAAACTCTGACAATAACTTGGAAACCCTAAAGATCCCATAGGACCCATTGTCAAATCTGGCACATACAAAATCTCATGCCCACAATGTAATTCTTCGTTCAGAGGACAGACCAGAAGAAACCTCATCACCCGTTTCAAAGAGCATGCCGCTTTTTTCAGACTAGGGAACATTCACAAATCCTCCGTTGCCCAACATATGCACTCTGAAGGACATAACATCACAATTGACGCCATAAAACTACTTAAACATGCCCAAGACTACATGCTTGGCTATTACGAATGCATCCACATCAAAAAGAACAGTACAGGCACCATGAGCAGCGACCAAGGACCCGGTGCATCTTGCCTATTTTCTCTTAATTAACACAGGTGACTCAGACCATTTCTCCTCCCTTCTCCACCTCCTCCAAACTTTCTCGCCCCCCCACCCAGAATAGAATATTTAGAGGCGTCACTTTGTGGAAGCGATTCATATCGGAAAAGAAGTACACAGTTGTTCTACACACACATTGTATCGGGCGCGGTTGGGGTTTCGGCTGGCAGAGTCGTCTTCACCTGATGATGACTTTGTAGGTCGATGCCTTGGTCGTGCTTGGTGGTGTGGGCTAAGTGTTTCTTTCAAAAATCCCCCTTTTTTTCCCCCTCTCCTATTAACAAACCAACCGCCAAAACTTGCCCTCTTCCTCATCCACTATTATACTTCGCTTTACTCTTCTCCCCCACCTCCAATGAACCTACAATACTCATTGGACCATCTTTTCTTCCTACCCCCCTCTCTGATGTCCAATCACGAGATTCCCCATCACTCCCACTCCCTCCAAATGAGCCATTCTTTCAAACCTCCACAACGGAATTCTCATTCCTCTCTGAAGAGGACTGCTTTGCAGGCGAAACAACTGGTGTCAGGTTTTCTCTAGGCACTTACCTACCCCGATTTTAGTTCCTTATTTTTTATTTGTATTTGTGTGATTGACGGGTCCCTGACATAGGAGGAATCCTGGTAAACCTTGAACGTGTGAGTACTTGTGAGTCGCAAAGGTCCTTGATTTCGAACACATCTGAGTGAATGAGCGAGAGCGTGCGTACATCCATGTTATAATTTTGTATTCATCTGTATCATTGACGGGTCAATGATACAGATAGGAGTGATCCTTGTAAACCCCGACTGAGCGAGTGTGTGAGATTCTAGGAGAGGTCTAACCCACCCGAGTCATTGAGTGACCGTGTGTTTACGTAATTCGTGTCTGTTTCACTACATCCTTTTATAATTTTTCATTTAATTGTGTGATTGACGGGTCACTGAGATAGGAGGGATCCTTGTAAACCCTGAGTGTGTGTGAATGTGATTCACGAGAGTGACTGTTATTTCTTAAAACACCCTAGTGATCGAGTGGTTGTAAGATTGTTTTATTATTTATTATTTTTTTATTATTTATTTTGCCTTTTGTGTGTGAATGAGGTAAATGTGGTTTCTGTTTCTCAAACGCACCCAAGTGACCTAGTGTGTGTTCCCTATTTATCTCCTTACTTGTTACCTTTTTTTACATTCTTTTTTTCCCCTTCCTTTTTTTCTTATCACTTAGTGCCAATCAAGTTTATGGTCTCGGCCTTTTTTTTGTTTACATTTATTCACGACCGTAGCTACGCTCATTGTACGTTTACATCATAACTGATTCATTGGAGTCATGGCTGCATTCCTAAAAGGGGGTGAATACTTGTTGAAAAGTATCTTATTTATGGGATATAATTAAAGAAACCTCGTAAGTAAAACCTATAATTAAAGGGACCTAACAATAAAAAATAATCTAAAATCATGTTAGTTTGGAATTCAATGCTTTCTACAACCATTTTTAGCGATTAGTTAACAGTTGTTTTCTTATATCTAAAACTTACGAAAAAGTCTTCGTCGCTCCAAATTTGAAAATGATAGGGGCACGAACGAAAAATACGCGGAAATGTTAAGTCTGTTGACGAGATTGCCTACTTCCACATCCTCTGCTTCGCCGAACAGTTTGAACAGAATATCCGCCATAATTACTAGGATACCAGCGTGCACTACGATTATCCTCCTATAATTCCAATAGGCATGCCTTCTCAAATGTTATGCACGCCGGCGCGCCGCGCCGGTTAGAAAGCTTCGAAAATTCGAATAAGCCGTCGTCCGGGTTTAATTTGGGCTAAAAAATGAATCTTTGACAGGAAATGGCTAGTTGCGAGGAAAACTGCCTGGAATAATCAATTAATCTCTAGGGAACAGTATTAAGTGCGTCTCAAGCTGAAGATGCACCAGTTATATAAAAAACACTTGATAAATCCAATGGATACTGGGGGTACTGACCTAAGGGCCTGGGTCATATTCCCGGTAACGCCTCTGGTCACCTTCATCTTCACCCGAACAATGTGATTTTTCGGGTACAGACAGACACATATTTCTTATTCGGCATGGCCCCCTTCTCCGATGTGTGAAGTTCACGTGACGTGTATCACCTTATTTTGGGCGAACCCTACCCTCACCTGTCTAACTAAACCTAAAATGTTGATTACTATGGTTGGTGGTAGTATTTGCAACCATCGCAATATCTGCAACCATAATCGCACTGTAGAGGTTCTTTCTTAAATCTAACAGAAATTTGCATTGTTGAATTGCTACGAGTAAACATATCTTTTGTTGATTTAGGGAAACTACGGCAATTGCCGAAACAGTAACTTTGATTGAACTACCTTTTGATATGCCCACGAGTGGGAGGATTCAACACTTCAATAATTATTCGCCTATGCCGGAATCCACGTTAAAATCCTGGTATAGGGATGTTGGTTGATTGACACTGTGAATATCCAGCATTTGCGTTTTTAGTGTGCTATCTCTTGACCTTGTATGGGAACTTCCTGTCTTGTGTAATACTTTCGAAAATGAAACAATCTTTTATTATGAGGTAACTATCATGAATTAGTTCACATTGCCATTTTTTGTGGAGAATCTTCCATAGAGTTTTAAATACATGTGAAATCTGGTGTCTTTATACTATCATCTCTTTCCCGCGAATTTTGAAATGAGGAACACATCATCATGTTTCGTTTCCGAGAGAGATGACCAAAGTGGCGCCTCTGGAGGCCATTACCGTCAGGTAGCGCCAGGCTGGACGAGCGGAGACACTGCTAACTCAGGCAAAAGGGAAGGAAATACAAGTGGCAGTTAGGGATATCTTTTCTTGAGTTTCTCCTTTTACTAGGGTCTTATTTCAATATCATAATGCATCAGCTGGAGAATGAAATTTAATGCGTCAGCTGCTAAGGTAACTACCGAATATGAATTTTATTTTTTATCATGACTCTCCAGAAGAGTTATCTAATGCAAAAATGAGAAATTTTGTCTGCGAGACTTAAGAATCATGTTTTAGGATAATTTGGAAAGAAATAAATGGGTGGTGGAAGTAAGGGTTATGGCATATATGCAACTTCGTGAAGAGGGATAATGGCACATGCTTCAATATGGGCGTGGGCACCGAAGATCTGCGGAGTGAATCAAGGTAAAGTTTTCATCAAATGTTTTGTGTGGATCGGTATGTCTGCAAGTTAGAGATGAAAATAATGACCAATATTCAATGATGAAGGCTTCTAATGGTGTTCGTAGATGTTGCTATGTACGGAGTTATCGCCTTCCTCGAAATGTATACCTGTCTGCATTTCCACATTTAAAATGGTAAATGATAGCTTAAGCCCTTACGTTCTCTACTCCAAAATGAAAAATGAAAATATCTTACCTTAATCTGTTCCGCTGAAATTTGCCCCATTTCATCTGCACTCTGAAGACTGATTTTCACGTTGACTCTTGCAAAAATCGGAATGAAATTATCCTTTGATTCCTTCTTGGTCCCTCGAACAGGTCGTAATTATGACAGTCTTGTTTTTATAAGTATAGCAAAGAAGGATAAAGTTTCAATGCTCTTATAGATAGCAGTGGTGAAAATAGATAATGGTTGGGAGTCGAGACAAACTGGTCTAAATCTATCCCCAATGCAATGCGTCAGTCGGCCTCACTTTACTTCAGCTTGCTACTCGACACACCGGTTCACTAATCTTTGATGGTGCTCTCCAAATGGCATCCAATTGCGGAAACAGGTCAGCCGAGTGGATAACGGATTCGCTGGATAATACGAAGGTCGCAGGTTCGAATTCCTCCCGTGGCGTGTTTACGGTGCGAAATGATCGCGGCCGTAAAAGCTCCGCCAACTCACAGTGCTGCTATATATGTATATATATATATACATAGTCTAGATACAAAGTCAAAATGGCACCGGAAGGACCGCAACGCACAGCACCATTCCAATTCTTTAAAGCATGAGGCAGAGCAGGAGGAACGGCCAGCCTGACATACTGTCTTCTCAATACTCCGCTTTTGTTTGCTGCTGTTCTTGTCCTGTCTTTACCCATGCTCACTCACGACCCTAGTACCTATTGTGGACTTATTTTTTTTACTACGATTCATTCTTTTGGAAAGAACCGACCGAACATTTCGAAGAAAAACTGGTGTGACTTTTGGATAGCATTTTAAAGCATTGTATAGTTTTATTTCATTACCTCACTGATTTAATATACATTTATTAAAAATATCTCCAGTATATTACAATAGAATCAATTTCCAGCAATTTGGAAGGACTCCCTTGATTGCTGACCGCTGTAACAGTTTCCTGAACACTGATTCCGAGTTTGAAAGGCCCAGACAAGTCAATTGTCCTTACGAATCGCCCCGTGACACTTGATTAGCAGTGACGATCTCCTCCAAATTTCCATGAGGTGGATTACAGCATGTAAAACGAAAAATGATGAGGCATAAAAAAATTATAATGTCAGCATAATGAAGTTTGGGAACGGAAAAGTCATTCACCCGTCGTGAAATAAATATGAAATCAATCGATTCGTATGAGCAGAACTTTGAAAACACGAGGAAGGAGAACGAGGGATCCATAAAGCGATGGGGGATAACGTTGAAAAAACCTGCTACCATGATAAATTTTCGGTATCATGCGTTTGAATCGCACACGTCTGCTTTGTAGGCGATAAATTTATTTCACCGCGCCGACACCAGCGGGTCACAGTAAAGAGAACACCGATTCTTCTGTCCACTTTTTTCAAATTTAATTTATTGACCGTTTCAAACAGTAACAATAAGTGTCGTGAACACATTGTATGTGACTGAGGATGAGGCTTAGTCATTGAAACGCGCAGTACATTAAACGAAGAATATGTAGCACATTTTTTAAATGTTTTTAGTTACCCGGACATCAGGTTTCTTATGACTGTGTGGGATCATCCGATCATAATAAATGTCCAAAGCATAAATCGAGAAACACTGCTGGGTTTAATTAATGTTTAGAATTCTAAATGATGGTTGTCGGTGTGTTTATCATGAGGGAATGTATACCTTTTTCATTAGACTTCCCATTTTACTGGGGGCTTCGCCAAATGAGAGAGGACGTATTCAACCTTTTTGGCATCATCCGAGGGATTTGAGATATTACAATCGCACACGACACGAACTGAGCGGGCGGTGAGAAATTTATTTTGAAAATTGACTATTACGTTTAATAAGTTCAAGTTCGTTGTGGACATTGCATAAATGTCACTCGCTAATGGTTATTTGAAAACCAAGGGTTAATGAGGCAACTTAATTCTGCCCTTAAAAGTGACTCATTAAAAAATAAAACAGCAAAGTGTACCGGGAAAACTATAGTGGAAAATATCTCTCCTTATGAGTGAGGAAATTTGGGAAATAAGATAGAGGGACAAGGAAAGATTGCTCTCCTTGGATATGGACTCCTGGAGAAGATGCACTGTAATAACAAGAAATGAGCACACAAGGAATGAAGAATTGAAGCATAATTAATGTCAAAAATATAATACTTTCAATTAAAAATAAAGGTTTGATCTAGTACGGCCACATAGGTAGTATGGAGGATAATGTAAGGCCAAAAAAGGTGTGGAATTGGACCCCTTCAGAAAAAGGGAAGGGCGACACACCGCCAAGAAACTGGAAAAAGGAAGTCACAGAAGTTGTTGAGGGACAAGGGTTGAATTCTCATCCCGTGGGTTCGGGTTCAAATCCCGGAGGTAGCAGGCTTTTTCACTGATATCCCGAGCCCTTGGGTAGCTACGTATTTGGAGAGCACTCAGAGTCCGCCGTTTATTGGATGGTACGTTAAACTATCGACCCCTTGGAACCTATCGTTTAGAGTAGGCTAGTGGTGACGACTGGTTTTTCTTCAACATTTCCTCCATTCCCTGAATATGATGCCCATACCGAATTACCCACCTATCTCTAATGGATCAATTGATCTCATCTGTCGTACATCTGCCCTAATAACTACTACAACTACTAGGTTTGCAAAAAAATGATAGGAACGACAGACCGATAAACACAATAGGCCATAGAAACTTCGAATTTAAGGTGTATATAAATCGTGAATCTACGTCGTATCGAACAACCGATATGATCTATATCCCACTACATGACTACTAATGTAGTGGAATCGTCCGCTGTCATATTAGGTCATAGCTCATCTCCAACTAAACGGAGTATGGAATTCACAAAGTCGATAATTTGACACAATTGAGGTATGGCGGAAAGAGCTGTTTCCTACAAAGTTGTTGCAACCATGAAACTGACTGAGGTAATCCTTGAGTCTTTCGGCTTCAAACTACCCCGTCCGAAGCCAGCAGAACTCTTATCAACTTGACTCCCATGCCGCATAATATGGAAAACATCTATTTATGATATAGGCATTTGACAAGAATTTTCATGAGCTTTGTCTATGTTTAACGATGCACCAGTTTATCTTTCTATATTGATAGGTAAGTAGACAATACTATCTGGTAAGGTGGCAGAAAAAAAGGCTTATTCTAGGGTCACACGGCTCACCAGTAATATTCGAAAATATACCATAATACATTCTATTTTTTCATAAGGTGGGAGTCAGAAGTCAGCATAGTAAAGTCTCTATGTGCATTTATTGAAGTGACAAAAGTTAGTTACAAAAGAATTGAAACCAATGCAATCCTATTCGTGGCGCTGTTTGTTGGTCGTTCGACACAAGCAGTCATAATGTCTCATCAGTCTCTAACTCATTTGTTTAACACCAAACAAAACTCTTCTTCTCGTCGAAACCAAATCATCTCATCCCTCAATCATTCGATACGTAACAATCGCGCAATTTATTCACTGGTTCCCGAATTCGCTGCTGACAAATGTTTCTTTTCAGGTTGACAGCACTGGTACCATCCATTGGAGGTCTCCGTCGCTCTCTCCGTCTTCAAGCACAAGAAAGAATCCTCAAGATGCTCTTGATCACATCATCTCACACGTTTCACGAGGAGAACTGTGAAACTATAAACAAGGATGTGCACACACAGGTTGACACTCGCTGAATTTTTGTTTCCGTGTTGCATTGCTGCCGGGTGCTCACCTGAAACAGAGAGGTAGTTGGATTAATCGACGCAAACAATCATCACAATTTTTTAATTATACTCATCTTGATTTGAAAAATGTCACATATGTGTGGCAGTCATATTGGTTCAAGAACAACGCACATTTTAATTGTTACGGCGAAAGTCTTACGTTAACCACGGTGCTTAAAGATATTTATTTTCACACTTTCTGGAATAAAAATGAATTCTAAGTGAAAGACAATTTCATCGGATAATTTACATCCGTTTCTGAACAGTTCTAATCATTCTGATGCACGAAAAGAATTATACCAGTGAGGAATTCAGTTCTTAAGAAAAATGGAAGTTAAAACTCAACAGATCAGGTTAAGAGAGACAAAAAAGCGGGATTCGCACTTATAAAATAAATGCGGAAACACATAAGCGTTCCTTCTATGGTCGATAATAATACTATATAAGGTCAGGAATTGTATGCAAACGAATATATGAAATGGTTCATTAAAATACATGTAAAAACCGTATTTATGCGCTTCATATGGAAAAAAACCTTAATGGCAGGCATTTGTTCCTGCATGTTTTGCATATTTCGGGTGCTCTGGAATATGCTTGAAATTATTGCCTATTTTTTTTGCATAATTGGCAGTTTTTGACCTTTCCCCTCTGTCATGAAATTTGTTTAACTGATGTCATTTTTTTGGTGCCTTTGGGAAAGCTAAGTTGTTTTCAACTGTCTGAGGCACGAAAAGCCCCTAGCGGTCATGTCCTTGGTAGCAGATGTTTTTGTATGATGTTTTTTGGTAGCAGATGTGTTGGTGGCACGTTTTTCGTATTCTTCCTTCCTTTAGTTATATCGCATTATTTTCTACTGCCTGAGGCTTCATTTACATGATTATTTTCGGGGGGAAAGGCGAGAATGCCCTTTTCGTTGTGGCTTTAGGAAACTCGTACAGACGGCAGTTGTCGACTAGACTTACAACTGTTTTACGCGTGCAAAATTACGTAAGGATACAAATAGGCAATGACCTCCGACTACTTTGGATTTCCAATGCATCAAAAGGCTGTAGAAACTGTTGTAGAGCCCATTAAAACTTAAAGGGTTAATTTAATCTCTCGTATTCTTCCAATGTTAAACTCAGTGATCAACTGCTAAAGGTCCCGATGCTTCCTCCTACTTAAGCTCTACGGCACAAGGGGAAAGGCAAAGTCTAGAGCCGTACTTGGATGACTAGGCATTCTCAACCTGATTATATATATTTGCGAAAGAGAAATACAGCTGGAGAACAGATGTTTACTTGAGTTCGCCAGTAGGACATGAAATATTGTTCACTAGATAAAATTTATATGCGTAAGAGTCTGCGTCTAAGGGCGGTTTGGTACTTTAGTATAAATCCTGCACAGAAATTTTAGACCGGTGAAGTAATTGTACATAAGCAGTATTGAAACAAAAAAATTATTTAATAAATATTTCTTTTTTTTCACTCATATACTTTGAATTGAGCTTAAGTGTTCTCACCTTCCATGGAATAAAACCCTATGTACATGTATATTGACAGTAAACATATGGACTACTTGAATATTTGTTGAGAATTCATCAATTAAAACCGGACTTCAAGATATATCAGCTGAATACTACTTTAACTATTCAATTATTAACTTTTCAATATCTGTTCCCCCCCCCCCTTATCTTGTTCACCTAACATTCTTGTCACTAATGTAGCCAGTATTCATCTTTCTACTGCCTCTCACTGGTCCCTTGTATTCCCTTATGCTACCTTCGAATTTCTCTCAAAAAATGTTTCTCTCCAGGCCCATCATTTGTCGCTTGTTTTATTTTCTGTTCGTTTTACTTTTTCATTCTTCTCCACACTCAGATGCCACAAGTCTCCAAATACATGTTTATCCTCTTGTCTCAAAGCCAAAGTTTCCGAGCCACACAGACTTCCATTCAAAAATTTTTACTCGTCATTTTTTTACACCTTTAATTAAGATCTCTGTCATCAACTATACTCGTGTACTCTTTGTAAATGCGTCTTTACCTAACGCAGTTCTTCTTTGAATGCCCTTGATCATTTGCTCGCATTCATCTAAAGACATTATTCATGGATGACATTTTCTACTAGCTATAGTTTATGTCTCCCAACAAAAATGTTCATCTTATCTTCGTTTTATGATCATTGATTTTCAATAAAACGCCTGTTTGAAGACATATTATATTAATCCTTAAGTTGCCCCGTAAAATCAAACTTCAGCGACAATTAAATAACAATTATCTACAGTTATGTAAACTCTTGTCTTCCATAGAAAAGGTGGAATTTTCGCAAATAAGATGGCGTGGGCAGATGTACCTTAGGAAATGTACTTAGGGGAAAAATCAAAAGATAATAATTGAAAATACTAGGAAATAAATTAATAACTTCCTGCTAAAAGCAAATCTTGAGGGATAATTGGATGCCTAAAGTTAATGGCAAGGTATCAAAATTACAATGTAGCTTCCTTCAACAACCAACAAAAAAAACGCTGGGAAAAGTGTATCGAGCTAAAAGGAGTTTATGTTGAAAAATAACAAAAAATCCACCCAAAATAGTTTATTTTTCTATTTTTTAAAGCACGAAAAAACTCAATCATCTCTCAAATAATTTCCATTTTATCTTAAGAAGGGCCACGTACTTAGAAAGATCGGTAGTGAATACGGTAAAAATATTCCCAAAAAAGCACAAACAACGCCCACAGCCATCCATATATACCCACACATATGCCTACTTTATTTTAACACATACCTATATGCATGCCAATGTATGAATGCGTATAGACATTTTATTTATACCCAAACTATCATTTATATGAATTAATGATATCATGCAATATATATTCTACGCACTCAAGGATTTTTGCATTATTTCAATTTTAACTCACATATTTTGTCACTTGTATACATTTTTTCATGTAACATGGGGAGTAAAACCAGAATAAAAATAATGTGCCTATTTTTTTAAGCAAATGTTGTTCTAATAAACTGCGCGAGATGCCGCGACAGTAACTTTTAACGGAGAAATTCGCTAAACGTACATTACAATGCAGTAATTTCAGAGTGTAAAAATCAATCGTCTTGACAAGGATTCGAATCCGGATTCCTCGATGCTGAGTGCTTTAGTCAGTTAAGCCACCGAGGCGTCGCGTCGTCTCAACACAAGAAGAGAATTTAGGGACATTAAAGGAACAATATAGTATGCTGTGACAAAATACCGTAATTTAAGTCAATTCAACCAAATTTCGGAATGCAAGAAGACGCCTCGGTAGCTTAACTGGTTAAAGCACTAGGCCGGACATCGAGGGACCCGGGATCGGGGAATCCCGGTCAAGGCGAATGATTTTTATACTCTGAAATTGTTACATTGTAGTATATATTGTATTTCATTGGATATTTCCATTTCAATAAAAATACTATGATGCTTAAACAAGGGAGAAAGATTAAAGAGATTTTCGTGAAATCACAAATATAAAGAAATTGTATTTATTGGATGAGGGCATTTCTTCCACTGAGGCTATAGAAGATGGGAGGTTCTTAAGACCGTGGAAAGAGTACTCAGCTTCTCCTGTTCCATAGGACATTGGTATGGAATTCTGAAAAATCCAACCACTTCCAAAAAACGACTGAGTTCAAAGGAGGAGGAATAATGGCATGCCATTCTTACCGCTTCCGCAAACGAAGAATGCCTGAAGGATTGAGAAGTTGGATGCCGAATACGTCCAATGCGATTAAATTGCTCTAAAATCTTTCTAAAAAATTTCCACTAAAATGATTAACAGCCAGTTGATTATGTTTTATACAATACCATGGGAAAGTTAGGAGGGAAGTGATTTCATTTTAAACCAGGCAGATAAGTGTTTTAATTAAAAAGATAAAAAATATACCTCTGAGTTTTCTGTTGTAATAATACGTGGGGAATGCATATCCTTTTCGAGTGCTGCAGTAATTATGAAAACTTCGTTCTTTGCAATTATCATTCTGAACAATCATGAGCACTTATACGAGTATCAGTTGAATACAAGGGTTTTAGCGAGAAGAAATTTACATTATTTCCTGTTTCTAATTGTTTCCTCCCAATGAAAAATGAATCGTGCCACTCATCAGTAGGAGAAAATCTTTTTCAGTTCTATGCTGATGGCTCATAAATTCACTCATAATAAAATTATGATAATTTTTATGCGCTTATTGGATTGATTTGCGGTCTTCCCTTGTCTTAAGAAACTACGGTTCTGCCTACGAATCTGTAAATATGTATTCATTCCAGCAATAAGCTATACTAGAATATTTCAAATTTTTTTACACTCAGGGGTTACTAGACCTGAGTTTAGTCTCCTTAGACTGAAGTTGCACGGTCAAATTCTTGGTGTGAAGCAGTCTCCTTTAAAAAAAATAATCTATACAGTGACATCGACTGTATTATACGCTTTTACACGCTTAGTTTGAGCGTCATTTTGGTAATTAATGAGAAATTAAGTGGGCTGATATTGGAGTGAATGTATTCACAAACCAAGGCTGTTCCATTTTATTTCATGAATGGCAAAAATGTTGTAACTCGAGGCATTGAAAATAGATTTCCCCTCCAAATGTACCAATTGTTCACGTTTTTAATATTTAAAAAGCAAAATGAGTAATTACCGCAGAATCCATTAACATATACGTAACGTGAGCTCTGGGGAGGCTTAGGTAATTTTATTCAGATTCATTCAAAGGATTACCCGGAGAATTGTCGCGAGAGTACACGATTCGTAATCCCCCTTTGCGGGTATTAAGTTAATATCCAAATTATTGGAAATAGATACGTCGTGAAAGTCAATGGATTTGAGCACGACTTGAACCAGGATAACAGCTATTACCGTTTAGGAATGCAAACACCATCGAAAATTCACTACGCTAAAAATTTTCTCTCTCGCTACCTTGTAATCTGTCCAACTGGATGAAAGGTAGAACTGTGTTCAAATCCCGTTCGGGATTTTGAGTATTTCATGATGAAAGTCTATTAATACGTATAGTGGTTCCATTAGGTTAGTTTGAGCGATTTTTCCAACTCCTGTCGTCCTTAAATTCTTGTCGTCACGTTGGCTGTTTTCCATCTGTAGAACTCCGAGTTTCCCCAAAGATACTTTGCGGGACTAAGTATAGAGTTGGTTTCCTCAGGCTCTAAGGATACTCGTGCACGCCCCCAAGGAACTCAGCGTACGCCAAGCATTTGCGCGTATTTGCGCACTGCGCCTACCAGACGACGGCTTCGGGAAAGGGAGCATTCCCTCCCAAGTTTCTTCACAGAATGGACAAGAGCGGGAGGTATGTCATGGGTGAGAGATTTCAGCAAAGTTCGGGACTACAGGACGCCTGCCATGTTGGCATGGACAATAAAACGCAAAGAAGTTAGAGAGACTTTTTGGTCTCAAAGGCCAGGGAAAAAACTCTGACTTCTGCAAACGACTGCAAGTAGAGGCAAATATTCACTCGGAGACTGTAGGCTCTCATTTCGTGCACCCTCGATCGAGAATTCGTCCGCACTGGGCTCGTTCACGAGGGCACATTACCTTGATCGATTCTGAAATAAAAGCCCGAAATTCCTCGTTTGCACCCCTGATGCCATTGGAATTACCTCCCTCGCGTAATTGTAGTTATTGATGGCTATGATAAATTGAAGTGACAAATGCGTTCTCAAAACGAGATTTGTGACACCCAATGAGAAGGGAGACCAAAGAGATACTCGTTTTATGTGCGAAATTTCCGAGCACTAAGCTCACGGAAAGACAGGAGGGAAGGTTGGATCTGAATATAATTGTTTGGTATGATTAAATTGCATGCATGGAAGTGTTTTCCTGTTCGGCATGTGATAATTTCACGAGGCATAAGGACGAATATTTTATATTCAGTGGTGTGCATTTCCCTTCCCATTTGGTGTGGTGGCAGTTCTTGCGAGTTCTGATGACTCCTGGAGTTTTACTGCCGGGTGCAATGATGGCTGGGTCACCCATATCAAAGAGATTGAAGGCTAGTGGCGGGATGCAAGGTAATTAACGCTGTAGGATCTGGCTCTTAGTGGGACGGCTGAAAAGACACCTACCTGACTGAGGATCCATCATTGTCATCAATGAAGGTTAGTTTTTAAGTGACCTAGGAACTAAGAACTGCTAAGTACTACCATCTTTGAATATCTTCCAACAGCCTTTTTTCTTTGTTGCTACACCTAGCCTCATTTCACATTTTCCCTGTTAATTTTCACTATCCTATTTCGTCATCCACATATTTCTGTTTCTCCTCCCCCCTTTCGTCCTGTCTTGCTAGTGATTTGTTAATGAACCCTTTGTTCATACTTCTACCTAATTTTATGTTTAAATTCTTCTTGCATTCCCCACTCTCATCTATTTCTCTAACCACCTCGTCTGAAATCAAGTATTTCTAATTAATAATTGTTCCATTTGCCGATTTAGTCATCTTTTTTTTTTAGATGTTCTTACATTCCTTCTATTGTACCTATGCCCTTGTCTTCTTCCAGAATTTTTTCAAATGCCTTTCGATACTTCTGTCCTTTCGTCCAGACTAATGCTTCTATATTCCAATTTTCTATCCTTTTTTCGTTTTCCTTTCCACTAAAGATAATCTGAATACTAATCCACTCCAGAAAAATGCGAGTACTGAAATCGTTATTCCTATTCTTATACATATCCCTGACCATAGTATAACACTACTCATGTTTCCATGAATCGTCCGGCATTTTTCACGTTTACCTTCGTCCATTGTCGTGTTTAATTGAGGTGTAGGTTGTAATTTAGGAATTCATCCTGAAAAACTGTGCTTCATTGTTGTCATTGTGGTCATTTTTTATTCCTACATTCTTCTTCTACCTCACTCCAGTTTCTCCCTTCGCACATCATCACGTCATAATCTTCCATCAAGAGTTTTCTTCCAGGAAAATCTGATATCACTACCTCCAGTAGATCGTAAACACTAATTTTTCTTCCCAATTTTATAGCTGAATTTCAACTAAGTCCGTCGGATATGATTTTATCTCTAACAATAATAAAAAACTGCCACTCACCTACTGCATATTGACTACCCTTCTTCCTGTTTACTTTTACCGCTACTTTACACTGGATCTCTATCCATCTACTTCAAAATACTCTGTCACTACCTTCCCAATAATCCCCGCTATATAAATTTCCATACCACGAGCGACCAAATTACATCTTCTTTACTCCTACAGCTCATTATTTTAAAACCCACCTACCATGAACATTTTTATCACATTTTAAGCCCCTATTAAAACCCTTCCCTACTGGTGTCAATTCGGTAGGAATTTCGTTTGATGGCGACCGTGGAGGCATTTTCCATCCCGCTTTCCGGCACGACACGAATGTCGTGGATTTATCTGAATTGCATGACCGTATGGGGCGCAATGATAATATACCCACGAGCACAGCCATATAGATTATAGAAACATGTGAAACCTTACACCAAGCCGTAGATCTAGATGTTGTGGTGGCGTCACGTTAAAAATACTATAGAGGAAGGTGTAAGACAAACGTCTCAGCTTATGTATCCCACCATGCTATGCGAGAAAAATCAGAGAAACAACTTGGCAACTAAGAAGCTCCAACCATTGAAGTGGATGTGCTTCTCGTTAGTGGAGGAGACAAGACTTCAGCGATCATCATCACACGAAATTATTGTGCACACACATGGAGGAGAAAGTAAGACACAACAGATGACCACGACTCAGAAATCAGAAAGGTGGATAATAGGTATACAGTTTGATTAGTTAGCTATAAATCAAATTGAATTTAAAAATCTATTTTAGTGTGTAAATCTAATTACAGAATCAAAGGTGACTGGAGGTATAATTCGAAACCAGTACATCACTCAAGAGTTCACAAACATGGGCGGCAGATGGAGACTCGGAATGAATAGTGATAGGTAGGGGGAGAGTCTGTTAACTCCCGTGCTTCAAACACCGAGGAAATGATACAGAAGCATGGAGGGTAACCTGGAGGTAGGGATGAAAGTAGACGGGGAGCTGATTTGATCAGTTCGATTTGAGGATTACGGAGCGTTAGCTTGCCATTCGGCGAGGGATTGCAGTCATTAATGAGTGTATAACAGAATAACGTAGGAGGGAAGGAGTGAAGGTACGTGTACATCATAGGCAAATAAAGTTATTCTCACGCATTAGGAAGGTGAAATTTAGGCCTTGATAAAAAAGTGAGTAAAGAGGCTCTACCTTCACCAATCGACATCAACCTTCGGGTTGATTACTGTGAATGGTTGTAAATTTAACCTTAATAAATTAGAAGGACAACTTTGAATGAGTGGCATTGTTCACCTCTTATGACGGTATTTTGTGTAGTACATACGACAAGAGGAGAATACCAATAGGGAAAGAAGTACGTTATTCACAAACAGTTGGGGGTACATGACAGGAACTATAAGAAGAGAGGCCAGAAGAAGACTTTGATACCGCCTTTGAGGATAGAAGGCAAGAAGAGGAAGGTTTTTGAAATGTGTACACGGCGAAAATAATGAGGGACGGAGAGGAAGACTAAGAAAAAGGAATTAGAAATGGCAGATGAAGGGAGGAAGTTGTAGAAGGAATTTCGAAAAAGGCAGAAAAATTAGATGGAGAAGATATTATGAGGAAATGGTATAATGGAAGTCTCGATAAATGGGGAAAAGTTCGGTAAGCCGGGAGGAGCGAGGAAAAGAATAGATATTTTAGGAGTAATGAAGGGATATAGAGAGTTTGCGGAGCTGAAAAAGAGTGCAAGGAATAATGGCACTTATGTGGTTTTCGAGTGGTAAGTTGTTTGGAAGGCGACCATATTCCGTAATATATTCCAATCACCCTGCTAAATATATCTCTAAATCGTTATTCTGCATGTAATAATCAAAATATGATTTTATCAAAGATTTTAACGGGACATGACGCAGCAAAAATCGTAAAGGAAATATGAAAATGGCTGAAATTTGTGATACACGTGTGTAGAGCAATGGTAAGAGAAATCTCATTGATTGCATTAACAAATTTCTCCAGCGATATTTACTAATTGAGTAACTCCCGCGTATGCTATCAAATTCTAGTAAAATTTCAATTGACGACCAGAGCACTAAACAAATATTGGTGTATTTTTAATGGTTTACTAAGCTCTAAAGGGATGGTTTTCGAAAATAATCTCGTTGAACTCTCATTGGTATGCGAATAAAGAAGACAACCGCAGAAGATAAAAAAAATAAATATGAAACGCGGTTATCATTCGATCGTGACTGGCACTCCTGTCAAAACTGGGCGAAATTTCATTCCGGAGACACAGAGCAGCAGCACCTTTTAAAAACTTCCCATCACGTCGAGGATTCACTTAAAAGTCATCCCGACGGGTGAAAACAACTGGGCGGGCATGGACCGGACGTGTTCCGTTTGCGCTAAACCGTCCTGTTAATACCCCACACGGGGAGGAGGGATAAAAAGAGATGAGGGAAACCCGCCTGGAGAGAAAAAAAAACAGAAATCGACGAAACGCACCAGGGAGGGGGGGATAAGTTACGTGACGAATCTATTTTGACGACCGAATTAATTTCATTAGGAACAGTTCCGCCACAGCACGGACACCGGTATTCAATGCTGGGAGGGCGTTCCCGTCAATTTTTTCCTTCCTTTCTCCCTTCCCACAATCCTTACCGTTGATGACGTGGACTGTGACGCTCGCGGGCTGGGCGTGCGCCAGCGTCGGCACGCATGAGTAGTTGCCCGAGTCCGCCGGCCGAGCGTTCGTGACCTTTAACCTGCTGGTGAGAGTGCCCGACCATTGGGTGTCCGCCGTGGCCCTCCCGGGAGATGCCGCCTCCACCAGCATGGCTCCGCGGTACCAGAAGACGGTGCCCAAGTCGTGGGGGCCCTGGGCGACCTCGCACGAAAGAACTATGGTGCTTCCCGTTTTGACGTACAGGTCGGATGGCCCCATTATCCTCGCCTTTGCCTCTGAAATGTGGAAAGAAGGGGGAAACGTGATTAGTGGGCGTGGGTAAGGGGAGACGGGGGAAGATGGAGACGACCGGGATCCCACGCAGCGATGTTAAAGGTCTGGATGATACCGGGAGCACGAGGAAGGCACGCCTTACAGCATTCATGGGCCTCCCTTGACACGTGGGCCGGAAAAACTCTCTCCTAAGAATGATTCGCACTTAGTCTAGTGGTGAGGACATATCGGAATGACTAGAGAAAGAGTTTTGAACAGACTCTACATATTATTAATTACAAATAAGGAGCGAGAATGGCACGAAGTCGAGGTTGTTCATAACAAAATACCACCGCTATATGAACTGTAAACAAAAGGAACAAGTTAAACAGTAGCGTACAAATATTATATGTAAATGTGAGATGGGACAAAGACGCGACGCAAATTTAAAACCCAGATTAGAATATTTGTGCATTTGCAACAACAAAGACGACTAGTAGTAAAATGTCAACTATTCTAAACCAAGCGCAACAAGGGAACATACTATTTGATGAATTGCCAGACTCTGTTCATACCATAATTTTAAGTACCCTCCACGCGACCCCGAAAGGGCGGGAGATGACCCGAACGACGCGTCGTTCGGGAGGCGATACTGAAAAACGCTGCCGTTAGCAGATGACGTCGTCGCGCGTGGCCGGGACACTAGTCAACACACCAAACGATTTCGTCATGATGAATCACTGATGGCGAATCACTGATTCATCCAGTCTAAAGCCAAAAAAAACACACACTTGCATCGTCTCAGGACCACGAAGTCCCCAAAACATATCATGAAAAAATCGATCCAAGAGCTAGCTGTTAGTGACGTATGATGACGTCACCGAATTGTTTATGTACTTTTCTCGGTGAAGTGAGAGGAAAGTAGTTTTGGCGTTCTTGCAAAGCTCATTGTTGTCATCGTCAGTTCTGAAGTCATCCATTGCCAAGAGGGAGACGTAATATCCGCTTTTCCTTTTAACACAGAAGACATCCAGCAGAACATTATAAGCCAACTCAAATATTCTACGGTGAAGACCAAAATTTAAAGAGAATTCATCATCATGAATATAAATTAAGCAGAATTTTGACACACAACGTTAAGTTGTCCTTGCACTATGTGTGAAAATCAAGAGCTCATCATGGTCAAACATTGGTTTAAGAGGAATACTTTAAAAAATTATATTTTCAATTGAATTCCTTTAAGACAGTCTGGTAATATTGTAAATTGTTGAGAAAATAACTCAATAGAAATAAACCACGCGTGGTGCTAAGAGGGAGGGGAGAGAGGAGGAGGGCTTGACCCAACGTTATAAAATATTAGCGCGCTTATTCTGCGTTGTCCACCGGAGACGGCGCAGCACGCCTTTAAGATGAGTGGATGGCGGTCGCTCGCTTTAGTGGTGAGAAGGGCCGAGGGCCGCTGAGCGAAAATAGCCGCATGGGCGATCAATGCTGAACGAAAGGCTTCAGGTAGTCCACATTCGTCGTAACATCGCACGTCGCGCACGTGTCGTAATAACATTTGCCGAGGGGTGATGTACTCTACTGGAGAGCTATCACCGCACTTCAGATGAAATGCGGTACCTCAGAGAAATCATGCCCCTTGGGAAATAAACTGCTGGCAATTATACGCTCCCTTGCTGACGTGTTGGCGCTCCTCGAAGTCAGGGGTTCACAATTAACCGAGTGACGTACTACTCACTCGTGGCTACCTATCACAGCACCTTGTCCCTCTCGGAGAGCCGTGGACACCCGACGCTAACCTTCCGTCGAAGAGCAGGGAGGAGAGGGAGACGAGAGAGGAGTAAAGAAACGGAATTGAAAGTTTGGTCAATTCACATCTGCCGTGCCCTCCTCTTGACTTCGAAGTCTCCAAAATAAACACTTCGGCTGCAGAAAAGTTCTACTCTCCCGTTAAGTTTGTTCCGACGTTAAATATTCCGGTGATTAATTTGATTCAGCACTCACCTCGGGCAAGTGTGCGGTGAGGTAAGAGAGTAGGTTGCTAGGTGGAATTCAAAGGCGGAGGAAATGGGAGGAGGGGGACATGTTAAGAAACAGCGTGATGTCGAAGGCAGCGAAGAAAGTGAATAAGGCTATCCGTATCGCGCGGGGAGGCTGATAGGATACTGAGAAAACTCAACAAAGGAATTGTGTTTAACAAATAAGATTTTAGTCGGAATGGTGCCCTCACGTTAGGTAATATGCTCAAAATTTTAGAGATTGTTGAAAATTTGCCTCTATTGGAAGATTAGTTTTGATAATCACTCCATTGTGGGAAAGCGAATGTTGATCAGATATCAAATACCCTGCTTCGATGGAACTGAAGCGAGGGACGTTCACGGCCGAGCGCATGCCATCGGTAGGATCTCAATGACAGAGTTAAGAGGGGAAAAAACATTAATATTTCTAGGAGGAAAAATTTATACTTGGCGCCTAATTCTAGGGAACGACAAACGCTCACCCAGGACAAGAATCCACACATTTTATTCAATTTTCTCATAACATTTTATCCCTTTGGGAAACTATACCTATGGGTAGGTAAATATAAAAAAAATATTCTAATATATTTTTCCACAGATATTCCTCTGGTTTTCTTTTTCCAGTGGAACGATGCGGAAAGTATTTTCGAAAATGAAAAGATAAAAATATCATAAACAAGAAAAAAAGGAAACGAAACGACAATTCGCGGAACATCGGTGGCTAAGAGCGTGTGATTGTGACACACTTGTCGACCGTCGCCGGAGTCGCCGTCCATCTACCTTCTGGATGGTCTTCCTCCCTCCATTCCTCTCTCTCTCTCCATTCCTTTTCTCCTCTTTGTTATTTTTCTTCCACCGGGGTCAGACCATCCACACGCGCACCCGAGCTCGCTGGATTTGACGCGAGGAATGGATTTCGAACTCCCCCCCCCTCCCCCCGCAATCCCTTCACTCTTATGACGTTCCCCCCTCGCACATCCCCACTCTTCTCTCCTCTACCCTCTCGCCCAAACAGGAACGACCGTCCTGTGGCGGGCAACCCCCCACCCCGACCCCTTTCCCGCTCTTTCTCACCGGCCGGCAGGCCCTCCGTTCGTCTGACCGCTCCGCTGGCCGGCGGGACAGAGCGGCGATTCCTTTCCAAGCCCCATAATTCAGAGCCACTCCCTTTCTCCTCCCCTCCCCCCCTTCCTCTCCCCTTCTCTCCAACCACCATCCTCACATTCCTTCGTCATCCGCCCTTCTTTTTACCTCCTGTTCTCTCTCTCTTTTCAGCTCCCGTCCCCTCAAACGCCAGACTTTTTTTTGTGCCCGGGACGCTTTCACGTGGGGGTGGGATAAAAAAAACTCCGATCGAGTCCCATAAAAGATATATAAAAATATAGGATAATGTATTCCCGTCCAAGTGGGTGTGTGGCGGGGTGGAGAGAACGGGGAATTGCTGGGGAATTTGGAGGACACGATGCCCAGGGATTGTTCTAAGCCGACAAGTGCGAGGTGGAGGGCTTACATCCGCCATTCTGACAGCGTAGCGGGTGTTTCGTATGAGGGAGGCCGCAAAAATCTTTGATTTTTCGCACAACCGTAAGATTTTTTCCGGAATGACAATATTTTGATTCGTATTGACGAGACTTCGCAGCCCAGCGAGAACACATTTTATTATTACTTTTAGAAATATTATGGGGCAATCAAAGTCCTATAGGAGCCTAAAATACAGGAGATGGTTTTTTAAAGCCCTTATTTTGTAACTAAAAAAGCATGATAAATGATAAGATTCCAAATGCTGTTAGAAGAAATGAATTAAATTCCCGATATGGAACATGGGGTTACTTAGCCGTATCATGGCAGGAAATTTAGAGGAAGAAATGTGATGAACGAAGAAACTCAACGAATTAGAGTCACCTATCTTTGGATAGTAAAACGATGTCAACAGCAAACGTTTAAGTACCAGTGATGTGTACTTAAATTATTTTTCAAATAATTAAAATTTAAAATTCAATAGTACTTATTGGAAATGTATGAAGTACTTTAATTCATTTCTAACTCTGACTAGAAATTGTAACTGATAATAGTAATAGGTGATAGAAGAGCTCGACTGTATAATTGACACAGTGTTACATAGATTAAAATGCAGTGGTTACATTCAAACAGTGAAAAATGTCCCTCTCCGTGGGGGAGCCCTCCTCCTACCTGAGCGCTGGGCCGAATTCCTCACCTTGGGTAGGAGAGCGTTATATGTTGCACGTTCTTGTGGTGGTGGTATTTCACCTTGCTACTTACTTAAATCTACCTTGCACGTTCTTGGATAAATTTCTTGCTGCATCCTAAGATACAATTATTTGTTATCATTTAGCATATGTACTTGCATGCTTGTGGAGTGAAGGGAGGTAGATGTGTATTTGCATGCGTGTAAAATGATAGGATGTTTCTATGAATGTATGCACTAATGTGGATTTGGGTTTGCAGGTATGTGTTAGTTTTGAACGCGATTTTTCTTTTTTCCTTTTTTTGGGTGGTGACCTAACACCCCACACCACACGCCCTTACGGCGGCTTGCGGGGTATTATGTAGATGTAAAAAATCATGGTAAACTGAATGAAAACATCGTCGCCCGAGTCTATTGAATCACATATATATAACTCAAACACATTTTGTATTAAAAATTAATTTATCGAATTGAGCATTTGAACATAACAATGAGCAGTTGAGTATGGCAGTGCTTAAAATCACTCGGATCACCTAGAACACTCATGACATTCATTTTAAGGGGAAATGATTAAACTTTCAGCTTTAAGTTGCGCTTCTTATAAACTTAGATGACCTTGCCACAGTTTCCATTGGGTGAGGTCCGAACTCTCTTGCCGCTTCACTAGCAGGTGAGCAGGTAGAGGAAGGAAGAGTTTACTCTCTTCACCGCTCATAAGTGCAGTGGACGCACGTAACAAGTAAATTCGGACGAACAGGTTTCGTGCTGTGAATTAATAGCCACTGAGTGGAGGGAAGGGAAGAATGCAGCAATCTAATTACGCGTGAACTGATGGGGCGTCAATATTATTTCGTCTGTGAATATTAGGTGGTGTTATTTTCGTCAATGCTTCGTAAAGACCCAGCAGTTCGCTTGCTAAACTCAGATAGCGTGGTTATATGATTCTACCGAAGGCTCCCTATCAAATGAGGCGCCCTCCGTCTATAACAGAAGAGGTCACAGGAATGCCACCGAAATTTTCCATCGATCCTGGAAATTGAACGAGGATTGTTTATGACGATGCAATGGACAGGAATGAACGACATAATTTTCCACTGGCGCGCCAAGCATCCATCGTGCAGCAAAATAGCAAAGAGAGATTTACGAATATTAGGATTTTCCAACTGCATTACGGTTTTCGTTCCAAAAATAAGTTAACCATGACGAATTTTAAAAACCGAGTAACTAATCAATCAACAAAATAAATTGCTATATGCCCAACAGAATAGTTACACTTGCTAGTTTCCTGTCCTTCCTTATAAACTCGCTTCCTCCATTTTCCAGTGTTGTTGGCGTGAATCAATACTTCATCGGATAACATGGACCAACAATTTGTTTACTACATCAATTATTAAAGGTTAAGGGATGCGTAACTATCCTATGCCAAGTCGTGACGTGTTTCATGGACTGTTTTTTTCTATCAAGTTAGAGGTAAAGCAAATTTGAAGGTGAAATTATTGGAGGACTTTGTTTTGAAGTCAAAGAACAAAATTAACAAATCTCTCGCTCAGGATTTTCAGCTATAAAGAAGATGGGACACTTTTCACCTCATAGCTTTAGGTTACCTCGGACCTGACCAAGCAGGGCGTGGCTCTATTTGAAATTCGCATCGGATGACACCCCACATGCCAAGAATCTTGAATTAAAACCATAAAGGACCCTGAATTATCATAGACAGTCTCTAGCCTCGAAGATGGCCATAAAATACACACACAATTCACACTACGCTCGATAATTCCAGGTGGACATGGAAAAAATTCATTTAAAATTAACTATCATATTGTTTATTAGCAATTCAATTACAAGAAGCATCACTACATGAAAATATCGATGCTGTTTAAAAAAAAACTGCGAGTCTCCAAGCCATAATTACGCCATTCACTTTCATTGACATCCTGTCATTATATTTGCCCCGTATTCCGATAATATTCTATTTTAATACGTTGAATTTAAAAATGGTTTAGCGTCAATGGTTGTGATTTGCGTTTATTTGGATTAGTTAGGTTAATTTTTTCCTCCTTATTTATCTTTGGGGCGGTGTAATATATCGGTTAAAGTTAACACAAATCAAGATACTGTTCCTAAAGCAATATCTGCGAAGAACTTATAACATTCTAGAATTCATTACCGCCACACCATCATTTTCCGTTTTTCAACATACGCGATGTGTGGGAAGGCTGTTTGGCTATAGCTACGTAATCTGTTTCCAATGGGTAAGAGCAATATTTTTTATCGAAATGATCGGTCTTGCAAGCAGCGGGAAAATGTGATGGCGCATGAGCTCATTCTTTACGAAATTGGGCGATTTGCCACAAAAACTGCCACGGTATTATGAACAAAATGATTAAACAAACAAAAATTAAATGGTAACGGTGAACATTGGCTGTCGAAAATGTTGATCACGACACACTGATGTCGTCGAAAGGCCATTGGTATTGGGTAAGTGATAGCAATAGAAAACTGATTCAGTTATTTCGGCGATTAAAGTATATCGATTTGTTTCACTCCAATAAAAAAATATCCATCAGAAATATACATCGAGGGGGATCGTGGACAATTTAACGTTCGGCATATCATGGAAAAAACGATTCCGACCCAATCCAAACTCAACCCTCGAACGTATTTCCCGAGAACCATCACGTTTCCAAGTTGAAGTTCAACCTGTTTGGACGAGTGTGTGGATGCCTGCGTTCACTCTCCCTTTATTTCCATCGACATTCTCCCCGCTGCCTCTTCTTCCTCCTCCACCACCGTCCATCATTACCCACCCCCGCGATCGCCCCGGCGTTTTTCCACGGATCGCCGCCCACCTTTCCGACGTCCCGGCTTTCACTACCCCCTCCCACTCCCCACGCTACCCCCGACGCGAACAATGGACCCTTATCCTAGCGTATCGCTTTCCTACGTTCAATTTGCCCGCTTGATCCTTTCTTTATTGTTTTCACAGCCATTGTACATTAGGCGGCGGTGGAAGGCTTGCAGCGGAGGAAAACCTTCGGATGCCGTTCCAACAAAAGCAGTTTCCTTTCCCTGCTCAACGCTTTCTTTTCCTCCTCGTCCATCGCCTCCCTTCACTGTCCCCGCCCCACTACAAGTCTCCACCCGTCTTGATCCAGACTCGGAACTCCTTTCCCCGCCTCCCCTTCACCCTCTCTTCCCTTCCCGCATACGCCTCGTCTTCCCCCTTGGCCTCTTTGCTGCTTCGCCGTCTCCATTTCCCCCGTGTGCCGGGAACATAAATGAACTGCTCGGACCCCGATGATCCCTTTGTACTATGATCCCGTCATCTCTTATATGGTTATTTTTAATTAAAATATTTTTTCCACATCCTGCAGTTCCATCGAACGCAATCCTTTCCCTTTGGTTACCCCGCAGGCTAACATGTTCTCACGGATCTTTTCAGTGTTGTTGAGGCGATAAAGCAAATATTGCCTCGGCTTATTTTTGCAATTTTCCTAATAGACATTTTCAATAATACTCATAATTTACTCCTAGCCAATGTCCCTTTTACGGTGTGATAATTTCATCATGAGAACGATTAAAAAAATTTTGTTTAGCAAAAAATAATTTCGATGCGGGTGTTGTTCGAGTACTCTTGGGTATTTTACATTTATCAGGTATTTAAGGTATTAAATAAATATTATCCTGACGATAAACCAGGGTATTCGGCCACATTTCTCTCTGCGACGCCTCGGATTTTTCATTCCAGCCCCTGTTTTAATCCACCATGAATTAGGTTTTAAACGACGAAATCAGCCCATTCATTTCTTGAACGTCAAATTAGTCCCATCCTCACACATCGGAGTTGGCCTTCCCTAGGAAATATCTCCAACCTCCAGCAGCCCTCGAGGTCCCCCGCCGCCCCCCACCCCCGGACCGCCTTTCCCGATCCTCCCCTTCCCCCCCCTCAAGACCCCTCACCGCCGCCTCCCCTTCTTTGATCCCACACAAACACACGCACACAGTCCTCTTTTCTCTTCCCATCCTCCTTTCATCTCTCCCGCACGTCTCCCCTCTCTCCCTCCCGCCGACACTTTCCTTTTTCTCCTCCCCGGTCCTTCCGCTCCGATTCCTTCCCGCACCTCCTACCCTCCCCCCGCCCACTCCACCTCCGACCCCCCGGCGACGCCCGACCCATCCCACCCGTCGTAGTAGGTACACGCGATCCTTTTTGGTTCCATTATTTTCCCATCGGCCCCTGGGGCGCACGGGGTTCCAGATAAGTGCGTGGCCAGGGTTTGTGTCCCCCAGGCGGAGAAGAAAAAGGAGAAGATGACTCTCGGACAGCCGTGAGGTGGACGGCGAAGGGCGGGGTGGGGGCAAAAGGGGATGATTGTGGGAGTTGGAGGAAGAGTAGGGGGAGATGGTCTTGAAGCGAGGGTGTTGGTGGGGGATGTGGGGTGACGCATATTGCGGGGAGTGAAAGGATGTTGAGGGGTGGAAGGGCGCGGGGGTGGAAGGGAAGGCGTTTGGCGGGGGGATCGAGAGGGTAATGGAGGACCGGGAGGGGGAAAGATTTTTTTTGAGGAGAATCCTATCGGAGGGTGTGGGGTCCAGAAGGGGAGAGAGGGGGTCGGTAAAAGATTATAAAAAGGGGAAGGGAGGAGTTCAGAGGGAGAGGGTAGGCAGAGGGGTTACTAACATGGGGATGGGGAAGGAGGGTGGAGGAGAAAGAGGACGATTTGCGAGAGGTGTGGGTGTGTGTGTGTGGGGGGGGGTAGGGAAGGGTAGTGAGGGTGTCGAGTTTGAAATACTTGTCAGAAGTGGGGCAGAGAGGTTGGAGGGGAAGGAGCGGTGGAACATGCAGAGGAAGGGTGGGCTGGGTGCGGTGGAAAATAAAGGGAAACGGCGTGATTTGAGGAGTAGGGTTCAGGGAGAAGGAAGGAGGGTGGAGGGGAGAAGGGTAGTGGCGGAGAGGGAAAGAACTCGGAGGTAGGAGGACGACGTCGAGTGGATACGGGGGAAAATTAAAAAAAATGAGGAAAGAATAAAATAGAAGGGCGCGGGTAGGGGGATTATTTTTTTTGAAAGACAATAGGTAAGTTGGGGGTGGACGGTCAAATAAAAAAACATGGTTTTGTGTATAGGTGTGTATATATATATATATATATATATATATATATATATATATATATATATATATATATATATATATATATATATATATATATATATATATATATATATATATATATATATATATATATATATATATATATATATATACACACACTCACGCAGTATATATGTACGTATGTGTGCCTATGCTTATAAGAGGATATACATACATGCATACTTCCCGCATACACGGAGAGAAAGCTCTTAGAGAGAGGTGAGGAAGCCCGATAAGGAGGGATAGGTGGAGAGAGAGAGAAATTGAATGAGATGACGAAGAAAAAGGAAGGGAAATGGAAAAAAGTCGAGAGAAAGAGAGAGAGAGTTGGGAGGGGAGAATGAGTGAGAGTTTGCGCGGATCGGAAAGAGGAGTTGTGCGCGCGCGTGTGTGAGGGAGGGTGGACGAAATGGCAAAAGAAATCGGTGGAATGGAGGGTCCGTGGGGAGGGTGGGAAGGGGGAGGGACGGGAGTAACACTGGGGAGAGGTTAGTTAGAAGGGTTGATGGGAGTGGTAAAGGACCTTGAAGGTAGGGGTGGGTGGGAGAGCTATTAGTTGGGGATGGAGGAAGATTTTTTTTTCTTGGCCGAGAGAGATGGAATTCGGGAGTAATTAATAGTTTAATGGCGGGGTTGGGGGATGGAGGGAAGGAAGGAGCGGGGAAGAGAGAGAGGAGGATATAGTAGGCTCGATGTAAGAGGGGGAGGTGTTATAATGGGAGGGTTATGATAGAAGGAGAGGAGGTGGATGGAGAAAGTATGGACGGTTGGGGCGAGAGCAGGGTTGCCATCTTTCCCGCCGCGTTAATTCCCCAGTAGCGGCCAGGGAAGGGGTGCAAATTTATCACGGTTAAACTTCTTAAACTATCACATCAATTTCCTCGTCGTTGAACTTTGTTTCACTCTCGCTTTATAATTTATTAATATATTTAGAGATATCTCCATGTTTGAACAACCTTTCCCACGCAAAGGACCCTTTTGGACCACAGATTTATTTCGTAATACCATCCATTAAGGGTAAGTCGAAAGGGTTATACCAGGTGTGCGTGCTTTATTTTAACAGCGACGCTCTATGAATTTAAAAGTTATAATATTAGCATGAAGTTGCCACTTATTAGAAAATCTGCGATGAGCAAATTTGAACTGGCTAAAAAAATACGAGCCCTAAGAAATGGAGTAATTAAGTTGTGGTAGATACGTTAAGTTTGCATTTCTGAGTGGATGAAAATACTGAAAGGAACTGAAGGAATGATGTAATATTCATACATATTAACAAAAATAAATGATAATTACTGCAACAGAAGCAATGGCGAAATTCGACAGTACTTCGAATTACGAGGTCTGTTAAAAAAGTATCGCCAATTTTTGAATTTCCGAGGGTTACGTATATTTGACTTTCTATTTTTTTGTGGTGTTATGTTGGTACCTATATGTCTCACCTATGCCGAAAAGTTAAACCATTTTGAATGTTCAGTTAAATGTTGAACCCAAAGTTTTATAACTACTACGTAAGTTTTGTATATTAATAACTAAAATCATAACAATTTGGTGGCGTATTATGAAAAAAAATAATGACTGGTAAGTAGAAATGATCTAAGATTGGCAAAATAAGTGTGACTCAAAATGAATTAGGACACTAAAGAAACTAATAAACTATTTTTATACGAAAAATGAAATATGTACTGATATTTGGGTAATGAATAAACAATTTTCCTTTAGCAGAATACGTTCATCCAACTGTGTTAATACTCTTTCGAGTTACTCGTAATCATCATCGAAAAATCCATAAGTCCTTCCGTAGTTATTATTTCGTTCCAGTGGAGATTATTTATATTGTTTGCATTTCATTCCATCCCGACAAAAGAGGAGTCAGAAATCATAAGTGTACGTACTTCGAGCGAACATCCAGTGTCCATCAGCAGAACTGTTTATTCATAGTAGTCACACTCGTAGTTCTTACATTTAATTTTTTTCATAAACGGTAATTTAATTCTAACCTTATGGAGTTGTTGCGAAGCACTTTTGCGTCGTTTCTCTTAATTTTTACGCCTTTGAAGGATTAATGTAACGGTACTCCTGTCGCAGTAGATCCTACATTCCTCCGATTGCAATTTGCCGGAGTGAATTGATAGAGAAGCACATTGGTACGATAAAATACATTAACGAAATGGTAACATTAAATCCATGAATAAGATGGATACCTCTATTACCTATGTTATTCACACCAAAATATAACAAATTTGAAAAAATCATAGATTTGGAAATACAAAATATAAAAATAATATTGCAGTTAAAAATCTATGAACTAAATTAAATAAAAAATAGCACCGGACAAACTAGTTAATGCGTGCAAATCACTTAGTAACAACGAGAGTGGTAGAAAATGGAGAAGATATTTTCACGAAGAGAATTTCATGCACTTCTGAGCTGTATTTCAGAAATTTTACGGAAAAAGTTTCAAATAAGAACATCTTCGCATTTAAAAAATACTCCTAATTTATTTATTTTGAGAGGAAAAATGTGAAACGACAAACTCATGGTTTAAACTAGTGAATTCAGAAAATCTGGTGAAGTCGACTGAGCTCTTAACGTGTGGTATATTTTTCCTATTTATTTTGGATGCAGCCAAAGAGTAGCTGGGTTCATGGGTGCTTCTAATGTACTTAAATTTTATCTTAGTTAAACATATTTTCTTGTTTAATATAAAATTCGTATATTCTTCGACATATGAAACTGATGCAAACTATTTATCTGGGTATTTTGTAACAAAATAAAATATTTAAGGTAATTTTTACTTTTGCTCCTTCCTAGATTTTGAATAATTCTGACTGAATACTTCAACAAATTTTTATCGTATTTTCCTAAATGATAAATAATGCAGCGTTACTCTTGCCGGTCGGGATATTGAGTAGGCCTTCATCGGACTGAAGCACCTTGACGTACATGAGCAAATCTCTGGTTACATTTATAACTGATGATTTTGTTTTACACCGTATATTTACAATATTACATCGCATACCTTAAGCTTTACCTTTAAGGAGAGCCTTAATAACGAGTTTCACACCGGAAATAATTTATTCCCTGAATGTAAGTACGGCATAACACCAACACGAGTTAAAGTTCCCTCGTTTGAATGGACCTAATGGCTTTACTGAGACTTCACTGCAACGGGTAAAATTATTTACATGTTGTGCTCTGGGATATTGGCAGGAAATTTGTCAAGAATGGCTTCCGTGATCATCTCAAACTTCTAGAACTTTTTAGGAACTCTTATCCATTGGATCCCGGTAGATGATTAAACATAAGTGTGATTAAAGTAGTCCTTCATAACTTCAAACCTTTATAATTAGAGAAAATATCATGTGTACTGCGCACAGCTAATGTTTACATTGAAGAAAGCGTGTCCAGTGTTCCGAATGCACTCCCACAGAAGGGCTTCGGAGACTCATGAAATACTTTCGGAATTCCCCTTTGGAAGTGCTAAACTTGACACGAACAGGTTGGCATTTTGTCGAAATCTCTGCAGCTTTGTAAAAAGGGATGATAGTGACGTGCACTTCTCCTTTCGGAGATTTCCGGTCTTCTTGAATCGCTGCAGGCATGTTCTCATGGAGACTACTTTAGAGTCAATGATCACTGGATTTTGCTGCGAGCTGCTGACACTGATTTAGTAATAAGATCTCCATCTACAAATGCAGCGTTTTATGGTTCGACGTTCCTCTCAAGGCAACGAGTGTCTTCCGGAGTGAAGTCAACGTTCCTGCTTCCCCAATCGTTTTATATACCCCATTCCCTTTTCACTTTATTTTCCATAGATTTTTCGTCCCTATGTTTACAGACTATATGTGAGCTGTTCGCATTCTCCTCTTTCTATTAAGCTAGGCGGAAAACGAGTTTCTTATTTCTCGTATACTACGCCAGGAACATATACCGCCTTTGCCAGATTTGCCTCTGGATAAGGCGTTTCTTCGCGTATGGAATGTGAAAATCACCCTCTCGGTTCAATTACCGAGCATTCTGTAATATCTATTGTTTCAAGTATTAAAAGAAGGAAATTAAACTTCTTTCCCTTCAATGAAGACTTTTTTCAACTTTATTTTGTGCCATGAGATAAAAGGGTAGCTTCCCTTCTTCGACGACCTCGTAAAGAGAAGACAAAACGGAACTCCAGGAACTCTCAGTGTACCGGGAACCAAACAAAACTGATCGATACCTTCATGGGGCTTCACACAAACACCCACAGCAAAAAAGCGACCGTCATCAAGAACCTGAATTTTAAAGCTGAAAAGATGGTCGATACAGAGTCGCTCCCAGAGGAGAAGAAAGTCTCACATCCCAATTCCTAAAAAACAACGCCTACTGTGGCACCCTCGTGAGAACTAAAGAAAGGACCAAAGGAATAGATAAGAGGAAAAGAATTTATCGTATGAGTTGATTCTTTTCCATTGGCTGGCTTCTGATATTCCTTCACAGAAGGAAAACCAGAATCCAATGAAAGAAAAACGTCGTCACTCACTTTGGCACCGAGAATGCTGTAAATCCGGAGCCCACGGCGGAAGAAAAACTGCCAACGGACGGGGTGCACGCTATGCAATGCCACTGCGGTAGTGGCAATGAGGGTGAGACTGGTGAACCATTGAACATCAAGAAAAAAGGACAAGAGGGTTGCAAAGAATAAATAGTGATGAACGCCAGCCATTTTGGTGAATCGTACTGAAATCTGAACACATAGTAGAGTTTGAAAAAAATCAAAGTTTTTGAGCAAAGAAACATTTCTATTTCTCACGCTTAACTTTATTGTCATTTAAATAGAGATATTCCATTTGAATAAAGTAAAAATGACGAAGATTCTTAATTACCTCGTCCGTAAAAAAAAACCCTTCCACGAAGACAAAAATGAACGGCGGAACGGTCTCTGCCGCCAAAGACAACGGCGAGAAAAAGAAAGCCGAGTAATGAGATTACAAGCATGCATTAAAGAAACCATATTCAGTAGAGCAAACGACCAAAAGAAAGATAGGTAGGGTGTTCCGTTGAATATTAAGTCACCGGCGCAGAGCTCGGAAAGGAGTTTTTAACGCTGATGAATGTTAAGAATCAGAACCTTAAGTAACGGCATTATATATACTTAGTTATACGACGGAAGGTGATCATTATGATTTTTATGTGGGGATGCTGTTGGGATTCATGACAATAAAGTGGTGAAAAATGGGTTCCGTCGTATTTCACAGTGACTTAGCTTTTTTCATTAAACTTTTTCACTTAGTACACTTTTTTCAGTTGCATAGGTGTCGAATGTCCCCGAGGAGTGAGATTTGTAGTGTTTACTTCCACAACAGTTTCGTTGGAACCAACAGGAGCCATTTTGCAAGCGTCATATTTAGTTCTCCGAGACAGATGTTTTAGCTCAATTGAAGTTAAACAAAAACGAAAAATTATGAGTCAGTGTTCTTAGATTAGTTCTTGAATTGCATCTTGGCTTTTAGTAGTAAGAGAGAGTTTCTGTTAAGCAGAATAGGTTTTTTTGGTTATGGACACTTTCTGGGGTGTTTTCGTTGTATGGGAATCACATCATATTTACCATTCATGGGGACCTCAAAAAATGTTCTTTAAAATTATATTTTTCTAATAATGAAATAATGGAGAGGTTATTAAATTGTACTAGTGTAATTTTCCCTTATTGGGATTACTGGTTGCAAAAATATTGATGCACTCATTGGGATTACCTAATATTAAGTGTGCACTTAAGCAATTATTCACATATTATTAAATGCCAGTGGTCCTAAATAAGATCACTTGCGGAGTTTGCGATTTTAGTATCCAGTAGTAATATTGGCATCGTAATCAAACGGGTAAAGCTGGACTTTTCTCGGACGCGGTAGACTGCTGAAAAAGTCAAAAACTGATTCTATGAGAGAATCATGAAATTAATTAGCGAATCATGGAAAATTGGGAGAGACGGAGGTGTCGATGTTGACAAAGCATTTGTGATTCGTATGTAACTCTTAAACGGGCTTGAGGCATTGATTAGAATGCAGGAAGATTGAAGATAATAAATGGAGGTCTTTTCAAATGACTTTTCTTCGCATAGTGTTGTCAACTGGGAAGCTTTGGAGCCATCAATTATGTACCAAACGAGAAAAACGATATGGTGGAATAGAGTTGAAAATAGGATGGCCCGGAATATGACCTCTTTTTTACTGAGGAGATCCGTGAGAAGAAGTTGTTGAAGTGTGTTGTTCTTAATCTTTTCGAAATGCAGTTGAGAGTGTGAAGGAGACAAAGAATATGGAATGAGATTAGTGGTCTTTAAATGGTGGCTTTGAAAAAATGCTATTTACCAGAGAGTAGAGAAGATGAATTCGTGGAAGTAGGGGTTTGAAAAGTTTGGTCAAGAAAGTAATAATTCATCGGAGAAAGAGAGAAAGGATGGAAGGAAGTACACAAGATAAAGGTGAAAATCAATGAGGAAAATTATTTCTCTTCCGTAGACATTTACTGTAACGTTGGAGCTAAAAAATACTCATGCAAAACGCTCCGGACGTTGCTCTCCACCATTTGGACATACCAAATGAGATCGCAAAAAAATTCATAGATTAGAAATCTAGCTTAATAGGAAGGAAACTTTCTATGCATCTAATTTAAACTGCCTACACCGTTTCCACCTTTGGTGGTTTCAGGAAGATAGACTCTGACATGTAAAATGATGAATGGTCATTCTTAAACCAAACCTAATAGAAAAATCTCTATAAAGGAGGAGAATAAAATTGGACGAAAGACATACGATCCAACTAATAGAGTTCGAAAAGAAAGAATAAGTGAGACTAAACTGATTAGACTGATGGCGAAGTAGTAAGAGTTGATTAGACGACATTAAAAGAGGAAAAGCAATCGATAGAGTGGTAGAGGTAAATATGATGGTATTGAAATCCTAGATTACCTTAATCTAAAATGACATTGTCTTAAAAAAGTATGATACAAATTCCATCCGGCAGGTCGAGATTAAACTCAACATTATTTTATTGGGTTAAGTTTATTCCTGTTGATGATTCTATCAGGTTTGACGACGAAAACTTCAAACCTCTGAACGGTTCAATAAACGAAATTCAACATGATTTATACAGATATAAAAAAACAGATCAGTGGATTAATTGATCGAGAATCACATCAGGATTGTGAAAAGGATGTCACATGGTTCGTAATGATTATGCAGGATTTCGGAGGAAAATAATTCCCAGAAATGTAAAAAAAACATTTATCAGCACTTAAAATCGCTGTTCTTAAATTTAAAATAACAATCCAGGAATATGTTTAATATTAATTTTATGAATATAAATATCAATGATATTTTCTTCACAAACGGGGATCTAATGATATCTACTAATTTCTTATCTCGAATAAAGAAACCTTTTTTTCTTATGAATAGGGATTATTTTACCTGAAAAGCAACGCAAGCTAAAAATAAAAGAAACTATTTCTAATTAAAGTTTTATATTCATAGCATATTAAAAATGGACGTGAATAATTGAATACAGTCAACGTTAAAAATATATTAGGCAGTTCTCGGCAGAACAAACCAGAAATATTTTGGATTGGACGAAAAATTTGCCATAGCCGAAGCATGCCAATATCCCTCCCCTCCTCCGCCCATATAGGGCTTGACCAGAGTCCAAGCATACTCCGAGTTTATGTTTATAGGAAGCCAATTTCCAAAAGTCATTTCGTTGTGCGGCGAACTTGGAAAGAGAGGGAGACGTTCCCTCAATCCACTAACGTTAAGGGCAGATGAGAGAGAAAGAGGCAGGAGGGAGGGACGGGGTGTTTTGTCCCCCACGAACTGCCGTTCCGGACGGTGAACACGACGCTGATAATGGCGATCGGGATTGGAATCCTCCCCACCCCTTTCCCTCCCCACTACAAACTCTACCCCCACCCATCCGCCCCGCCGAGCGTCATGAGTGAAATGCAGAAAAAACAAAGCAGCCCACACGCCTTCAATCACGGCGAACTCCCGCTCCCACACTCTCCTCCCTTCGCGTCTCCACGGCCTAAAACCTAAAACCTTCCTTTCAGCGAACACCTCCCACCCTCCCGACCCCCCTCACAACACGCCCATCTCCCGCCCGATCGCTCAGCCACCCCCTAACACCGTCTCCTCACCCCTCCAATCCTATCGACCGCCGGGGGAACAAGGAGTTTCCTGATCCCGGGGTCCTCTCCCCCTCAACCCCTCCCTCCCCAACAGCACCCCGGTCTTCACCTCCTCCGCCGCCCTGACCCACCACTCCCTGCTCCTCCCAATCAAAGTCCCTTTCTTCTCTCTCCCATCGGTCATCCTGATCGACGACGCCCTGCGCGGGGGGAGGTAGGCAGGCGTGTGGCTCCTCCTCCCACCCGGATCCCCGCCCACGAGAGACCATCTCCCGGCACCTATTTTCTCGATCCCTACCCTTCGAAACCTGGGTGCTGGGCAGGTTTTTTTTTGGGCTGGGAGGGAGAGGCGGACGTGGGTGCTACCAGCCCCACCACCCTCTTACCCACTCCGCAACACAACAGCTACCCTTCTCCATTACCGCCGTCGCCTGCTCCTTTCCCAACCCGCTACTCGGAGGCGAGACCACCCCTCGCACTCCCTTCACCCCACCTCCCCCCCCCCCCCAAAACCCTCACCCGGCCCCGATGGCGAAAAACCCCCTCGGCGTACCCTCCCGCCTTCAATCTCCCGCCTCAACGCGCCAAATTACGACGGCGCACGAGAGAGGAAGATCCATGATCTCCCCCTCCTCGGGGCCTAACTAGCTTCCCGCCACAGCCGCCCCTTCCCTCCTCCACTCCCTCCCGCCCACTCCGTTATTGCCCAGATACATCCGAGACCGTGAGAGGAACGGAACCGGATTTTTGGGACGGGGAGAAAAATAAAGGCGGCCATTATTTCTAATCCGGGAAATGAAAGTTTCCTACCCGCACGCCGACGATCCGACAAAAGGGATAGGGGAAAAGAATTGATTATTATTTCTTTCCGACATTGCCAAAGATGGGGAAACGAGGAAAACAGAAAATACCGTAGCTGTAGCTTTGTAAGCTGGTTCATTCTATAACGGTGGGTTGGCGCTTTTACGCGGAATCCGTAATCAATCCGGCGGATAATGTAATTTTTGTGTTCCAATCATAGAGACCTTTAGAGGTCTGGCGATCATTGTGAACGGCAGGGCGATCTGGTTGGTTACTGTTATCGAATACCGCTGGAGAAATGGGCCATTGACAAAGATATGGCTCATTGCAAGTTAAAAGGAAAAAATATCTAAAATGTATAAAAATAAAATATATATTGCTGCCAGCAAAGTCATCTCCCACTTAATATTAACTCATCAAATCATGGATATGATTGACTGAATGGCAAGGATGTGTGAATGAGTCGGCTCCTTGAAAATATTCCAAACAGATAAAAACAAAAACTTAGGGCATTTTTATAAGTAGCTCATTTCAAGCATACGAGTGTATTAGAAAGGATCTTGAGATTGTAGCACTTGAAAAAAAAACAGGTATGCTAAACATTATAATTTCTATAATTTTTTGGGAGATTAACAAGAAAATTAAAGGAATCATACTTTGAAACTTCAATTGCGCCCGAGTGATTACAAAGTTGAGATTTTAGTACTTCTTTGTGGGATAGTATTTGTCGTATTTTGTATTGTAATCTGTTTGAAAAAGGTACGTTCAGTAATTAAAACTTACTAATGTTGACTCATCAAAAGATGAATAGTATAAACCGACATAGCTCCGACAAAACTTTGAATTCTATAAAATTTTACTCCGTAAGACTAAATACCTAAATCAATGGTGTAAAATTCAATCAGATTTAATTTGAAAATAAATATTAGAGCTATAGATAGTTGTTTGTCACTTACGTGAACACTATTGTAAAAAAATAAGTCCAATGTCTTCTCACACCAATCCTTCAATATTTTACTTGAATACGGAAATAATACGAAAATCAGGTTCTGAATAAAATTCTAATTTCCAACACCCTTTAATTAAGTTCTTAGGGTGGTGTATTTTTATTAAAATGTGGGATGCGAGTACACTGCATAAAGAGTAGTCAACTAAACTTGATTATCGCAAATAGGCAAATCATTTCCACGGTAGGTATCTCCCTACACTAGCTCACTTTTCTGGAAATATGGTTGACTGCTGTCTATTGAATATTCTATTCCCACAGAAACCATAATTCATGGTAATAAACAAGAAACCAACAGCGACTGACCTATTTGAAAAATATTTTGTCATCTTTTATATGAGGGAGCGATTGATAAGCAAATTGCAGACTAAACTACGAATCAAAATTTCGATATCTGGTTATTTGTTGCGTTTCTCCAATTTCAGTTACACGCTCTCATGGAAACCAATATTGAAAGAAAATAAAGAGACGGGCATAAAATATTCCGTTTATTCTATTAGAAGAGATTTAAAAAAGTTTTCTTTTTAGCGGTTGATCAAAATATACGGTTTTCCTAATCTTCTTTCCAATTTACCGTTAGATATTGATTTAAAGGATTATGCACTACCTACATACGAGTAAAAATCTCAAATCTCAATCTCACTTTTGTGTGATTGCGTACACTTCTGAACAAGGAAAATTCACAAGAGAAAATGCTGAATTGGAAAACAGACTTGATGCGAATACTGGATTGTTGCATTTTACTATTGACAGGAGTATTGAAAATGAGCAAACGACGACATTTCGATGAGAATGACTTAACAAGAACAGGTAATTGAGTTTTCACGCCAGTGGGAGATGCACTTTAAATTCTTTAGCTTTGTCCAATTTCTTTTCCCTATTTTGTTATGACACTGTAATCTATGACAGAGTTAATGAAAAATTTGACAAAAATACCTTTTTGTCACTAGGCATGAGAAACATTTATCCAGGACGGATGAAATTAATGTGTCATCATATTGAGCATTATAGATGAAGTTTTTGAAATATCCTAACCCTCTTGAGATTTGAAGGGCCACGAGTGTATGAGAACACATCGAGGGAGTTTTCTGTGTCCAACGAATTAAAATACATCCTTAATATTAGTCACCCTCATGAAACAATTGATTTCATGCGCGTATGCTACACGCGTTTCAACAGTTGGAAACTCATGGCACTAGAACTATTCGTTTAAAAGATTTATTTGTGCCAATGATAAAAGCGGTCAAAGTGATCACAGGGAATATTTTATTCAACTCTTTTGTACAAACATTAATTAAAATACATTTAAAACAAGTGAGAATTGTGAGATCTATCTTCGTATTTCATGAAAATATTAGAGAAAAAGATGAAAAAATAAATTTAATACACCTTATGACTGATATAATACCACGATAAAGTGAACAAGCATACTTACATCTAATAACGTACGGATAGTGAAAAATTTATACTAGGTAAACCATTTTTTAAGTGAATCATGAAATATGTACCAAAACAAAATTGAGATCGTCTCAGATTCTAAACTCAATTATGACCTTATCCATTGTGAATGAAAAAACCATTACAAATTATCCGAAAGAAAAAATAAAAGCACAATAATGAGATTAATACATGAAAAATATTCACTCCTGTTCACATCTAAATCCAATGATCTCTTTGATTGCACATTTTTCCTTATAATTAGTCTCATTCCTTAAAAACAATTGCTATTGATTCCGAGGAAAAATCTCGACAAGAACGAAAATTCAGTGTAGCAAATATAGATACAACTAAATGAAAAGATATTTAATTGTTATGTAGAATAAAATGCTTCTCATATCTATGCAATGAAAACACTCGTCTCTGGAATGATTCCCTCAGTAGGTCTGACGACCTGCCGTCACTCCCTCGTATTCTGAGGTTGATATCCTTTATTAATTACCAGACAATTCCTTATATTCACTCGTCAAACTCAACGGATGATTTTACCATACATTTGATGCTGTGTATCCAATCAGATTAAAAGTGACACTTTGAGGTAATTGATACCTTTGAATAAACTGTGAGTTTAGAGGAAAAGGATTTAATCGCGTCGCTGAAAGCGCGCGGAGAAACACCATGTTCTGTTCCCCAGCCTCGTATCCAACTAACTGACAACACCTAACCAAGGGGATCACTCTAGGGTTAAATTAATGGATTCAACCTTACTTTAAAAAATCGGCCCAATTCAAGAAACTGGGTTATCTGGCCATGTATACGTCTAGAGGACGAACTTTTATTTTTTTAAATACAGGGCGCGGCGATTGGGAGAGTAGGGAGACGAGAAGGAGGGGGAAGGGTGGCTGAGGGTTACAGGGGAAGGATCGGGGTGGAAGCGAAAGAAGACAAAGAGTGGGAATGTGGTAGGGGGAGGTGGATACCCGCCACAAACCGCCGCAGTGGACTGAATACGTGAGATGGATTATAGATTGGGCTTAATTGGAGGGGAGGACGTCCACATTATCTCCTCTCTCTTCTCCCACGCCCCCCGCACCTCCTACCATTCACCCTTTTATTATTCTGGAATGGAATCGGGATTCGTTTCCTCCGCGTCACGTGACCAAAAGCCAAACTCCCACCCCCTTCCACCCGTTCCGAACTGGGTGGACGGGGGACGAGGCGGGGCAAGAATGATGGCCGCCACAGAGTTACGGGAGAGAGACGAGAAAAAGGGTTGGTTTTAGGCGGTTTGGGGGTCGGGATTAGGGCATGTGTAGGGAGAAAGAGATTTTTGGGGAGAAGGAAGAGAAAAGGGTTGTAGGAGGTTGAAGGGAGGAAGCGGAGGAATGGAATGTTCTGGCGATTGATTGATTAAACCTTTTGTAGCAAAGTGGTGTCATTACAAACTTAAAGAGTTGCCTTTGGGACGCAAAAGTTCTGGCTGAGTTGATGAAAGAGGCTTATAGCGGTGTTATTTTAGCGACACAACGCGAATCAGTCCCGGAAAAGCTATAGAATTATATCGGAGAATACTTTTTCCGCGTGAAAGGGTCCTGAAAAGTGGAGGGAGACTCGACTGGGAAACTAAAACAGTGCATGCTGAAAGCGAGACAATGGGGTTTTGCTCCAATCGGGCGGATATTGCACTGCAAATTCCGTAGCATTGACTTTCTCACCTACAATCCCTTCTAAGTTAACTTTGGATTTCAAAATTTTGGTTTCAACTGAGGAAAGTGGGAGGAAACTAGAATTTTTCAGTGGATATATTTGTTGGGATTGACGTAACCTCATAAGCTTGCCAGTAAGTTTATCCTTCACAAGAATCATGTCAACACGATGGGGATTTCAATTAAACTTGGTAATTTAGCTTATTAAGTTCTCTCACACTTGCTGCAACTTGACATAGCCTGATAGTAGATTATTCCCAAATCCGCGAAAAAATACGTGTACTGAATGTTATAATGCATATTGGTGATTTTTTTCTTTAATAGAAGATTTAATACGGCAATGATATTTCAGTCAAATGCAGATAACTTAGCTATTTAAGTTCCAGGAATTGAGCCAAAATTAACATGATTCCCAGAAGTAAAGAATAAAATATCTGATCATCAGGTTTGTCACATATGTGTCAAAACCGGTAGTAGTCTAAACATTTTTGTGAGAAAATAAAAGATTCAATAACTCAGAAATCATGAATTTTCATAAAATGGAGCCTGAAACCATCGAACTCAAAATATCTGATTTTTATGAAAGATAAAGAGGTAAACGATATTTTTTAACTAAGTGCATTCATCATAAAAGTATATGTTAAACATTTATTTGTTAAATATTATTTTGGCGCACATTTTATTGATTGTCTGATTAGGTATCTAAATTATTTTAGTGTTTCGTCAGTTTTGTTCCTACATTCATATTCGTCAGTTTCTAGAAGTAATACCTCGCGTTTTTTTTAACACACCGCTCAATCAATAAAATATATTAAAATATTTCTGAAAGAAATTAATGTAACCATTCACCGATTCAACGCAGAAAATAGACGTCACACACGTTCACCATATACGCGTTCTTCTCACGCACGCGCTAGTCCAGAATAGAAACACGACTCCGGTGCCATAAAGTTTTGCTGCCGGGAAAGGAGAATGGCACCATTAATGTGGGATACACCCTGGCCCGCTAAACCGAGGAACCCCGGTTCGGAGCCCGCCGAGAAAGACCACTGACTCGAGGCGACACGCTGAATGATGACGTCCTTCCGAATGTAATCGCACACCGCGGGATGTCGCGAGTCACCGGCGCACACCGAAATAAACCCCAACGGCAGTGCCGGCGCCGCGGGCGGCCTTCGACGCAATGGAGGGACGGTCACGGAAAGTTAGTGTCCATCCAAGCGCATACATTCAATTGCAGCACCGCCGAGGAGGAGGAAATTAAAAAAAAAAGAAAGGAAAAAAGACGCCCGTCTCCCATTCTTCCTTCTCCCATCCTCCTCTATCGTCGCAGGGTTCATCTTCCCCTCCCCCTTCCCTTCCTCCCTCCCATTCACTCTCTTCTTCGCTCGTTTCCCTCTACCCACGCCATCCTCTCCGCTACCCTAAACCCCCGCACCGCCTTGTCACTTGAGGCTCCTTGACTAATTACCTTTCCTCTCCATTGTTGCTCCGCTCGCCGCTCCTCCGATACGGTGCTATGAAACATTTGACGTCCGCCTTGCGGGGTTTCCGTATTCCATTGTGAAGACGGCGGGTTTGTACGCGGCCTGAGGCATGCGGGGGAAGAAAGGGTGAATGGCGGGTGGGAATGGGTTAAATGGGGCGAGAGAGCTAAAAGGGAGGGGGAAAGAGATAGAGGATGAGGGAGAGAGGTGCGGGGGAGTAGGACAAGAAGCACGGAGGAGAGCAAAGTTTGGACGGTGTATTCCTTTACCTACCCCTCATTCCCTCCCTTAACCCCCCTCCCTCAAGCCACAACCCTCATTAAGTCCCCTTAAAACGATCCTCTGGGTCAGTTGCCCGGGATCGAGATGGCGTTTTATGCCTCCCCCTGCGAACATTGGCATGGAAATGGAGCTTGCCTGGGACTGTTATCAAGGGATCAACGCGAGTAAACAATTGAAGTGATTCTGTGTGGGGAGGAATGGTGGCTTACGGTCTCCCCACCCTCTCCCTCTCCTTCAGCTCACCTCATACCAACTCTGACGCCCTACACACCACACTCCCGGGGATCTTCTCCGTCGCGTCACCCCGTCTCCCCTTCCCCACCCGCCCACACTCGGAAGGCGGAAATGGATTCCGAATTGCACGTCCCGAACGGTTCGACTCTTTTCTTTTTTCTTCAATCTTCCGTCTATTTATTTTTTTAACCTTTACGCGATTCGATCTTCGAGGGAGGTGAGGGAAGAGGATGAGGAGTGTGAAGAGGTTATTCGGGGGGGGGGAGAGGGTGATGGTAGGGGAGGGGAACTTTCCGTTTTCGAAGAAGTAAGAGACCATCCTTTTGGCGCCCACTTAGCTGGTTGGTTGAGGGGTGAGGCCGAGTTTCGGGAAATCGTATCAGTTTCTACTTACTGTCTGAGGGCGAGGGCTCAAACGAGAAACTGTACTCGTTCGGCTGAGTCGTCTCCGTAACCAAAACCCATTCAGGGCCATTCCCTTACATTTTGACACAGGGACTCGGCATGGGAGAAAGATTCATTTGAGGAAGCTAACGCGGCGACGAGAAACTGCCGGAAACATTTCCACATGTCAGATAACATTAATTAGGGCTCACTTTCCATAGGATGTTAAAGCGCTCTCAAACTCTGGAAAGCTAATGTGACAGCCGGCTCTGAGGAGGGTTGCTCGTTGATGTTCGCGGTAGGATGGTAAAGGGGACAAAATTCCTTTTACATACGTACATGGATGTTTTATTTGATTTTCCATAAACTTAGTTGAATTAAATGCTTTTTTCGTGGAGACTTAGCGGACGCATAGAGGTGTTGCCTTTCAGCGAGAGAGGAGACTATGATAGGATTGATATAAGTAAATGATAGATAGCTGACCTGTTCACCAGAAAATACTGGAATTAGAACATACTTTGGTTTTGACTGATCTTTTAAGTGATCATATTTCTTATTGCCAGTGAGCTCAACACAAAATTATGAGCATTTTCAGCATGAGTAATGACGAAACACAGTTTAGAACGTTTTCTGAAAGTTTCGTCCCATAAACAGAGCAATGATTGGTTTCCGATTCACAATTCGCAAAATGTTTTCTTTATTATTTTTGTTGTGTATGTGCGAGTAGAATGTTTTATGAATGCAGTGAAGATCATGAGTAAAAAACACGCTCGTCTCTCTAAGGGGATAAATAAACACTGACGCAAATACCACAGCAGTTTATTGATTGAACAGGCTATCATGGATTACGGACATTTCACATGTACGCAAGTTAGATGAGTATTTAATTCTCATTTCCCTAAGATGTGACGCTACTAACTAAGGAAAGAGCTGTTAACTATTTGAAAAATTTAATTGATTGAAATTCAATAAATACCCTCGCTTAGTACACTTAAAATGCTTAAATTTGAGTTAAAACATGCGAAATCATAAGTATATTAATATGAAAACAAACGCGTAATGTGCAGTAGGGACTGCGAAATGAGGTAGCTCAAAATGCTCAACTTACCTTTGCATCCCAAGAAAGTCTGCACGAATTGTTTGTTGGGTACTCAACAAGAAAAAAAACAATGATTTACGACTCCACTGTTCTTACTAAAGTTTACTGACTCATAACTTAAGAAAAACTCTATACGTAATTTTTAAAATGTCTAATCAAACCTTGGACATTTATCACATAGATATTACTTCCCCTCCTTATCGTTCTCCTACTCTACAGGTTAGTGAGGAGGTGACACAATTATTACCGTCGTCCACAATTGTCCCATTCCATACATGATCCCCTCCCGGACCCGTGAAGCCTCCCGGCAAGGAAGGCAATCGGCGATGGAGTGGGATTGGACGGAGTGATTACTTTATTTATCAGCGGGACAAGGGACGAAGGCCCCAAAGCCTCCTCCTCTCCATATCTTATCCGTATTAATCAATCGCGACGCGTGGAGAACCCGCCGGCGAGATTCGAAACAGCATCCACTAGGGGAAGAGGACGGTTGGGGTGCAGGCGAGTTGGATTCGAACGGAAGGGGACGAGGTGGAGTGGGGATTAGTGAGGAGACTGGAGAGGTGGGGGAGGTGAACTAACTGCGTGGGAGCCGATGGCGTAAGAGAGATCAAGGATAAGGGGGTTACATGGGATGTTAGCTAAGAGGTTAGCTAAGGGGAGTTACGGCAGGGAGGCAGAGGGAAAAATTAAGTAGAAGAAGTTAGCTCAAAGGTTCACAAAGCTGCTCAAAAGGAACCTCAAGAAGAAAATCCTGGAAATAAATATTCAAGGTGAAGTAAATAGATTCGTGTTACTTAAGCATTGTTTCAATCATCACCTTATCAAAATCTCTTAGGTGACAGCGAGGATTAATTAATAATCCACAGCAAAAATTAAAACTATTGAATCAATATTCGCGAGCAGATTTTGATACATGCAGAGTATTTAACAAAGAATAATAGCGCGATGCGCCACCTGTAGTAGGGCGTAAGATTAAGGATTGAAATTTTATTTTTGATATATATTATCAGAGGGTGTGGAGGGAATCGAATTACAATCTTCCCGAAGAAAATCGGAATTATTTCCAGCCCTGCTGCCAAAGCTCTTATTTGGTAGTCAACTCACGGCGTGGATTTCAAAATGAACTACGTGCACCCACTCGGGTCGGGTATTCATTCCAAGGAATTTCCTTTTTGCTAATCTCCGAAATCAATCAGTATCGAGCGAGAACCAATTCCATCCCGAAACTTAAATGCGTTGGAAGAAATTTTCGGCCCACGGTCGTGGGAAAGAAAGCGATTCCTTTTGCACTCCGCCCACGCCGGAACGAACACACCTCACACGATTGCGCACTTTTGCTGTCGGAATCGCTCCATTCTTGAACGGAACATTCTCTCACCCCCTGACGACCCCGGGGGCGTCCTATTCCCATCTCGACCTCCCTCTCCCCCTGTCATCCGCCCCCAGACTTCACCGGCGTGTCCTTCGCTGTTTGCCCTCTCCATTTCTTCAAAGGAGATTCTCCGATTGACCGCCTTCCTCCTTCCCTTCACCCGTGATACCGCTCCTACCCGCAACCCCCTCCTCCCCCCGAGTCCAAAAGCCCCAACTTGCACTCGTAATTTCGTGAGTGCAATGCATCCATTGTCCCGATCTCTTTATTTTCCATTCGGGCTCCCCTGCGGCAACTTTTGCGGGTGGCTTCGTCGACATTCGTTAATTCGTTTCGGATACCCTCTGGGAGTGATGGGACTGATGGAAGGGAAGTGATGGAGCGGGAGCGATCTGGATCGGGGGAGGGGAGGAGCAGGTGGAGTGGAAGGGAGATAGAGGAGGGGAGAACGGGAGATCACGGGGAGAGCAGAGGGGAAGGTGGTGTGGAACGGAGGAAGTGAGGAGGAGGAGGGGAGGACATATAGAGAGGGCACATGGGGACCAAGTGGTTCGGTCTTCCTCTCCATCTCTCTCCTTCTATATATCTCGCCCTCTTCCCAAAAGTGTTGACCCTTGACCTCCCACCCAATCTCTCCCTCACCGAACCAACCCACTTCCCACACTCCCCATACCCAGAACCGACATAAAGGTTCGCTGAGTTCATTTTCTGAACAAAGAAGGAGGGATATATATGCCTTAACTGAAAGCAGCGTGTATCGATTGACCCGAGAATCGCCCGAGTTCATCGCCTGTCAATGGGGAAATGACGTCGGGTTCCCCTCAATGTGTCTCCCTGCCCACAGTCTCTTCCTTCCTCTTCTTCCGAGGTAAATCCATCTTCCCAATTCTCCATTTCCCTTCTCCTTTTTTATCTCATCCACCTTCCTTCTCCCCCAGATTCTCTCACTCTCTCCCTTAGGAATTTCCCTCACCCTGTCCCCATTTTTGTCATCATTAGTGCCATTTCCCGTCGTCCTTCAGCTTCCATTTCATCGCCAATCCAATCGAATTCATCCCTTCCCAGGGATCCCTCCTCCTCTCTCTTTCTCTCCGTCCCCGAATACTTTCAACCGTAATCTTCGGGTGGCAGGCAAGTATCTAATTATGGAGGATCTATCTGGCATTGATTAGCGCTTCGGGTCCTTTACAGTGCCGCGTTCTCAACCATCCCTCGTGCGCTCATTAAGCCTGCCGAAGGCACGAGTGTCTTATCCTATTTATCAACACCGTTCGGCACTCACCTGCTCCGGCGAGAATCCCTCAGATTTTTGACTCCTCTTTGTGAAGCGAGAACGACCTTTCTCAAATACGCCCAAAATCAACGCCACAAAATTTAAACGAAGGATCGAGGGAGGATGAAAGTTTTTTTTTCCTTGCGGCATATTAATAAAGACGAGGCTCGATCAATTCCCATCCTCGCCGTTTCCCACCCGGGAGGCTTTCTTTTGAATTCCCGTAAGACTGAGGTGAGACCTCCTTGGATATTACGTGGCCGAACTGGTTCACCGCGAGGAAAGAATGTAACGTGAAATATGATTTGGTCCCGGGATTTTTTAGGCGAAGACCACCGAGGAAAATCGAATTTCTCGAAGGCTGAAGTAGATCAGACTTAAAAAATTTATTTTCCTGCTTTCTTTACAACATCTCATTCGTTGCGTGACACTTGGAAGCTCTACTGATTCCATAGAAAATCTACTAGCTTTTGGAATTTCCATTGAGGTCAACCCTCGATAAATTAAAATTTCAAGTCATCAGATGCAATCATGATGCGGTTTAATTACAGAGCGGCTCCATTAGCGGGGCGTGTGGTATGCCCATTTGTAATTTAACGCGCGCATTAGCCTTTCCCAATGGAACTGTGGAAGAAAATACATTTGGTCTAATGATATTCCATGTGACATTTCGCGTGGGTACCAAAAACTGTTTCGAGAGGATCTCGTAGCTATCGTAATGGAACTTCGCTCAATAATTTCTCTCAGTGAGGTTGACTGTGTTTAATTGATATTAAATCAACGATTAAAACGAGAGATCAGAAAGGCCAACGGCATTTTATGGTAAAATAAAATTCGTTACTTTAAAATCTCAATCAGCTCATACGCAGTGGCTTTCAATGAAAGATAGTTTCCCGAAAACATGTTTTGAAATACATTCGCCATACATAAGCTGCAAATAAAAGCAATGAAGAACTAATTTTGGAACATTAACATGCTATTGATCACTGCGATCTTTTCGCGTGAAAAGTAATTACGATACGTGTAGAAAAAAATATCATCCGGAAAAGTACAAAATTGTTCTCAACTCTCATAAATGTAATCGATAAAACCATTTGAACAGAAAGGACAGTTGAGATATTCTGTTTAAACAAACTCACATCCACTTTGAAATACATAAGTAGAAACTATTTCACTCCAAAAAAATAAGCACATGCATGGATGTACCCTAAGAAAACCCACAATTCTCTTTGAGTCACCGATCCTATCCGGAGGCCTGATGAACGTCGCCGCCTTGGTTTTTTCCGCTCTACCATTTCCGCCGTCCTGCACTTGTCTTTTTAAAGCAATGTTAACTCTCTCCACTCCCACCTTCCACCATTGGAGGTCGCTTGTTATAAAAACATCACGCACTCACCTATCACGTTGAGCCGGAACGCGAGACTCATCTTGGGCTCCGTGTTTACTTGGCACTCGTAGATTCCCGCGTCCCTCTCCTGTGGGAATTTGATCTGCAGAGTCCAGTTGTCCGATCTGTCCGGCCTGATGACCTGGAACCTGGCATCGCTCGTGTACGTCAGGATGCCCGCGGTCAGGATGTGCAGGTCACGCTTTCTTATCCAGGACACCTGTTGGGTGAGGAGAGAGAGAGAGAAGGGATTATATTTTTTTCAGTATGAGAAGATACAGCCGCATGTAGCAGATACGCATTGATGCTTTCCCCCCTCCCCCCTGGATCGATGCACTGGGAGGGAAACTGAAGTTGATTTGCCCGCGACGGAGGTTTGCAAACGGTCCGGGACAAATACGCGACGCTGGTTTTAACATTACCGGCAACAGATGAACCTGTGGGGATTGAGGAGGGTTTTAGTGCTTTTGCTGAGAGGGGAGACTTATTGTGAGAGGTAAATATCCGGTGATATTTCGCTGCTGGAAACGCGGCCGCCGGCACTTCGAAATCAAAGACTGGTATTCCCACACCATTTAATCACCGAGTGAGGAGGTTTAATTTCTCACGGAAGATTAAAAAATAATCTTTTTAGCCTTTTGAAAATTGAAAGCAAATATTTTACGTTAAAATCTAATTCAGGCAGTTCATAATTAAGATGTCATCTGGTGTCTAAATGTAGAAATAGTATATGATGAATAAAATAGTAGGAAAACATCGGTCACGTATTCGAGTTTTTATGTCCTCGGGGAAATTACATAACAATTATGATATACGACCGCATTATTTTTTCAGTTTGCCCGGGAAGAAGAGCAAATTATTGGTTCATAATGCATGCTGCTCATTACATTCCGAAGAATAATTGGTGATTAAACCACTATGATGCCGTTTTCAGGCGAAAGTTTTTCATGGTTTTATCTTAAAATACTTTAGACATTAGTAATATTTGGTTTATAGCTATGCTAAACCGTACACACTGGCTTCATATTAGCTTCTAAACGTAATTGATGAAGCCGTAACAGCAAGTTGGAGAAATTGATTTGTAAATAGACGCTCATTGAATTAAGTGTTAAATATCAAATAAAGCGATAAAACAGGCCCCATCGAAGAAATATGTATAACATTAACATTATTATAAATTAAATGTTGCAAAGAGAGACTGATAAATATAAAAAATATTGAATATTACGACCGTGTTGCTGACTGTTTTTCATGACTTAATTGATGTCCAAATTTCTCGTCGTGACTTAAAAATATTCTCAAAAGGTATTCAGATCTAGGTCGCTTGGCAAAGGGAAGAATGAAAACAAAAGAAAAAAATTAGTTTTCGTGCATGAGAAATTTCTCCGTAATATTTGTATAGGGGATTGAAAATAAAAATATATCAATTTCAGGTGACCTTTTATATAATTTTCAATACCCTACACAAATATCACGGGGACTAATTTCGGAGGAGTTCAATAATTGATTTTGCGGAAATATTTTTGACAGTTTCAATTAATCAACAGTCCTTCCAGTAAATGTTTGCAGTTAAAAAGTGGATAAGATGTATTTCCATTTTCTGTTGTTGAATTTCCGGTCAGGAATTTGAGATGAGTAATTTTTCGGTGAGATTTGGTGATGCACGTTATCAAGTTCACATTATCACGCCTGCGGCTCATGAAACAGTCAGCCACTCGAATATTTAGCGTCATTACCCACTCATGCGAGTTACCCGTTAAATTAAAACGGAATTCCATGGTCATTATTCGACGGAGTCTTTGAAGAGCAAATTTTATTGAAATATTAACGAGGTTTTTGTGTTGGAAACCCAGAGCAAACGCATGGGTGGCTGGGAAACCGAATTTTAACGCTCACTGCATTTCCATGCACTCTGAAATGGATCCTCGGAAACTCGCATTTGATCTTGCGCGATAGTAATTTACAACAATTTTGAGGTTCTTTTAGTAATTTATCGTATTTTAATAATTATCTGGCTAGGGATATCATGTTGTAAAGAGCAAAAGAGAACAAAAACTGCGGACATTGGAATCCGACCGGCCGAAATCAACGTAGTTTTGAAATAACTTCTACATCTCGGCTTGATGGCGTCGTTTGGATTTGTTATGTAATTATTTTAAAAGTCCCGAACTCGATTGAGTCCGCTTGCACGTCTTCTCACGTGAGCTGACCCACCAAATAACTGGCTGACCACGTCAGCACCATGGCTAAGCTGATCAGGGACCCGTTAACAAAGGAGTGTGGAGGCAGCGGAAAAACCAAGTTAGCGGAACACATCGAGAATCAGTGACTGGATGCTAGAATAGCAAGACTGGTGATAGAGCAAAGCATGAGAGAATGGTACTGTGTTTCCGAGAAAGAATGCTTAACTGTTTTAAGGATTTCCTTTATAGACAAAACATTTTCAGGGTGCGTTTCGTGATTCGGAGAAATTCAATTACTTCACGTATCGAGGTCATTTGGAGAAAGGCCAATGGGAATGTTCACCTTTGGTTCAACTATAACAATACCACTGGTTAATTATTATTTGACTATTTTCTCCTTATATAATTGGTATAAATTGAACAGCTACTTTCTATGGTTCGCGTATGTTTAACAAAGAATCGAGGTTCGAAAGTATTAATTTAAAAAAATAATAGACAAGTTTTCTGGACTAGCATGTTTAACCCTTATGTACAGCTTCATTTAACAAAATGAGTTATTTATTCAGCTAGAAAAAGGACAATGAGTCTCGCTAAAATAAGAACTTCTATTTTTTGTACCTTAGCAGGGTTAAGTATGCCGATAACATTTATAATGCCTAATGTTATTGTTATAGGAATTAAAATCAGTAATTTACTTAACTATTAAAGAGATACGCTTCCAATTAGATTCCAAGGAGCAAATACGTGCATGCATTCTATTTACAAAGGGAGATAATTACTAATAATAACATAATATTTACTCCAAAAGTGATAATATTATTATTCAGAATACTTTTTTAATTCTATTAACCATAACATTCTAAATCATGGCCAATTATTTCTCTCCCTAAGTTATAAATCCATTTTTCAGATCTTTACAGTCATTTTTAATGACATATGAAGCATCATAAATTCAGATGCTTGCCCCTTGGTGAAATGCTACCCCCATTTAATTACTACTAATTATATATTCATATCTGTAAAATGAATTATTTTCGAAAATATTCTACATAAGACTTTATTACAAAACGCCAGGTAATTTGATATTTCTTATCATTTACTCTACATACCAGTACTGATAATTAACTGCACCAGTGACATGTATCTAAACACGCATCTTTCATAGCATTGAAACTCAATGAATATCTCTTCCCTAACATCTCATAAAACTGTCGATATTTACGGTGATATATCGTATCTAGCGGGTCGCGGTGGTCTAGCGGGTAGAGCGTTGGACTGCTGACCGGAGGGTCCCGGGTTCGATTCCCGGGCAAGGCACTTTGGGCACCTGCAGCTCCACCCAAGCTAGTTGATTTTTCGGGTACCAGATCTTCCTGGGAAACCATAACCGGCACAGGGAAAGGAACTGGCCCCCCTACCCTGATGTGTGAATATTCACACGCCGTTGGGCTTGGTACACGGGTGAGCTCTACCATCACCTACTAAACCGACCTTCGGGTTGATTACTGTGTTTATGGTTTTTTTTTATCGTATCTAGGTGTTACCATAACAAAATCTCTGATCTATTCCTGAAACTGATTTTTTTGTTTACCGGTGTCTATAATGTCATTTGAAGAGTTACTGAGATTAACTTCCTTCTTTTACCAACAACACGCATGGTTTCAAAAGTGCGCGATTTTCCCCATTCTAGACAAAAATCTCTTTTTCTTCACAAAATGCTGCGTTTGCGTTTTTTCAATATTGGATAAAATCAAATTTTTATTTGAAAGTCTCCTCTTAACTCCCTCCTAACAAACCCACACGAAAAACTATTCTCAGGCTAATATTATTCATATGTGAATTTTCACTCATTACCTTTACCCTCGTACCCTAAGTAGTTGCAATAAGAAGGAGAAATTTCATATGGTTTGAATTATTCCGTTGTATTTTTGATCATCTTAGCTACGTCATAAAAACTCCAAATTAAAGAAAACTAATTCAAAATTTGGTAAATATTCATTAATAACATTTGATTAGAAGTTCGTTGTTGAGGCAAAATAATTACTGAAAGGTATGGAGACTAAGAATATTGGCCTCTGAATGAGAGACTACCAAAAAGAAATAACTAGATTTTCTTGATTACATTTATCAGCATCCACTTCAGATTTTATGTGGAGAGTTCTCTCAAGTGCTTAGGTATTCCGTGAACTGACCTTCCTCTTGGCTTTTTAAAATGATATAATATGAACTTTGAACCAGTATCACATGTTGAAAACATTGCTCCGTCATATAAATTTACAAGTTCATGTCTGTAATTATTTGCATATTTATTAATTTAAAAATTAATCACCAAAAATCCCGTACACTGCAAATAGGTTGGAATCATTCCAAAGATTTTTAAGACCTAATTTTGGATTAACGCTAGGAAACAATCGGTGAAATTACTTTTCCTTCTAATGAATATAAATTAAGTTAAAAAAGAGGGTTTAAAAGCCTTATAAAAGGTTAACGTGTAAGGTGGGCATTAAAACGGTTAGTTACAAGTGACGCAAAGTTACAAGGCACCTCTTTCTATAAGATATATTACGAGATGTCAGAAGGTTAGATTTCACTCAATAAACTATCTAAAGGGAACAATGAGTGTCACAAACCTCAACTCATTTAGAAACGAAGAACTGATATGATGGGGTGCTCATAATAGCATCCTACACACTACTTTGAATACTGACTCCGAAGTGGAAGTAGAGTCCTTCACTAATGAGTATTCGTTGGCTTAAGATGTAGCATCGTTGCATCACCTAAAAGTCAAATTAATACCTTCTGCTATGTCCATTTGGCCTTCTCCTGACAACTTTGGAATTTAAAGCCCTAAAATATCGCCGAATTACGATAATAAGTTTGCTACGGCTAACTTTATAGGCTACCACGAAGAAGCGTAATGCAACATCCTGCTTTTGAACAAAATCTAGGTTGTTAACTCGGAAGTACTCATCCACAAAGTTTGCATCGATAGCTCGTCTTCTGATCTTTAAGTAATCTACTTCACTTCCGCATAAGCCAATGTCTCACTCCTAGTCAGCACCTTCTGGTAAGTTACGACTCCTGAAGTTTTCGGAAATCTCCATGCTTAATGACAAACCCGAGGCGAGCTGATCCAGATGTAGCGTTTTCCATGGTCAAAGATTATGAACTTAAACAGCTTGAGATGAAATCATTTACCACAATTTTGATGGAATTTTCACAAAAAGCAGGGAGTAGCATAATGTAAAATGATGAAATTTATCTCAGGTGAAATTAATGAATGAATTTTATCGCGAATTTATTTGCGAAATATGGTGTCGAAATATATCAGTGTATTTTTGGAAATTTACTTGATTATAGGGAAGTTTTATTTTCATGAAAATAAACGGCGATGTGAGGATATAGAACGTTTGAACGAAGGAAAATATTTCTTATTACTGCGGTTGGAGTCAATAAAACATTTTCATTTTCTGTAATATATTCTATATTTAATACAGGATATCACAATATTTACCATGAAAAATAATAACAATAGTTTTAAAAACACCTATGTTTGATCCTGAATATTCTGATTCTTCTTGAATATTCCTTAAAAACACTACTATTCTTGGGATCATGATATCCTTAGATGTTATCCAGTTGTAGCTTTAAATATCTTTACAGCATTAAACACTTTCATAATTACACCAAACGTTCATAAAAAGGTGTATAATTCAAAAAAGAGTTTTGATGGAAGTCCAAAAAAATAGTTTTTAATGGAACCTAACTACGAATAGTGGCAAACGAAATGGACGAACATGAGATTCAATTATTAAAATTCTAAATTTCGGCCCAGTTATTTTAAATAAAAAGTGACATCATTCTGAGATACGTATGCGAAATATCATCTTCCCAAATAATGCAAATTATTATTTTTGGAACCCTTTTCAGAATATTTTATGTTTGGTATGGAAAAGTAATGAATCAGAAATCCTCGAGAAGGATACTCGAGTTCACCAGCTAGAATAGTTTCGGTGTAGGAGTCTCAAAATTAGTGCTTGAAGGAGCATAAGGATTTGTAAGGTTCTTGCGATAGTACCCTCTAAATCAGTTCCGCTGTGACGGTCCAAGTCGACTCTTTTTAAGACCTACGACTCTAGAGGCATAACATCTTCTCAGGAGCACATTTTTTCCATCGTGCATTTCGTCGTCTCGAGCCAATACAGTCCCGCAAATATTAAACCCGGGTCGGATATTACGACTTGATCGACTGATAGTAAATATTCAAACGTTATCGATCGTGTTCACTAGTTTACATTCAACAACTGATCATACAAGTTTTACACAGGTAGAATATATGTCTGGGATTGTGAAAACCTTTATGGAGGTCATATTAATTGAAGCGTTTCAAAGGCATGTATATTCGGCATTATGAATGTAAAATATAAGATTTTCAATTAAGGTCCCCCCATTACGCGGGAAAATCTCGAGTATAACGGTATATAACATTAAGATCAGGTATAAAAAAATAATAATGTATTACGGTAGATTATTTAAACCATCCACTTATATAATGCTTCAAGCTAATTTCACTCGTTCCATTGTATTGTAAGAGTATTATTTGCTAAAAGTTTGAGTGATTACGAATGAAATTAAATACTGATTCATATCAAATCATTTAAAATTTTCATATCTTGCTTTCTAGTGTTTTATTAATGATAGATTGAACTTTAATTATAGTCCATAAATATTAATTATTTACTGAACTATTTATTTCTTTGACTAAAATATTAATCTGAGTAAGCATATATGTAATTAAATTTTCCGTCCTAACTCACGTAGTCTAATGCTAGAGAATTGGATTTCGGTAAATGTCGCATGCAAGCAAATATACGGAATATGTAGAATATACGTACGCCCAATTAAAGAAAGAATGAGGGTCACCGGGTTAATTGGCCTTATTCACCGGGAAATGCGGTGGCGACGGAAATGGTTTTGGCTCTATTGGCTAATAATAAATAAATTTCAGAACGAAAGACAATTGAGCGATTTTATAAGACTTTTATCTGAAATGGATGCAAGGAGATCACTCCATAGTTTAATTCCTTTGCATCTACAGCTGGTTTGCATTTAAAAGAAAATAATGTTTTTCTTTTGTTCTTATTTATTTTTTTGCATTAAATAACTATGGACACAATTACAACCAACCAAGCCTAAGTTACCCTGTCGGTGGAGTTACCCTTTACAACTTTTAACAATGCAAAAACAATTACCTCCGGGGACGGATACAAAATATTAAAAACACAGAAACATAAAGGAAGGACACTCCCTTTACGTTTCTGTACTTTTAATATTTTGTATCCGTATGTTTATATATATATATATATATATATATATATTATATTGAAAGGTGTATTGAGCGGTAGTGGAATGTTGAAGAAGCTAATAGAGGGGAGAATGTTAGGCAAACGAGGAAAGGGTAAGGACAGGATAGGGATGTTGGACGGGATGAAGGGAGGAAAGAGTAGAAAGAAGTATACAAAGATGAAGAGGGACCTGATGTAGAGTAGGCTGCTGGATAGGGTTTTGTTTGGAGTTGCAGAATATTTATTTGATAGTTGTGTCCATCCAAAAACCTACCTTAACCGGTAGATTACCTAATAATAATATGTACACACACACACACACATATACAATGTATGCATGTATATATATATATATATATATAGAGAGAGCAATGGGTATAAGGAAGGGGATAGGAAAACACATAAAGGCTAACAGGACATGTGGGGAAGGCCTTCCCCACATGTCCTGTGTTCGCCTTTTATGTGTTTTCCTATCCCCTTTCCTTATACCTATTTCTATGCTAGAATGAATATTTGTGCGCCGTATGGCGGGACTTCGTATTTGAATGTATATATTGAATGGATGAATATATATATATATATATATATATATATATATATATATATATATGTACATATACACACATTGGAAATGAAAATTGTATTGTATTCTACGCATTCTCGGAGTTTTGTATGCATTATCCATTGTAATTCCACGGAACTCGCCTAATCATACATATTTATTTGCCCTCGCTTGTTTTTCCCGAAGCATCGATTTACATCGGGTGGTGCACCACCACTATCGTCTAGAAACATGTATAATTTCAGACATGCCCCCACTGCTAACTGTGGAACACGTAAATGCTCTGAAAATTGCCTTTCAAATTCAGGAGGGACGAGAAATAGGCCAACATGGCGACAACACGACTGCAATACTTGTCGAATGTGCTTCACTCTGAATGAGAATCATCGCTATTGGGATTCACTCGCATGCCGCGACATCTGTAATGCCACCTAAATCTTCATCTCTCGGCAAATCCACGGGAATCGCTCTTGCCACCCTCTCCTCCTCTCAACACACACGCCTTCATTCCTCCCAATCCTACCCCACCTTCTGCCTGCCCGTGCATTACTGTTTCCTCACCACACACTCTGCTTTTCGTCCTTGCTGCGCGAATTTTCATCTCGTTCGGGGGTGCCTACGTTATTTTACTTTTGGAAATTTTAATCCGTTCAAAACTTCATCTATTGAGAACCGTAGAAAAATATTTTTGAAACTGAAAGAAAAAAAAAACAGTTTACGCATGCAAATAACAGAAATTTCAAATTATTATTTACTATTTTACATCTTTCTTTTGTTTTCCCTAACTCGACCTAACTCGATGATTCTGAATACTGCACTCTGAGACGGCGGAGAGGGGAAATATTCGACGCATGGATTGCGTTAATGAAATTCCGATTTGGTAATTTATCGCGGTCCATTGAACCAAACGCCGTAGCCTCATCAATAAACGCATCACTGTTCGTCTCAAATTTTTTGACTGAAAAAATGGATCGGATTTTTTTTTACTCCAACATCAATACGACGAAGTCAGCCCGCGCAGGTGCTATTTTGAGAACGTAAACGGGATGGATTCTTTTCTTTAATCTTTTTCACTCCGGAAACATAGCCTACGGCTAAAACTCCTATCCTTTGAGGTCGGAACTACTGAAGAGAGGATCCTTTTCATATAGCCTCCGGTGCTGAGAACTACAGCGTACATAACTTTGACTCTGAACCTTAGTTGAGGTTATCAGAATCTATGCATGGTATCGAGGATTAAAGGAAGAAAGGAAGTGAGGGGTTCAGAGTGAGAAAAACTTATCATGTGGTGTTACATTCTATGAAAAGGCAATCAAAGGAAAGAAAATGAGAGAAAATTACTTTTCTTTCATGGAAATGAACCATCAAGAAAGAAAGGGAAAGGAGTAAATTTAGTACTTAACTTTCTCTTCACAAGCAAAGTAAATTTATTTTATCGAATAAACCTTAATTAGCCAACCCTGATATTCTAATACTAAAACCAGGTAACCAATAGGTGTCTGGAGTTACCCTAGGTCTATCCTCACTCAGCTTATAATTTTTTTTATCGATACAGTGAAGATGCAAAAGTAAATTTAATGAACATTTTCGTTTTGCTGATATTAATATCATTTAACCATATATAATATGATTTCATGTTTCAGCGCATCAATAACCATTAAATATAATTTTAGAAACAACAATAAAATCATATTAATCGAAACACAGAACATAAATGTTCATGCACTTTAAATTAGCTTGAAAGTTACTTTAAAACTAAATGGACAATTCTACGAATACGGTTTATTCAATTAATTTTTAGAACAATTTTATTAACGTCCTTTCAAATAAATGATTCATAAAAAACAAGAAATTTACACTTCTAGACAGTCTTCATGGATTTTTATTTGAAACTTAGATAAAATGTGAATAGATTTGAGCATCAAAATGCCATAAAGCGCGAATATTTAAGATTCATTTATGGTACTAGGTCAGTTACCATTACAACTTAGAGTCATGAATAGAGGGTAATTCTTGAACTTAAAACTGGTGAATATTCACCATTTCTCTTTCTTCATATTTGAATGATATCCTATTAAAATTCCATTTGATAAAAACACTTCCTATTAATGAAAAAAGCACATTTAATTTTATTAAATGAAAAATGGAGGTCATGCTTGCATCAAATATTTCGCATGCCGGAGAAGGAGGAAAATAAAACGTGCTTAAATTATCATGCGGAAGAAACGCCAAAGCGCTTTAATTATTGGTCCCAGTTATTTACGCGTAAAGTGGAAACGGTTAAAACCCACCCACTACCGACAAGTAACACCCTCACGGCTCCTTCCCAACGGAAACACCGCAGTGTGCCCTACCCTTAAATATCCCTCTTAATTCTCCCCATTCGCCCGCTCACCCTTCCCACAACACCCAAGGTCTTAACATCCTCCCCTCCCCGGATCGCCTCCTTTATTCACCCTGCCAAGAGATTCCCTGTGAACCGCCTACCCTTGTCTTCCTATCGTACCTTTTCCCTCCCTCCGGTCGGATATCCTCTTCCTACAGTCTCACCCGCTGCCCTATGCCGCCGCCACCACCGCCGACCAAAATATTCTAAGCCAAGCCTAAAACGCCTGCAGCTTATGTTACACGCAATTTAAACATGTTATGCAGAGTAGTAAAAACGTCAGGATGGTTGACCGAACAATGTGAAGCGTGGAGAAGGAACGAAGGTCTGCTAGTGGTGTTAGGGTACACGTATAAAATAAATTAGGAAACGTTACGTTCAACTCATTAGGATTTATGATGCAAAACCAGTGATTAATTTAGTAGTCATTTGTATTCTTTGCCTGAATTTAAAAACGAAAACTTTTAAATGCATATCAATGTTCAATGTCAGAGATGTTAGCGCTGCTTATGAAATATTAATAATTTTTTCCATCCATATTTTGGAGATGAGCTTTCCCAGTAAAGTAGTCAAATTTTAAGCTAAGTAATTGAAAAAATATAAATTATTTCTTACTTAATTAATTATCGGTTGGGATAAGGAAATCTGAGAACGATCAAATACACAAGGCCATAATTAAGCGGAAACATGGGTCTACTGAGATGATTTACCTTAATGAAAAGACATTATCACGATAAAGGGTTATAGTAATGAGCTAATTGTCAAGGTTGCATTACATGCCAACCATGATGTGAAACCGGAGTTGAGAATGACAAATTATCTCCTTCCCCGCCTTCTCTACCTTGATCTATGATATAAGTTCTCGTTTGATTTGTTCAGAATTTTGGAGTACAAAGGCCTTTTGCTCTAACAACTCAACTTTAGGTTTTTCGATGATTATCATATTTCACTAAGAAAGCATAATTGTCTGTAATTATAAGAACGCAGAATTCTATGCTGAGATTAGAGCCGGATGGCAATAGTAATGAGGAACGTAGATAGGGCTGAAATCTGGACGTGCGTTTTGGGCGTAGACCAATATTCCGTTCCAGGGATGATTATTACCCAAGTACCACTGATGATAGGCGAATTTTATTCGATTATTATAAATGTATATCAATTTTAAACAAAGCATTCGGAAATAACCTCAAATGTTATATGTTTTAGTATGTTTGAAAATATATGATTGAGTACTGATACTGCCAATATACGATTAAGAGTATTCTCTCTTCACTTATACAAATTAATATTCGCGCATATGATGTGCACTAAGCATTGATGTAAAATTAAATATTGAACAGTATTCGTCATGAATTACCTAAAAATTTGGTTTTCAAAATATTTTTTACTTCTTTTAAAAAATATCCTCCCAAGTAGGTATTTTTAGGTGGTTAATCGATAAGAAAACTATAAATCTGGTCACCATCATATTAGTCGCCCACATATTCCAAGAGACAAACGTTTTCCTCTCGAGCCCATTTATTGATAATTTCCTCAGCATACAAAAATTGATAAGTACACTTTGTTTATGATTGAAAGGCTTGAAATATAATGGATTTTAACAGTCGAATCAGTGCAAATGATGCATGCTTTTTACTTGAGAGTCAGCTCGTTTCAAAAGAAACTCCAAGATTTTAAAAATAGACCGGGGAAAATTATCCAAAGGCATATTAGTGGGCCAAATATAGAGGTGAAAACGGAGACCGAAGGAATTGGAGAACACCTGGAGCTGGAAAACGTGAAAGCGTCTGTGTGGAGAGAAGGTTTTATGACATCCCCCGACGAGAGGCCATTTAGGGAATCAGGAGAGAGAAATACCTTTCCTTTCCTCTTGTTCCAAGTTGACCCCCATACTCCCCTTCCATTTCTCTCTTATCGATGGAATTTCGACTCATTCGACGATACAAACCGATCCAACCCATCAGCGGATGTGCCTCGCTATCCAGACCTCCATTAGGCGTGGAAGCCTATCCCTCCTTTCAAGACAAGTCCCCCCGTCCAATCCATCCCCACCACACCTCATCCACACACACTCCCCTCCAGCACACCCTCCATCTCCGACCACCTTCATCTTCTATCCTCTCCGCCGCCTTTCCCGATCCGATCTCGGGAGCGACGCATCTCTGCCCGACTTCCGCCCCGGCTTAACTGGCTTATCTCTCCCTCTCCCTCATCCCGTTCCCACACCAACGACATCCCTTTTCACATTCACTCCCACCCCTTCCTTCGCCTTTCACCTCCATTAGGCCTACCAAGCTATTCCTTCCAGCTTGCCCGTCCTCGGAGTCATTACCTCTCCCTGCACACCCCTCTCCTCTGCTGCCTCTACTCCTCCGCGAAAACCCACAGCCCCTTCGCCTGTATTAATCTGATATGCTCCGATCGTCCAAAAAACCCCTCTCTCCCTCTTCTATTCGATTCTCTCTCCCTCCAATGCCCTCACCTAAACCCTCCGTACTCACGACTCTGGGGAATAGGTACCACCTCCCACCACCCTTTCCCCATCGCACACCCATCGTCGCACTCTCCTCATTAACGGATTTCCTTTCCCCTTTTCCATCCAACCCCCCTACCTCTCTACCCTGTATGCCCTGTCTCCCTTCCACCACCACTAGCTTGCAAAGAAGAACCGTCACGACTCCGACGCTCCAAAGTGGGCTAGGGGACGGTGGTGGCGGCGGAAGGGATATGAGGTGAAGAGGACGGAGGAGAAGGAAGGGGGGAATTCCCCCTTTTACTAAAGCCTTTCCAACCACCTCTTTCCATCCACGACCTCTCCCTCTCCCCCACCTCCAGGATAGGGGAAGTGGGTGCGACGTTCGTTCGCAATCCCTGTCTTATCACCCCGGGTTGAGGCCGTTCCCACCATTGGTGTACCATACCTCCTTCCCCCCCTCCTTATTCTTTGCCCTTCCCACTAAAACCAAACCCTAACGTCCTTTTCTTGCACACATCCTGCCTTATGCCTCCTCTTTGCCTCATACACGCTCCCTTACCCTTTTAGCCTTTTTCCGTCAAGCGTTCCTCACACCCTCGCAATCTTGACCCCCCACCGGGACTACTTCCCACATTTGCGCCGTTATACCATCGAAACAAAAAAGCACACACACACACACACACTCCCGCGTGTCTACTTGTCTCCTTCCTTCATAATATCCCTTCGCCCACACCCTTCTTCCCCTTCCGTCCTCCTTATTCACTCTCCCCCTACCGACGCCTCCAGTGGTCCGCGCGCGTCACATGGGGGTATGCGTGGGCTATGGGGTGAGCGGGGGAGGATCTACGCAACTACCCTACCCTAACTCACCTCTCCACTCCAATCCCTCCTCTAGCTACCCCCACCCTCCTTCCCGCACCCGCCTAACCACCCCTCCGGCCCACCTTCTCGCTCTCCCCCACCCAGGACATCGCATATCCACCGCAGCTCGGACCGCATTCTCCACCCTCGCACACACCGACGGGAGTCCACACTCACCGGTACACGAAAATACACCAATGAGAATCCATACACACACGCTCCTACACGAACACACATACACACACACACACACAGAGAAACGCCACTTCCTCACGTTTCTCCCCACCTCACCTTTTCACGCCCCCAACCCGTACCAAGCCCGAATTTTTGAAAATCCGAGGAAATTAAGCCACTCCCCCTCAAGGCCTTCCCTCCGCATTCCTTCACCCGTCCTCTTCCCAGTTCCCTTCCCTCCAATCCGTTCCTGGTCCCTTCCCCTTCCAAATCCGTACCCTGTCCACGTTCACTCCCCGCGACCCTCCTTCCACCGCCGCAGCGTCCCCCACGAATTCGCCCACGAACTCCGTCACACCCACCCCACCCGTTCCTTTACCGCCGACCCAAATCCAACCCCCACATCTGCTTCACATCCCCCCATCAGCGGTCTCTGTTTCCTCCACTTCTGCCATCTTCCCTTCACCATCCCTCCGCTTCAAATCCACACCTTTTATTCCCCCCTCCCGCGTTATTCTTCTCCTGTATGTCCTTCCGCCACCCACATCTACCTCACCTCATTTCCCTCGTCATCCTTCTGACCTTTCCCACCCTATTTCCTCTTTTCCTACCCCCTCCGTTTTACCGCTCGACCAAACTCCTTTCCCAGCTCCTTTAATTCTAAAGGTGAGGCGTTTTAATAGGCTCCTCTCACTTAATCCATTTCTTCGCAACACACCTTTTATCTCCATTGCCCTCCTGAGATCTTTAATTTAATATCCTTCACATTCTTTCAAGTCTTTAAGACCGAGGAAGTAGCTTTTGAACCTAACGACCTTGATTGGTTGGGAGTGGGTGACGGGAGGAGAGAGGGGAAATGAGATTAGGAGATTGCCGAATAACATTCCATGTCGCAATAATCATGGTTTTTAGATGATTAGCTCGGGCCCAAGTATTAACTCTGCCTTGAGTTTAAGACCCCGGACCGCGAGAATTGGCTGAGTGAGAACGGAGGCGGGAATGTGGAAAGGTTGGGCTGGTTTAAGGAAGGGGTTGCCAATTTTAACGGTCTCTGCAGAAGTTGACGTCCCCTCGTTACTTTTGCTGCCGTGGAACCCCGGAGGGGAAGGGATCCTTCGTCTCCCTTGGACGCGGGATCATCGCCTTCATCATCATCATCGTCTCTCGGAGCTAATAATATCCCGACGACCCGAGGAATTCTTATCGTTAAAAGAGAAAATGGCTTTTGTGCGGGATGGTGGAAAACTACGCGTCGCGGAACATCGGAAATGCCATGCAGAAATAATGCTCTGAGGTAAGAAAAAGGGGGCTCAGCGGACGGAATCAGGACATTAAAAAAAATTAATTTCCGTCACAACTCAAGAAGAGAAAGATAGAGCCAGCATAACCACCACGGCGACCACGGTCACGGCACTTTTCCCTCTCCAAGGAGGAGAGGGAGAAATATTCCAGAAAAATGTTTTTTTTCTCTCTGGAGGTCATTAAAATTTATCTTTTTGCCTCTTTTTTAAATATTTTTACGAGAAAGGAAAATGTTGTTAACATTCGAGAGACCGGGGGTTTGCGGGAGAGCATGGCGGTCGTATTCCTTAATATATTCACGGGTGACGCGGGGACCGTCTTTTTAACGCGGCAGCCATGCAGACCGATCGCGCACTCCATAATGCTTCCCTCTCCGTTCGACTCCTTTTCGAGACTCTTCCGATGAAAGCAGTGAATTTTGGGAGCACGTGGCATCCGTGGTGCACATGGGGGGGTTATAAAACGTGCAGGATAATAATATAGTTCCGCAGTCTGCACCGTTGCGCACGAAGATGCCTCTATCCACATTCCTTTTATTCCCCTCTTTAAGCACCCCGGCCCTTTCACCTCTCACCCTCCCATTATTTACTCACCCCCTCCTACCCCCAAACACATCGCTCCATTCCCTTCTCCCTCCACGAAAACCTCGCGCTCATCGCTCTTCGCTTGTTATAATCCCACTCGCGAGAACACGCTATCTCACACGCACACACCTATACGCGCTCGGCCCCTCTCTCTTCCCTCCCCCACTCTTCGCACATCCCTTCCCCTCTGATCCACACCCAGGCCCTTTTCGCACATCGCATCCAAAAACCCCGCTCCCTCCTCGCCTCTTCCATCCTCCCTCCCCGCAACCTCCTCGGGCCTTCCACCTTCGTTCGTTGGCACTCGCAAAATGGATTCGACGTTTGCCTCGGGGAATACTCGGTGTTATCCAACTCCCGAATTCACTGCAGCTGCTCCCGCAAATGATGGCGAGAAATTGAGAGGAACGGTGGAGAGGGAGAGATAGGGGTGGGGGTTGGAGAAAAGGGTTCATGGGTGGGAAGAGTGGATAGGCGAGGGAGAGGGTGTGTGCGTGTGTAAGAGGGCAAGAGAGAAGGGGAGGGAGAGAGAAAGAGATATGGAGAGGTCGACATATGGCTCCTTGGGAGGGGAAGAACATCTGGGAAAGACGATGAGGGATTTTATCAGTGGGAGCGAATGAAGCGAGGGAGGTGGGGAGGAAAAAATGACGAGCAGAAAGGGAGAGATAGAGAGGCAACGGAAGGCAAGAGAGTGAGAGAGTAATGTCAGAACGAGGAGGAAAAGAAGGGTTGTGGGTGGGGCTAGGAGAGGTACGTGTGGTTTGGAGGAAGATAAACCGAGCCGCGTGAACGGGCGGGGGGTGTGAGAAGAGGGGCATTCCAAAAGGTAGGAATGGAATAGGTGGGTAGCTGAGCGAAGGAAATTGGAGGAGGTGGTGAGGGAGGAAGGGTGGAAGGCTGGGAGGTGGCTCGGGAGGAGAGGAGGACAGTTGAGCTTGGTGGATTTGAAGATTAAAAAGTTTAAAGGAGGAGAATCAGGATCGGAGAGAAAAGATGAGGCTCAGCAAAAGGGAATAAAAACTTCTTTTAGGTTCCAATAAAATAGTTTTCAGAATCTAAACTTAGGTGGATGCAGTGATACATGCAGAAGAATTCCTAAAATATTTCGTCATTCGCTTCAACTATTGAAATGTGGGGGGGGGGGAAATCAAACTAAACTCGGCAAAGTTCTAAAATTCCGAAAAAACTTCTCTCTACTTTTCGTCATTCCGTCCAATGCCTATTCCTTTCCTCCCACCACCTCCCTTGCCTGACTTTCTTCCCTCTATCGCGGCTTTCTACATTATATCATCGATTAGAACGCTCTGCCTCCACCTCAGAAAATGCGAGAGATGCCGCTACAGTAACTTTTAACAGAGTCATCCGATAACATGCATTTCAATGCAACAATTTCAGAGTGTAAAAATCATTTGCCTTGACCGGGACTAATAAAATGATTTTTGTACTCTGAAACTGTTGCATCCTTTGTATTTGTCCAAATAATCCTACTTCCCCATCTACCACGCCCATAGGTAATTGTTTGCGTCATGATATTCCCTTCATTATGAGACGAGCTCTTTGCAGTTTGAATACAATGCACTTCAATATCCCTCACCAGCCAGTTAAAAACTCTTCATTTAAAAAACCACTTCCTTCTTCCGTAAGTGTCTACTGTAGCATCTTACATGACACTAAACTATAGGGTATAGCTGAATGTGCACCTGTGGCTGAATTAAGTTTCGAAATCCGGGAGAGACAACGCATTGCAATTTTAACCCAAAAATAAACAGAAGTTTGCGCCACGGAAAATGTAGTGTTTCACACGCATTTCAACTACGACGGATGGGTTACTTTTCGGATTCTCCGCATATTCAGACATTTTCATCAATCCAAAACTGACGAGAGGAATGCATTTTAGGGAAAATTTGAGATGTGGGCACTGACTCAGAGAATGGCATAGATGTATGCAACCGCGGAATAGGAACGGAGGAGTAGCCGTTTCACCGGTGGGAGGAGATCTATCTCCGCGCCCGCGGGCGAGGTGAGAGCGTTTGAATGGGATAGAGATCCGCGCGGTGCGGAAAATTAGAGGCGTGAGTGAGGGCACGGGGAATAGACGGGAAATGGAACGTTTATGTGTGTGCGCGCGAGGAGAAGGGATGGAAAGTGTGGGGTGGAAAGTGTGGAGAGGGGAAGGTGCGTGGTAGAACCGGGGGTGGGAAAAATGAAATTTGAGGCATGAGATAGAACGTGGGTAGGAGGAGGCAGAGGAAATGTGAAGAAGAGAGAGAAACTGCCATATTTACATTCCGGTGTCAATCTTGCCTTTGGAGTAGTTTCATAGCACTCGAGCTTAGAGTTTTTGTAATTTTTAGCGTTGGGTATTCGACGAATAACGTGTGGCTGTAAAGGGATTGTGTAACGTTTCGTTGGATGCACGCTTGCCTCCTTGCGATTTTGGACTGGTGGAGTACTTCCTCGAGGGATAAATATTTTGTTGACAGGTTATTTTTCTATGGATTTATATTTTTCAATTCTTTGTTATTGCACATCCCGTTTTAAATGCTCGCATGAGGGATTGTAGAGGCGTTCTGGAATATAAATAAACGATCCCAGGTGCGTTCGTTTCGGGAAACATGCTGACACCGGACACGAATCCCTCTCGTACGCCTAACTGGTGGGTGGCGTGCGTCAATAGATGGTTCGCGGTCGAGCGGTTATTGCTCGCAGGTGAGAGGTGCTTTGCAAATCGTGCCGTTCGCAGGAAACGAGGAAGGATCAAAGTGTATCATTAGAAATATCCGCCTGCTCTCATTTTATCCGAAAATACCACAAATACGCTGTATTTGGCGTTATTGTTAAAGCCTGCACAAAATAACGACATCCTGTCCTGTACATGTTAGAATACTCAGATTACTGTAATCTGTATCTCAAATTTCTATTAAACGGCATGATATTAATGGGTCAAAGCAATAACCAATGTTCCGTGCTTGATGGCAACAAGCGCCCATGGAAAAGTGGTTGAATGATTAAAAAATTAAATGATAGAAGGACGTATCTAAATGTGAAAAACATCGATTGATTTTCGTTAACAGCCCTGCGAATTTTTGCTGTTCAAACTCTTGGGCATAAATATTTTCTTTCAGTCAAAATGGTGGCCGTAATAAAAATTCATTTCTTATCACGATATTTTTATCAATAAAATCCAAGAGCACGCAGAAGAAACAACCAGTTTCGGTTCCTTAAATATTATGTTGCCAAGAATAAAATGTCAATGATATTCTTAAAAAATGATGATTAGTTCAGCAGTAGATGTCCCATTGAGTCATCATTAACCCGAAAAATATCTAAATTAAGTAATAACCTAGTTCTTACAACTAAGAAAACATTCACCCGTAAGTCAAGAGAAAAGAAATTTTAAAAGTTATATATTCTGATGGAATTTAACATCAAAGTGCGTAAGGCTAGTAATTTAAAATGACTTAGTCAAATGGAGAAACTATTATCATTCTTTAGCGAAATGAAATAATGGTCACCTAGGAGACAAGCGCTCGCAAATTATACAAATGCGGATCAGAAAAGGCCACTTTTGGAATTAAATTCTCGGTGAAAAGAATTGAACCCCTCTGAACTTAAACAGCTGAGGTTTTCTTTTTCCTGTACATTTTTTTTAATCCCTGATGTTACAGGAGAGTTTTACGAGGAAATTTTGAATACTATAGAAACTATAATCTTCTTCCAAATTTCTGCTGAAAAACGTGCCATCCGCTGTAAGGCGTGAAGCTCTTAAGCTCTTTAGTTTAGCAAAGCTTTTAAAACATTTTAGATCCAATTCAATGTAGCTAGTGAAATGCGCCTGGGTTCCAGACTACCGAATTTGAGTGCTCACAGAAGCACGCAGCTAGCACTCCTATTCATAATCGCTTTCTTGTCCCTATTTGGTAGAATTTCCAAACAAATGTGAGTAATATTAGGGAAAATTAATTCAATTTCCATTTATCGATACCTTTAAATTTATATTTACAGTAATCCAGTGATTTTGCACCACCTCACTACTGCGGCTAGAGCCTTTTAATTAAAGTTAAAAAAAAACAGGGTCTATATATGAGTTTTAATACTTCAACCATTCCATGAATTTAAATTTATTAAAGGTTCACTGGTCGGTCTCTTTTACCTTCAGCCTCTTTGTACTATATGGCATAAAAGTGCTGGAAAACGTTTC
>CM073768.1:104473567-104535070 GCA_037158775.1 Hetaerina titia
TTCAACTTGAGCGCAATCCGCTGGGGGACGGGAGTTAGGGAAAGGAGACTCCGTCCGCCATCGTGCCAGGCCTGTCACCGGGAGGGGTGGTTTGGCAGTGAAGTTGCCGGCGAGCTGAATAAACAAGAGGGATCCGTGCGTCAAGAGAACGTTCATGCGTCACCGTCGGCGGTCAGTACATTGGCCTTGATTCCATTACGCCTTCGAGCTATTCTCGAGGGAAAAAAGAATAGTATTGTGGTCGCTGTTCGTATTCATACTTGGAGACAGAAGAACCTTGGGTGAGAATGGAGGATAACGTGCCCGCTAGTAAAATAATTACTTACTTTTTTATCGCAAAGGTCGATTAATTAATGGATTTAAAGATTCAGTTTTACTTGTGCACAATTCACAATATTATTACGTCCACCATCAGTGAAACACCTGCAAAGGATTCTTATAACAATATCGTACGTTACTGCTAACTGCCAAGTGACAACGGTTATTTGATTCACCTATCCCTCATGTCCGTCTCAATACTCACCTCCATTTATTGGAAACTTTTAAGCTTCTGCTTCTAATTAGTTGTGTGCAAATCACGACGTATATTTTGTAAACTTCAACACTAAATCTTGACCTCTAACCAAGCCATTGATAGGGTTTGAGGAAAAATGATAATTTATTTGAATTACTTAAATGAATTGATTCATATAAGAGGGTAATTTGAAAAGTTCTCGAAACAGAATAGAAAACTTGTAAAAATACTCGTAGATGAAAAAATACCACGAGAAACCTATTTGAATAATCAGAAGATATATTTAAATAAAAGAGAGCTATGTGATAGGCTATGTAAATGACGCATGACGCATGGATTTAACTCGAGGTGAAATACAAAATAACGGCTATTTTAATTTTTTTCTACGTTCACGTTTCAATTCAATTTTTGTGTCGATTCCTGGGTTATGTTCGATCTAAAGTGAAATGACACTTTCAATATTTGCCCTCATCGGGATTTATTTTTATTTTCAAATATTTTTGTTTCCCAACTCAAAAATAAGAAAGTCTTTTAGATGGAGGTCCAAAAATGTTTCGATTTATTGGAATTTTCCTGACCCAAGTTACCCACTGTGTGTGTGGAAATGAAAATATGTGTGGTGATCTGGGGGCTCAAGGAATTTAAACGCGACTTGAAAAAACGAAAATTAACTATGGGCGAAGTTTCATGACCGTCAGTATGTGAAATAATAGACTTGTATATATTTTTCCATCTGAAAAAAATAATCAATGGGAGGTGTAACCTATTTTCCGGGTTCCAGCGAGAAATGCTACAGCCATATGCCGCGAGAGCATTTATTTTTACTCTAGGTTTCGATCCCGATTGAGAAACTTATGTTATAGTCGCGAAGCAAGTGGATGTGTTGGTTGGGTTAAGTGCCGACGTGCAGTGAATTGATGTAGCATGTTGTGTGTGTAGCTCTAATTCTACTTTCCACGGTTCGGTCAAAGCTTTAAAGTTGGAAAAGAAGTCGGGGAAATGACTGTGGGCAAGGAGAGAGTAAGCCAAATTAGGAGGCCAATGATTTTTTTATCTTTAGGAATCCTTATTCCGGGAAAATACACTAACTCCATTCGTTTCTTCTCTTGGTCCTTGTACCCAATTGCCACGATTTCTTCGTCACTCCAACGGAACAAAAAACAAACGAACTTACTCAAAAAAAGTAATCAATTCATCCATGTACACTCTTCAGGTCTACTATGATTTCTAACTTTTACAATCGTCTAAGAATGGATGTTGCTATGTCTCACAATATTTGTCATTTATAGATATAAAATTGCATTTAAAACTGCCAATATTTCAAATGCGCAGACCTCCATAAACAAATTTTTTCCTTCTTCGTTTCTAACGGTACGTACATTGCCCATGATAAATTATTTTTAGAACGAATTCATAGGTGAAATGCTGCTTTTCTCAATTTAAATAAATTTTTTTGTTTGAAATGAAAAGTTTGAAATGATTTTCGTTGTACGAGACAGTATCTCGTATGTGCAACACCATCTCGTGAATTTGTGTACACTGAATTTGTATAGTGACGTAGTAATTGCTAAATTTTTCTCAACGTAGGGCAATAAATAAATAGAAATATTCTGAATACATACACATTTGGCTCATGATTTCACAAACAATCAAGTCCGCTTACTACCTGAACTGCACTTAAGGCACGCGAGTGGTTGGAAATCGATTGGGTCAGTAGACAAAATATGAAAAATTAACATATCTTGGACATTATTATGATAGCAGCGAAAGATAGATGAGGAGGCACCGCGGTCGTAATTTAGCACGAATAAAGACATTTATCCATCCATCCTTCTTCCCATGACGTCCGTCTCTTTTCTTTGAGGAAAAGAAGAACTTCCCTGCTTTCATTGCTTCCTCCCTCTTCTTCCTCCATCCCATTCCACATCACGCTTCCTCCCTCTCAAACCTCTCCACCTACTCTTTGCAGACACACGCACTCACCATAAACAGGCACATACACGCGCACGCACCCCCTCTCTCTACCGCTGGGTCTCCCTCCACGTCCACTCCCTTTTGCGCTCGCGACTCCCATCCCACGAAACCTCACCCTATCCATCTCATCTCATCCACAACAGGGTCTTAACGCCAAAAAATTGCCCCGGAGAAGGGAAGAAAAAAGTGGAAGAACGCCTCGCGCGGAACGCTCCTTCACTGTCTCACTGTGCCAAGGAAGGCTTTTTGCTCGGCGCGAGGGAGAAAGGAAACGAATGAGAGAGCAAGAGAGATGGAGAGAGGCTTTGAGGTGGGAAAGGAAATTAGGGCGGGAGGAGGTCAGCGGGGAGATAGGATGGGGGAGACGAGGAACTTGAGGCGCACAGATGGAGTGGGACGGAGTTCAAAAGGGGGAAAAAGGGAGGAAGAAGGCGAAGGAGGGAGAACGGGGCAGAGCTAGGTAGAGGGAGGCGGCCTAAGGGTGAACACGGGGAAGGCGTAGACGCGCGGGCAGACAAACGTCTCCACGAGGGATCGTGAAGCCAAGGAACTCTCCGCGTTTTACATCCAGGCGGGGAATAGGGCGCTAAATCATTTTCGGCTCCGAGTGAGGGTGAGGGGGGAGGAATAAAAGAAAATTTATAATCCCCATGCTGTAGAGAGACCAAAACGAAACCGGAGCTTTCTTACGCGCGCCACCTGAATCCGACGGCGTAAAATGGAGTCTATTTCTACGCCTGACATCACGTGAATAGTAAATGCCCCCCACGAGGTAATTGGTGACGCGCGGAGGACGTTATTAATCGTGAATATTTTCGCAGAAAGGTCGGAAACATTCTGTGGACAAATCTCTTTCGCTCAAAGTGGGGACGTGCTCGGAAAAATCATCTTGCGCTTCACTTACATACGACGTTACGTTATGCGGCTGCTACAAGCCCAAGCCTGTCACTATGTTGCAGAAGATTTCACATAAGCAATTTCTAAACCGTTACTTACTTTAAGAGCTACTGGGAAAGCATACAAATTACCACAAAATTTGAGAGGATGGCGTTGTGGTCTGGCGCGTAGATTAATTACCCTGGCTTTTGACTGTTAGAATCTGGGACTCAAATCTAGATGATCCTTTGGAGACCCTAAATGAAATGGATACTCAGGTTGAGTGATTTTCTTGGTAACAGATTTACCTTTACAAGAATGGGAGGCACAGGAATAGTAATTTCTGAATATATTTTCAAGTCCAGTCGTAGTAAGTATGATCTTACGTGTATCTAAAGCGTTATTTAATAATCTAGCTGGCGTTTTGTTTGGTTATAGTGTTTTTCTAAAATATTAGCAATCTAAAGATAAGAGAAAAATACGTGTATCATCAATACGAAGCTGCTAACGATTCTGTAGGCATTCACGGACGTTCATCAATATACGTTAAGACGTCAGTAATCAGGAGTATGACCAAGGATAATCACGTCCCTTGATGAGGAAACAGTAGTGCCGAGATTATTATTTGTAGGAAAAGCAAACATTTTGGGGATGTGAAAATGATAAATTAGCAAGGAAATACAGGAGTTATTGGTGAACAAAGACACGTTGTAGCCTTACCTCTAGATGATGAATCAATAAATTTATCAAAGCGAAGATATTAAGAAAATGAAACCTAAAAGGTAAACATACAGGTACCTAAAGGTAAACATACACCTGTATATAGTGATGAAGTTGTCATAGATATATCAATTGATATACACACAGAAATAGACACAACCACACAAATAGAGACACATAATCACATGTCGATGGGACAAATAAATTATACCAATAGAGATTTGCACAGAACTGTTATGAAATAGACCAGAGATAGATTTGAGCTGACATTTGTCTGAATAAAAGATCCAATACACTAAAATAATTAACATCTGTATTTTTTTAGCATTAAATGGGTTATTAAGCACGAAGATTTTTTCCTAACCGTTCGCAAGCTGATTTTAACTTTCCAGAATCGAGATTTAAAAGACAAAAAAACAAGTAAGGATTTCTTACGAAAATCAATACATAGACAGGAACACGGGATGGAAATCCAAAGCAGGACAAGATGGGATGAGGGAGGAGGATTGTAGAGAGAGGAGGTGCGCGATAGGGAGATTGAAGATATCTTTCATTGGGACAAAATGGTGGCAAATGCGAGCCCTCCCCCCCCCCCCAATTGATCGCAGACTTCATTCCTTTTGACCAATTTCGCGAGAGAGGATGGTAATGCGATAATTAATCCGAAGGTGGGGATTTCTACTCGTCGCTCAGAGTGAAGATGGCAGATAGGCTGTGGGAGGTACGCGACTGCTGAGGTTAATGCCGTAGAGAATTCGCGCCAGGTTGGGATCCATGGTGAGCGGACACACAATTTAGGATCCACAAAGGCCTAGTCTTTAACGAGAGGCTTCACGGGGATCCTGATTTGATGTCCCATGGCTGGAGTGATTGTTATTTGTTTGGCGTGACGATCGATTAAGAAACAAGATACCACTGCATCCGCCAGCGTCGATAATCGAACCCCGACACAGCGTGGGAAGATAATGCACTAGCCACAAATGTCAATTATCTAATCCGACACTCTTACGAATTTTTCTATCGCGTCGTTCAACTCCTCATAAAGTTTAAATAAATCCGTTGTCCGGAATACTCACTTCAAATACGTTAATCTATTCTTCTAAGAACGTTTAACAACGGGGATGGTTAGTATATACTATGTGTAGAGGAAGCGGAAAAATAGATCTTTTACTATTTTATAACCGAGTCTCTTAAAATAATATGTTTATAAAAATACATACATTTATATATATATATATGCATATATATATATATATATATATATATATATATATATATATATATATATATATATATATATATATATATAGGCTGCAACACACAATATGAGAACACATACCTGTAAAAGGAACACTCACACGTTATTTCTTGATAATTTCGACGGAATTCTGCTCCGTCTTCCTCGGAAGATTATTAGGACTGTTTTTTATTAAATACTCCCGTGCTACTTTGAAGAAATCATCTATAGATTTATATATATATATATATATATATATACATACATATAAACACACACAATCCACGAATTGATTCAATGTAACAAGCATAGGTTGTTCCTTATTCACTTAGTTGTTGATCTCACATCAGATAAGTCTCGTCAAGCTACAGCGTACGAGGATATAGTTCCATTTAGCGTACTACGCACACCCTCAGATGATGTTTTATTTGGATAATCAGATGAGTTTTTTTTCTAACTTGGTATAAATGCAATTAAGAATAATGCTCGAACGGAAACTGCCAACTTTCGGAGAGCAGGGTAGGCATATTTTTTTGGAAAAAACGACTGGAGTTCATTACTGACGGAGTGCTTCTACGGAATTACGGATGTGGGTGATGGAGAAGGGGGGAGGGAGTGAAGAGAAGGGGTAGAGTTGAAAGATACGAGAGGAGGAAAGGAAGTGTGATTGAAATGGCGGAGACTAGAAGCGGAACACACGGACCCGCAGTCGGGGCGCCATCATATCGTGGTGAAAGTGCGACGACCATCACATTTTTCCTCCCTCCTTTTCTCCCTCCGATACTCCTCAACTCTCCACTCACTCTCGCCTAGTGTTGCCAACCGTACCCTTACTCGGTGGGAGATATTTGACAAAATAAAATTTAGTAACAATGCTAGAATTCTGGAGAGACCCGATATGAGGCTTATTTTTCCTTACGATTTTACTCAGAGAGGAATTCATCTAATATATTGAGTAATAGAACGCTATCTAAATACATTTAATTTCCGTGACAATATTTCCTTCCACAGAAAATAAGTCTAGCCGAATCGAGGAAATTAAAGAAAAAATACGCCAAATGCTTTTTTCAACATTTTAAACCATAAAATAATCATGAATTTCAATTAACAGGTATAATAATTTCCATTGAAAGATCACTTTCCGTTCATTTAAAATAACAGATATAAATGACCATGAAGAATCATCTTCCCTGATTTAGTTTCGAATTATTTCTCAACGGCTTCCAGAGTGGCAGGGCCAACTTCTCCTCATTTTATCTTCCCATGTTCCACCCGAAAGAAAATTCTTTCCATTTAGAAGAAATTATCGTTTTTTTTCCCTCCAAAACTCCAGAATTTGATATGGAAACCACGGTGAGTAACTCATCCAGCACTTATAGATTTAGCTAGAGCCTATTCTGAAATATGAATATGGAGTAAAGATTACATATTCGTTTCTCGATGCTCGGAAAAAATTTTAACAGGAAAAGTTTCTGAGGTGTATTCAAGAGGTAATATTGTGCTTAAGAATACCTACCGGAAATTTCCACTCAGGTTCCGGCTACTCTCAGGATTCAAAACTTTTGTGCTTGCCAAACTCTCCTTCCACTTCGAATACCTAATCCCTCTTTCCTCTTCCTCTTCTCAACATATAATCGATGAATTCCTTCGCCTTTTCGCCCCTCACTAAGACTGCGGCCATATTTGCGTATTCCATTTCCCTTTCTGAAAACCAAATTCCCACTCCCGCATTATTTCGACGATGACTGAAAATCCTCTGCAAGCCCTCTTATTCTTTAAAATACGCTTCCTTTCCGTTCTTTTGAGCCCTTTATCCTCCACTTCACCGTACATGATACCCTCCGAACGCGATTAAAACCTCAAGAAACCAATTATATCCCGTAAAAAGAATCTCATAAATTTTCTTATCTCGAGGTTCAGAAAAAATATTATTAAAAAATGAGCATGAACAAAATTCAACCACGAAGTATGCTACACTAGGAAGAATACAGACATATTATCTATAAATGTAACATGTTCAGAGTGTAAAAATTATTCGCCTTGACCAGGATTCGAACCAGGATCCCTCGACGTCCGTTTATCTAAAGTCTAACGATATTTATTTAAAGACATTGATCTATAATCCACCATAAGAGCACCACATTAAGTGGATGTTTGAAGGGGCCAATCGAGATTTCGATAGTCGTGTTTTGATATTTTAATGCCATTTTACTCTTCCCGCTTGGGGATGGTGAGTGAAGAAGAAAGGGAAGGAATCGGAAGGCATAGACGAAGCGTGAGCAAACGATGAAAGGAAATCCCGCATGCAAAAACATGGGACGTGATATGAAGAGTAATGTACGAGAGAGAGAGGGAATCAGCGAGTCTTACAAATATCGTTAGCTTTAGGAACACGTAGCCCAGAAAATACGCTGTGGTAGAGGGGGCAGAGTTCACTCGTAGGTGAAAGAAAAGGGATCCTGGATCGATTATTACTGTCGTGTAGGAGTGGAAGATACATATGGAAAGAGAAGTTGTGCAAAGAAGATGGGAGTGGAGGGACAACGGGGAGAGAGGGAGGGAGGGAGACGGGGGGGATGGGAAAACTTCGATATAACAGTCTGCATCATTATGATGAATTGTGAAATATCTGACATTGAAATAAATTAACTGTGTCTTTCTAAGACTTGCAATTCCGATATGAATACTTATAACATTAGTTACGCTTTCATTACCCCCTTCCTCAAATATTTGATTTTGTAAGACAGCAGATTTCCAAACACATTGCCTGCCCTATCAACTACCTCAACCAGTTGTGTGCAACTTATGGCCCTCATGTGACCAGTGAATGCTAATAGGGATTTTAAAAAATTAAATACCAGTAAGGATATCCCATGATTTCATTTTTTTGTGTTGAAATAATAAAAAAAAACTCACGTTAAAAGTTGAACTTAATGAAAAATGCATATTTTAAACTGCTTAATGATTTCTATAAATTACAACTCAAATACAAAATGCAAATTCTTTATTACGATATTTTTTATAACACTCTCTACCAGAAAATGTCAAAGAGGCAAAAAATAGCTCTCATATCGTTGACAGACAGACAAAGGTTAGGCATTACTGAGCTACATCTTCTTCGAGAGTTGTTGTAAGGGACTAATTTTGAATAAATAAATAAATATATATATATGATTGAAAGTAATAACAATAATTGCCTATGTTTATAAACACACAGACACACGTGGCTTGATGTGGTTTACAGAGAGCTGATATGGATTACAAATCACTGTATCAGCCCTGAAACTGCGTTATTCATGGTTCGCCTCCTCTATACCATTGTTTGAAATATTTCCAAAAATGCATAATTAATCGAATGAAAATCAGCATATATTTCCACTGAATACGGTTAACGCAAAATTAAACTCACATGATCCCCATCGAAATCCCCTTAACCCTTCCCGATACGAGACTCCCATCGGCTGGAGCACAAGCAAAATATACAAGGCCCACGCACTATTTTTTTCCTCGGAAAGAAATTAAGATGAGACGCTGGTATAGGGAACGGGGGGCTCTTAACATTTCAACCATCGAAAATTTATGTTTACCCGAAGAACAAATGAAAATAATTCATTACCACGAGAGAGAGAGAAAGTGTCCCCGTGTTTTTTTTTACACTCCCGCGTGCCGTGAAACTGCCCGTGAGGGAAAAGGAAGATGTAAGTGGGGCCGAGGGGGAGAAGGAGGAATAGAGGATGGGTCGAGGCAGAAGTGGGTGGATTGTGGTGAGAGTATAAGGAAGGTCACAGAGGAAGGCGGGGGGAGAGAGAGAGGGAGACGAGGTTTATGGTTGAGAGAGAGAGAATGAAAGAGGAGAAAAGAGTGGGAGACTGGGAGAGCGGGTAGCCGCAAAAAGAGCTGGCCGCGCCGCGCTCTGGCTGACATATACAACACTCTCGTCCCCGCTCCAAGGCCTCCCACACTCCTCTCTCACCCTCGAGAGCTAACTCTTCCTCCCTCTCCTTCCCACCAACTCCACCCTCTTCCTCCCACTCTTTGCGGCGCGTATGTTTTCTGTTCGCCAACGGCTGCGAATGTCCGGCGGCGGCGGTGGTGCTCAGTGGCCCCCAAGGCGCCCGCCTGGGGCGCAGTTGTGAAAACGAATCAAAAAATCTAAGGGGCTGAGCAAACACAGAAGGAGGGATGGAGGGGGCTGGGAACCGGCATTCGCACAAAAAGATGGGGAACCTGCATTGAGGGGAGGGATGGGGATGGGAAGGGAGAGGGGGGGAGCCTAAGAGATGGTTCCCGAGGAGTGGGAGGAGGATGGAGTGTGCGAAAATGAGAGGTCCAGCGATTTCGAAAAGTTGAACGAAAAATAAATATTTTTTTCCTCCTCCCCCCTCTTTCTCTCTCTCTCTCTCTTTCCAAATCTCTCTCTACTGGGCGCCCCTCATCCCGAAAAACTCCTCTCCGTTAATTATGGGCGTTTTCATATCTTCTCATTCTCTCTCTTTTCACCCCCCACTCGCTCCCCCTCAAATACATTCCCCTCTTCGTCGCACCACCATAGCGGCTTTTTCTTTTTGCGATTTTTAAGGTTTAGCCGTACGCCCTTCATTGTCTTTTCGTAATCGATACAGGTCTTTTTTTTCGTCAGCCGAGGTATTTCACGCACCGTCAAACTGTCCCTAAACTCTTCCCTCCTCCCCAAACCCTACGCCGGTCCTCCATCCTCCGCTCCCTTTAACCCCCACAGCAGGTCCCCCGCGCGTTCGCTCCTCGGCCTTGTTCTTTTTTTTTATTAGATTTGCCTAGCTAAGCTCTTCCCTGGACCTTCCCACGGATTTATTTTCTCCTCTCAGAGACCTCCCATGGTTTTTCCTCACCCCTCTGTTTATGTGTGCGTTTTTCCCCAGCGTTTTCCGTTATTTTTTTCCGCCGTTCATGGCGGTGGCTTTGCGCGCTTCTTATGTGGCGTGTATTAATACCTCTCCACCTTCCGTGTCCATACGGCCTTTCGGTCGCCGGCCGTCGAATATGGTATTTCCGAGTTCGTGGAAATAGAAAAAAAATCAAAGAAAATTGGCAGGATTTTGCGGAATTCGGCGCATGGGAGGTTCACGGCATAATTCCAACGGGAAAGATTTCCTAGAATTGGCCATCTCCTCGTAGGGAATGAATGTGAAAATGAGATGAAAAAAAATAAGCGCTTCTTTCCTTTGGTTCTTATTTTCGGCCATTAGAGAGAGAGAGAGAGAGAGAGAGAGAGAGAGAGAGAGAGAGAGAGAGAGAGAGAGAGAGAGAGAGAGAGAGAGAGAGAGAGAGAGAGAGCGATGGAGAGGCAGAGCTTGACAAATCTGGATGTGGTTACTGAATTTTTTAACGCCACAAAGGTTCTTATGCTAGCCTCATTGATTGCACCCGAGTGCGACATCTATACTTTTGACACTGACTGATTCCCTCAAACAGCCAGGGTTGATTCGCCTCAGAAAAGAAGCGCTGTTTCCTCTTATCTTTTCGTTGGGCCTCTGACGCCATGATGTCACAGAGCGGAAAATTAAATAATTCATGGGAATTTGACGCGAAAACAGGATTACTGTCACAAACACATTCAAGGCTAAGTGATTCAGACGGGCAGGTGGATGGAGGACGAAGGGGGCGATCGCCGAGTCACCTCGTAACACCGATCGTTCCCTGTAATTTGCTAAGTATTTCGCAGCCAAGGGTAATCGAAAAAAAAGCATGACTCCTTTGAAAGAGTGAAACGTTTTACTAATGTCTTTTCTCATGAAACCTTTGCATTATGACCAAATTTATGGGGTGGGGGTACATGGCCTCATAAAGGTAGGTAGAGCAAGCCAACATTCTTCCTCCCTCCCGAATGATCTCTGGCTACCTCCCTGAAGTGATTTGTCTTGATCTGAGTTTCAGGGTTTTCCAGGAACGCAACATTGATCCAAGGCAAATCTCCATTTTTTTCTGGCCACCATCATAACCCATGTAGGCGATTAAACCAGCGTGTGAGACATAACTGATAATCGGTCGTTAATCATGAAGCTCCGAAGAGCATTCCTTCTTGTGTATTGGATTCATCAGGCGAATAAAAAATATCCAGAGAGTAGTTCGGTTGTTCCCTCTGTCTGTCTTCCTCTTTCTCTTCAATCCATCTTCAAACTCTTTATCTTTACTCCTAACGCATGAACACTCTCATAATCCCTTTTCTTTGTTACCTCTCTCGAGTTCCAGGGATACAAGACTTTTCCGACACCGATATGCCACTACTCACTGTTCACTCACGCTCATCCTTAACTTCGATTACAAAGCAAACTGAGCGTGAATGTCGCAATCACAAAAACCTTTGCTGAGAAGCCTAAGAGAAGTGTTCCAGCTTGCCCCAAGCTGCTATGTCCACATTCGCATCGAGCACTTCCAGGTGTTTTTTGCTCCTCGAAAAGCCTGGTGGGAAACGATTCAAATTTAACGACCCGGCATTCAGCACACGAAAGATGAATTATGACCAAAGTTTGATTTGCTACGCTGTGCTCAATCGTGAGGAACCGGAAAAGAAATAAAGGAAAGAGTGGGAGGACTGTGATCAAAGAATTACGTGGCTAATTCTGAAAAAGTGATTGGTGCAGAGTTGATCAAGGAATAACCCCGTCATTACTCAATCCTTAAAAGTTAATTTAGAGTTTACGTAGTCGTAGAAAGAAAAACCATTTCATTTTCTGAGACCTTTCTAATTACTGTGAGATAGAAGTAATTGGAAACGGAATATATTTATTCCTACTTCTCCAAGTACCTACATGTTAGTTATTTCTGAGCAGAACGAATTTGTTTCATAAACTACTACAACTAGGAAGAAATCGCTACAGTCGAAAGCCTTTGTCATTAACAAGTTGAAGTGATTCCATTCTAAATATATCTCGAAAGCGATTTAATTTCGACTTTATCTTCACAACTTTTATTGGCCATTCCCGAAATGACTCGAAAATTAGAGATGATGGTAAAACACGATAAAAATGAAATCAGATACTGCTCTTTTGATAAAATGTCGCAAGCTTTATGAGTGTTATCGATCAAAATCAATGAGCTCTCATTTCGTTTCATTGTAATTAGTTTTGAAAAAAAATCATGCGTAAATCAAACTAATTTATCATTGCCATCATAAACAATAAATTCCCAAATAATATGACATGGCTTTTATCATTGATCCACTGAGAGATATGAGATAAAAATATTTTCTTGCAATACCTTTAACACTGATTGCATACATGTTGTCACAGAAAGGAATTCAATCGATGCTATTTTCGAGATGAATTAAATATTAGCAAAGCGTTCAATTATACTTCGGGAGACTGAAATTAAATCTTAAGTAAATTTTAATTTTTTTTGCATATTTTATAATCCAATTGTTGTGAACTCTTTAAAAATGAAATTCTGATCATTCATAGTCTATTTTTTCTCTAATAATTCCTCACACGGACTCATTTGGCTAAACATCGCAGTTACGGCCAATATTCTGAAGGCATTATAATGCTCACCATGTGTTACCTTTCTCACTACTCTTTGATTAACGCTAAAAGAGCACTTTCCGGATAATTATTAGCCACGGCCCGATTCCTTCGATTTTAATCAGCAAGGTCAGCAATGGAAATGGCAGCTCATGCATTTTAATCAATCGGAAATGAATGTAATAGGGTCGGGCGAATAAAAAAAAAATTGCAGAGTTCATGGATTGAAGCTGAAAGACACGGGGAGTCGATTTTTTTTAGGCCAGAAGAAAATGACACAGCAATGAGATCAATAATAACGTCCCTTAATGGACTCTGGGTGTGTGGGGGAGAATGGGAGGGTGAATTTTAATGTTCCTCGTTAACATTCAAAAGGGGAAACACTTTCTCGCCACTAATGATCGGCAGAATGATTCGAGTGGAAGAACATATGGGTGGCAGATGATGCTGCTGCTGCATACGATTTGCCGACGACTCCTACTCCATCCCTTCCCGACGGCATCCGTTTAATTACGCCTCTCGCCCATCCCAAACCTTACCCCCCTCCTCCCCCAAACCCAGCCGTCTTCCTTCCTCCTCGGCACGTGGCAAACCTGGACCGCGATCCTTGATGAGGGAGGACAGACATGGATACCGGCTGTTTTAGCGCGACGGCGAACGCCTCATGTTATACAATATTGCGACGGAGCACACCCGCCCGCCTCTTCCTTCACCCATCCTCTCCGCTGTCAACGTCACAACGCGGTTTTCAAAAGGGCTCCGACCCGCCCCGCCACCCTCACTCCCATCTTACAGTTTTCCCGTCACGGATCCGTCAGTGCACGCTGCGCGTTGTTTCGCATCGACGATTAATTATTTTCATCGTTTCTTCTGCTCGGCCGTCTGACCGTCTTGTTTCTTCAGCCTCGGTCATAGTCGCCGTCCCTCCGTCTATTCTTTCTCTCTAGGAAAGCGCCCTTCATCGAGAGCGACAGGGTTTCACGTCGGCGAAACTGAGGGGACATTTAAGTTTAGGCCGGTTTACGTGACGAATGATCCGCGCATGATTTCGCGAACGAAATGCTCATCGTGTAAAGCATTCAATAACGCCCGAATTGAAAACCGCGTCGGTTGAAGGTTGGCATGAAATGTGAACACGTTTTCTTTCCCGAGCACAAATCCATTCAAAATCATATCGTACCGGGACCATATGCCACGCAAAGGAGCGCATCAATACACGGATAATACGCATTGGTAAATGCGTCCAGAAAAGTGTCTTTTTCGTCCCGTTTCTCAAAACTGCAAGTTATTTTACGTGTCCTTAATGTCTGCTGTTGGTAATATACGTAGAATGCAGTAATAGTTACTTTTTCAAATTTCGTAGAATACAAATTTTAAATTTCTATTTTAATTACAAGACTGTTTTTAGAGGACTTGCAAATCAAATGTCCTTGAGAGAGGATGCCTGCTTTGAGATTAGGGCACATGGTTGTAGAAATTGATTATAATTTTGGGGAAGTTTTTAATTTGCTATGACCATTGTTGATAAGAAAATAAACTTCGATCATACCGACCGTAGATATTTTGCTTCGTAAGTAATACGTCTAAATAAATCAAAGGATACTGGCAACGGAATGATTTTTCGAACGACAAGGATGATTAATAGATTCTTAAAGTGACACCAATTATTCAATGGGATTGAAAAAGCTATGATAGTTTGAAAAATGATGAATGTTTCCGACGGCGTTATTCTTAGTAGCAGCTCACTTGAATGCCAAATAATTACGCGACCTGGTTCTCAAATGCGCAGAGAAGAGAGGAAGATCGTTCTCTCATACCACTGACTATGTCGCGCTCAAGTTCTTCCTTAGCACAGAATTCTGTGTTTAGGCCTGATAACGAGGCGATAATGAATACAGTTTTTAATGCGGAACCTCTCGGGAAGTTGGAGTTATCTTTCACTATCAATATTCTTACCTTATCTGTTACACTGTTAGGGTTTTTTTTAAATAATTGAGTATCATTTATGCTTTTAATCTGGTTGTTATGATGAGCAATCGTTTCAAATTTTTCTCCCCCACATGTCTGGATAATACTTCTCCGTCTGATTTGCTGTACTTAAGTATGTGCAGTCATCTGCCGGACCGGGGGCTAAGATATATATTTTTTTGGATTAAAAAATATCAAACCTCCTACTCGCTTCAGGTGCGGTCCATTTTCGGTTTCAATCCCATGTTTATAGTTGCACGTTGAACGATCACGTTGCTTTCTAGTCGGATACCAGCTGGAACTCTCATTTTTGAAAAAAATGCGACTGAACTTTTTTCCATCTATGATGGAGCTTAGTCTTTTCACCCTCAGCTTATGAGAAAACGCTTGATCGTGGAAAACCGAATTCATATTGCTCAGAATTGTTTATCGATCAAATTTAGTAACACATTACTTTGCTTGCCTCCGAAGGAACCAGTTCATAGTTTTGGCCAAAATCCATCTCCGCGGAGGTTGAGAAACCCTTCTACACTCAGAGGGTGAGGTATTTTGTCATAGGGAATTGTGCACAATATTGACAAAAAAAGTGTCACAGTGAAAGAATACACTTAATACTTCAGTACATAGGCTCGGTAACAATAATTTCCAAGAAATCGTCAATAAATATTAACAGCCGCAGGAGTAGCATTTTGATTTCCCTAGCAAATTATGAAGGAGTAATGTGCGGTACACAAGGCTAAACGATTGTCTTTATCCCATTGGAGAATATGGCTTTCCCATCCGTGCTTTAATTTGGTAGTCAATAAAACCTTAAAAGCATTTGCATTGTAATCGTTTTCCAATACTAGGGAAATAATAATTTCTAATTTATTCCGTTCCAACTTTTTGCGGAATCCTGATGCGACCCTATTCTCCGTATGAAATAGCTGGGTCTGGCCATGATGCTTCGGTAATTTTATTCCGAAAATAACAAAAAATTCTCTACGGTTTTTTGCCTCTAAAAAACAATAAAAATATGAATATATTGGCAACATTAAGGGTGAATTAAATTCACACTAATTTTTAATTGCGCACTTGACATAATAGGTAAGTATCTTACTCAGTTCACAAAGATTCATTCAAGATAATTAAAAAAAACATAGTACACAGTTCGAGGGAAATTTCATCCTAATGCGTACGAGGCCATATCAGACTATGGCTGTATAAGAATGGGGTGCTAATTTGAAAGTAATTGTGTCAATGGTGTTCTAGGGTTCCATTAAAACAATGGTAAATAGTTATCGTGTGAGAGAGTATATTTGGTAACATTCCGGATTGTATAACTCAATTGAGGGGGAAATATTTGATGGAGTTTATGTCGAACGCGAAGATATTGATAACAAAACTCGATTCTGTGCCCGCCTCGTTCTGTATGTCCACATTTGGAGCGAATAAACCCATGGAGACTGCCTAGTTGCGGAAGGTTCTAGAAAAAAACCTCTCTGTCGATGAATGAATCCCACGGATACGAGTACCCTTATTCCGGGAGAATCTGATTTGTGATCGCCATGGAACACCTCCCTGAGCGACGGTGGGAAAAAAGGAAAGGGCGGAGAAACGAAATTAATTAGGGACGGCGACTCGAGCTGAAAAAAAATCCGGCAGGCGCCGCGGCAGACTCTTTTATTCATCTCTTTTGATCACTTATTTATTTCGCTTGCGCAATTTGCTAGCGCGTATCCGTAATGGGCGCGAGGATTCCGTCGTGTGTGAATTTAACGAACCCGGACGAATCGCTCCGTTCCCCCGTCCCTCCCATCCCCCAATCGCTCTCTCCCTCCCTCACTCCGCCTCGTTCACCCACAAACACACACACACCCGCGCACACGCATACACACACACACACACATACACGCGGAGTTGCTTCTCTCCTCCTCCCAGCCCACTTTTCCATTTCTCCCTCGGCCGTAAATTCTTAATCAACCGCCGTTTGGAAGACGAGAATCCTCATGTCTCTCTCTTCCTGCTTCGGGAGGAGACGAGAGAAGACCCCGCTTCCCTTACAGCTGCCACCACCGCCCACCTGACTGCCTACCTCGTCTCCTTGGCCGACGCGTGGCGAAGCTAGTTTTCTTGCCTGACAGCGGTATGCCGGTTCCTCCGTTTGATTACGTGCATAATAAATTGCGGTGCGGACGGGACGAAACGCCTTTTCGCGGTTGATGGAGGCAAAACATACGGCGTGTGAGTGGGAGTGGGAGCGGGTGGAGGTGGAATGGGTGGAAATTCGTGCGGCTTAAATCATTCATTCACTCTGACTGAGCTCCTAGAGCTTTGAGTCGACGAGCCCGGCGTATTATTCCGCGTCCGGCGTGACGGTGGCAGAGTCAAGAGTTTTTGTGCGTGCCGTGATATACTCACTCTTTTCCTTCCTTCCCCTCCGCTGGAGACAATCTCAATTAAGAGGGGATCGCCGACGATTAAACAAATGTTTTAGAGTTCCAGCGCAGATGAGCTACGTGAAAGCTAACGGATCTAATGCAGTAGATTAGCAAACCAGGGATGAGGATAACGTGATGTGTGAAGTCGCGGGATAAGCGCGCCAAAAACACCGCGCAGGGGAGAAGATTACTACGAGAGACAAGCTTGCTTTTTTCCTCCGAGAACAAATGTAACATGATTACGCCTAACGAATATACAATGTTAGTTGGACGAAGTGGACCTCTCGCGGAAATTTTCATCCAAGTTCACATCTGAAAAATCAGGAACTGCACTCACCCGATTACTTGAAAAATGAGGTCGTCGGGCAAAAACAGCGTATTATTCTCGAAAAGTGTTCCACCAACTTCCATGGCTTTCCACGCTGAGGTATTATTTTTTTTTGAGTCACTCACGTTTCCGGCGAAATAAAAAGAGGACCCATGCGTCGCCAGCACAGGAGAATGATAAATTAAGGCTTTCGTGATGTGTGGTACTGCGTTCCATAAAAACAACTCGGCGCAAAAAGGAAGGGCATAAGGACTTAATATAGTCCCATTTATGTGAAGGGAGAATTTTAAGCAATATTATGAAAACACATTAGGCTGTAAAGAGCGGGATGGGAGGGTGGGGAAGAAAGAGGGAGAGGAAAAAGGGAAAGGATAGCGAGGGAGAGGATGGAAACGCCTTGAAAAGGTAATCGCTCTTGTCAGACACTCAAGAGAGAGTTTTAAAAAGTGTCGAGGGAATACGTGTCCGATCGAAAATTGGTTTAGACTCCGGGGAAGGGCGACATTGGAGACAGGAAGAGCTTGCTGGTATCGCTCGCGCGGTGGATGAAAAGGCAATCGTGGATGGCTAAGCATGGTCGCCTCCACTCCTCTCTGAAGGGGGATGGGGGAATTTTGCACTTTCACCGAAGGAAAGAGATTGATGGGGGCCCTCGTTTAGTCTGCTTCTCCACCCGGGGTGCGTATCGCTCTTTGCATTTTGGCCACCATGATTATCATAGTTGTGTCGATCGGTCGGTCGGCGAACCTGGGAGTGTTTTGCTCCGCCTGCTCCTCCTCAACAACTGTCTTCATTATTCAGTGACTCTTCCCTCCGCACCACCCATTCCATTCTCGACGTACCCGCAGAGGTCCCTCGCCGACGTCTTTCACTTTTCACCGCCCCATCTAATTATTTTCTTCTTCGGGAAACTGAAATGTAGGAGGATTTCTCCAAGTGAATACTTTCTCTTGTCCTCTTAAAGCAGTAGTGAGTGAATTTCCTAATTGTCGCTTTAGTCTCCTTTTTGGCATAACACGGTAGTTGATTCTGAGACTTCTCGTGTCCTCTACACAGCACTACAATGAGTCCATATTGATATTAAATTAAAATTCTTCTATCAGGATAACATCGAAACGACCGGAATAATATCTTAAAATTTGTTCTCACATAAATTGGAACTTATTTACTGTGGAGCAGTATGGTTACATGGAATATCTAAATTGTATGTATAAACAATTTAGTTGGAAAAGACCGAGGATTGGCTCATACTAAAGAACTTATGAGCAGAATATTTCCCAATTTAGAGAGGGTTTTAAATCATTCAATTAGTGTTTGGTGCACATCGTATTTTTCTCAAAACTACTCAGGTACTTAAGGAAGCGAGTCGGACGAATTCTTTTGTAAGTTTGCTAAAACCAAGATAAGGGATTTATGGTACTAGTGAGGATTGAGGAGCGTCATGAGGGATTCAAAAGTAACTTACTTTCATGAAAACAGTAAACCGTGTTATTAGAAGTATTTATACATATTTTGAGTTTCAAAATTCACTTCATGAGGAATCATGAGGGAGGGTTCAGAGTGTAAGTATTTATATTATTGATGCATTTATTACACTACTCTTTTATAAACTTACTTATGTTATTTTTAACCATAAATTCTCCATGGGAACATATTAGACGCCACTTTATCAGTCCCTTTAAAGGAATTAAAGTAAAATAAAAGATAAATAAATATTTGAAGTAATTCCACTCAAATAATAGTTTTCAGAGGAAAATGTTCAATTATGGGATTTTTCAATCAAGAATAATGTCAATAGAGCATGTTAATGGGAGTAAACCATGCCGACACGACCTATATTATGTAACGACCATAGACAATGATCGAGCAATTGAAAAGATACGATTTTTCTAACAGCAAATATCTGTTTTGCACTTCAATGTTTCTGAGAAGAGATATTTTCGCAAATGATATCTTTATTTAAAACTTAATGTCAAGGATTCTTTGAAAAATACGCAGTTATTGATTTCAAGTGAGGTGTGGTTCCTTTTATATATCCACCGACGAATTGTATTTATTTTCACCCTGAGCTTCATATATTTTTTTATTTCATTAGCTACTCACATATTTGCTATTCCTAAGGTCTCATTTACTTTTCAATCTTACCTTTCTCTCTTCCATAAAATATCTTATTCTGCACACCACTTCTGCCTTTTCTATCAATCATTTTGGATACCTTCATGGAGACTGGATATAAAATTCATCCAGGTGGATAGTCTAAAATTCCGCTGCGGCAAACAGCGCCGAGATTCATGCCTTTTCGAGGACATCACAGCCTTAAACTTTCTTATCATTTTGATGGGCGTGAGCTCGGCACACCCAAAGGGCGCATTATGAATAAGAGGGGGCCAACACACGGAAAAACGGAAATGGGCCGTTCTTCCGGTATTCCGACACTCTCTCCTAATCGCCGAAGACGCAAATGTATGGTGAGCCACGGAGAGCTTTTGGGTAGGGATGAATGATCGAGAAAATGCCGACAAGGGGACTATCCCAAGCCACAAAAGTAGAGGGTTTTCATTTAGAATCGTTCCGTTGAGGTCACTTACTTGCCCACGACTTCACGCCACTTACTTCCACGCTGTTCATTCAACGGCTAAATTACCGAACTGGAAAAGGAGAGAAAAAAGGTGATAAGGCAGCAGAAGCCGCGTCCCTTTACTTACAGTCGGGAACAACTAGGCCGCAGTGCAATTTCACGTTGCGTTGCGCGGTGCGCTCACCAAGAGGATGATTTTTCTGCCGGTGAGTTTTCAATCAGGACAAACAACGCGACCCGACAGTAGTTGTGTGCGACCGCTGTGGGACGCAGATCAGCGAAACAGTTCCACCTTGTGTCGCCTTCCGAAGGAGTTAAGCGGAAAATTTCTCTCTCTCTTCCCTTTCTCCCGGGTCTAATTCCTCTCATAGATACCTACTTCACACTTTCAGGCTTCACTTCGTGGAATCGTTTGATGTTCATAGTAATTGCTCCTCTCATAGGGGTTCAAATTACCAAAGAACACCTACGCCAGTCTAACCTAGCGCTCCCTCTTGGAATTTTTCCATTGTCATTAATGTTCCATAAAAATTCCCCAGTCACCTCTCTATCCCAACCCTGTGCGGATGTCCCACCCGTCGAAGACGTCTGATTTTCTGCCATCGTATCGTGAAAACGCGGGCGAGGGGAGCGTATTTCTTTCCATCCTCCCAGTCTCTCATCCTACCTGCCCCCTTCTCTCGCGACATCCACCGCCCTGCTCCCATGGTGTATGTACTTCTGAGTGACGTCCCGCGACGCCTTTGTTATTCGTCTACGTCTGTAATCCATAGTTTCATATTTGTATCCGTGTGACGTGCGTGAGAGTTCAGAGAAAAGAGTGCCGCGACATTTTGTTTGGACAGAATTTCCACTGCACGTGTTCTCAGTCCATGAAACATAATTTAATGATTTAATCCATCTTAAAAGTTCAACGTTCAGGTTCTTAAAACAGCGACGCTCGATAACTTCAAGTCTTTGTCCTTTTCCTCAAGGCATGCGAAGGTGAGAAATTGCATCACGGGTAGGTATCATGCGAATATTCCAAAACTGCAGAAAAAATGCCAAACATCTTAAAATACCTTTGAGTTTTCAAAAATCTGCCTACACCTTCATAGTATTACAATAACCAATTCAAGAGAGTAATGGGCGCCAAAAAAAGAGAGGAAAATTTGTGAACAGGGAAGATGCATTTAAATGAGTCACTTTGTACTAAGTCCATGAATTGTGCGAGAAAGAGATGAATCCTTAAATCTGTTTGATAATACCAATAATTTTAACGTGATTGTGTGGCTCTCTGATGAAACAAGAGTTTAAGTTATGATTTCTTCGGCGTCACACGTTAAGTCACAAGATTGATATCTTTAGAATACGCATGCTCAGTATTGAATCTTCTATCGTCTCCAAGACACCTCTTCTCAGGTATTTTACTCACTTACTTGCCACTTTTAATTACTTTCTGGCAGTATTCAGTAACAGGACAGCTTTTCTCTGTATTTTCAATCCTTGAATCAGTGCCATTTAGATAGTCTCCCAAATGCTTGTAGTATATTCAGAGTGCCTAAGAAAAATAGAATTTATCCTTAATATTTGCGTCATTTTTCAAAACTAAGCGTGTCCTAAATGCTTGTTTCCACAAGTTAGCGACGAACTCACTGTCTTTCGAGATTTGTTTCCACCACGCTTGGTCTGTTGTGAAGGAGACCTCCATGTATTTTGCAATAACAGCAACGCTCGTTAGACCATCTCCGAGTTTGTCTTTCCCTTCTGATTTGAAAAAAGAGACATATCAATATCTATTTTTTAAATATATCTCCAAAACTGTACACCTCGGTATTTATTTATAAATATCGGTATCATAGGATAGAAAAGTCAAATGCCATTTTCGTTTTTTTTAAGGTTTTTCTTATCTACGCATTGAATCTACAAGGAAATACTTCCGTAAATACATACATTTTTTATATTTAGCAAGTAATTTTCTAAGGCATTTTTATTAAGGCTATAGATGGCGATATGCCTGAATTAGGAAGAATTCAGTTGTCGTACAAGGAGATAAATGATAAACTATGATAGAAAGCGAATAGGGTAAAATAAATGAACATATTTTGCAGCTTCAACATGAATATTTATTTGGCTCGACTATGGTTTCGTTGCGAGATGCAAATTGCAAATCAACACCTGAAGATGTTGCCTTGAAACGAAACCATGGTCGTGCCAAATAAATATTCATGTGGAAGCTGCAAAGTGCGTTCATTTTTTATGAAAGACTTCCACCAAATCACCCCTGAGACAGTGTCTAATAATGGGGCAAAAGATAGGTGGTGGAGGACGCAGTGCAAAGGCATGATCAGCTTACTAAGGAGGTGAAATGGGAGAACTCTACAGAAAGATGAAAGTTCTAACAGAAAGTAAGAAGGGAAAATCCGTGTACACTATTAAAGATGCGAAAGGAATATTACTAATAGTACCAAGAAAGATTGGATAGAAATGGAGATGATACATAGAGGATCTATATGGCAAAGGTATTATGGCAACAAGTTGAGAGATAGAAAGAGAATATAAAATAGATACCGATAGATTAGGACCAGGTATACTTAACTGCGAGATAGAAAGAGCAGTAGTTCCTATTCCAAAAAAGGGGAAGGCAGATGTATAGTATAAGGACTACTAGACAATTAGCTTGGTTATCACGGGGCAAAAGTGATTCTTAGGGTTATCAATAAAAGGATGAAGAGTAGCACAAACGAATACTTAGATGATGATAAGTTTGGGTTCGGGAAGGGAAGGGGTACGCGTGATGCCATAGCAGTAGCGAAGTCACTAAAAGGGAGGGACATACGAAGAATAAATTCAGGACGTATTTGTCTATTTCGTAGAATTCAAGAAAGTGTTTGATAAAGTTACATGGGTGGAATTAATGAATGTATTACAGAAAATAGGAGTAGTTTTAAGGAATTGGAGACATTTTCGCAAACTTTACCTGTCACGGATTACACAAGTGCCAGTGGTGGATGGAGAGTCGGAATGGGCAGTGATGGGGAAGAGGAGTAAGACAGGGGCATCCATTATTAACCGTGCTTAACAACTTTTCTGTGGTGGAAACGATAAAAACGGCATTGGCGGAACTGGATATAGAGAGGAAAGACAGGTGGGAATTCATAAAATAATTTAGGTTTGTGAATGATGAAGCTCATGAAGAAAATATCATGAAAATAAGCGTAATGGGTATTGGATGAAAATAAATGTAAAAAAAAACAAAGATTACGAAGGATTTCGAGAAAGAAGAAAGCTATTTTAAACATTAAAATAGGTGGGAAAAATGAAATATAAAGACAGGAAGTACAGTAGGTGGAACATATTACATATGTTGGACATATGCATTCTGGTCGCAGATGGACACAGTAGTTAACACATAAGAAAAATTACGTGATACTAAGAAGCTTTCACAATAAGGAGGGCATTTAATGGCGTTGTGCAAAGAGAAGTAAGTACACATTCAAATGGTGTAGTACGGTTTGGACTCTTGGCTGTTGAAGCAATATTGGAGGCAATCCAGATATGGGAGTGGAAAAAAACGCAAAAGGTAAAATCCATGGATAGGAAATCAACCGAAAAAGTCTTAGGCATGATGGGGGAGGAGAGAACGTTTTTGGGAAAAATAAAAAAAATAGGCAGGAAATATGGATATAGGGTAGTTTGATTAGTGATGAAATACTAAAGACTAAGATATAAGGGAGGGCTTGACAATGTTTGGAATGCTAAAATCTGTGAGAGAGGAAAGGACTTAAGACAAGCGAGATTGGGGTAGGAAAGAGATATTGGACGGAATGAAGGGAGATAGAATTGATGCGGAAGGATGTACCTATAAAGCTGTGTGACAGATGGTATCTTATTATGCGAGACTAAAAAATGTAGGAGTGTGCCATCTATGTCGATTAAAAACCTATCTTCTGCATTAAACTACCAAATTTTAAAATGACTGCGATTTAAATGCAAGGAATAAGAACTTCCTAAGCGTTTGGAAATGGAGATTATGAAGTTGACGGGCACCTTGAATGTATTTTGTTTTACACCCCGCATGTGACTGATCATAAGGGACTCTTTTTGGACGTGTACTTGGGGGGCGAGAGAGCTAACTCCTGCGAAACACTTCGTATTCCGTTAACGGAAAAATGCGCCCGTTTGGAGTCCTATTACGCCAGCGGCAAAAATGACACGTGCTCTCCGCTGAGTACTTCCCTTGAACTGCGAGCTTTGCAACGGGAAAAAGAATAGGTTCGAGGGTGGGCAGGGAGGAAGAGGGGAGGTGGAGGAGAAGGGGGAGTTACAGAAGGGGAGGATCGATGGTGTGAGAGGGCTCTTGGGCGATCATCGGAGTTCACTCGAGCGAAACGATGCGGGCTTTTTTTTTCCTGCGGCTTTGAAATCATTTCGAGGAGAACGGAAAAAAGTGGGGGCCAACAGGAGGTTCGTGCAGCGAAATCAATCAACAGGTGACGGACGGCTAGTGATTCCGCGATCACTCACAAGTCGTTCGAGCAGTTTGAATACAAATGTAACTATTATGGTAATACTTATTTTTTTATTCGTGCATATTATGTACGCATATATGTATATGTATGTATGTGCAGAATATATATATATATATATATATATATATACACACACATGTGCATCCTACGCGTCACCCAAACATGCGACGTTTTTTGTGATCCTCCCTCTCATGGATATGTTATGGGGAATTATCCTTTTAATCACGCGCCGTAGAGGTCCATTTACCGTCATTTTCCCTCAATTTGATTGAGTGCTCATTAAATTCAATGAATTTACGTAATGTAATGAGAAAATGTTGCCAGCTAAATTCACCCTTTATTATTTGTTATGACGAGTAATTCTGGCCGATAATAAAATCAAGTGAAAGCTAGTCTTCTACCTAGTTATTACAAGTTACAATTTATTTGTCATTATTTTCGATACAATATCAGCAGTAATTACGATAGATGAATCGTAATAACAAGATAATTCCTCATTGATATAAGTACGTTTTAAGGGCTAATAAATAAGTTCATAGCCTTAAAATCCATGCCATTTTTATATTTTCCATTAGACCAGCAAGCGCATAAATGATTATATAATAGTTAACAATGAAACTCGTCAATATGCAATGATTGCATATTTTGAAGCAATTTTTCCCAATTTTTACCGGTTGTTATATTTTTGGTTCTACTTATTTCTACAGAATTTCAGCGTTTGTAAACTTTAAAAGAGTGACAGTATTATATTGTGGTTTATTCATTAGAAGATAATTTTGTTCTCATAACATTTTAGGTATAACTTAAAAGGTCGCTAGTAATTTGTTAAACTTGGCTACCTTAATAGCAGTAAAGGGTTAGATTCTTTAGTGTAGGTTCAAAATAAGCATTTATGATTACTTTTTATGAGTAGCATGCTAGATAAGGCGAGAAAACATATTCCGTGACCGCTCAACTGCTTTGATCAGACTTAGTTGAAGTAAAGTGCTAAGACTTTCTCCATTCATTTTGACGAAACGCATAACTATCACCTTCTTACTAATGAAAAGGGAAGGATCAAAGTAAATTTTATGTTGATCAGTTCTTCATGTACACTCGTAATGAGTGTACTGTCATCTCATCTGTCGGTTTTAGTAAGGGACGACAGGGTAATTAAAGGTTTCTATAAAAAAGTATCAGGAAAAGTTATGGATAGCTTTATAGTATAGTATTTAAAATATATTTATTTCAGATGTTGCTATAATGCCTCAAAATTCGTCAAAGTAGATCCCTCAAGCGAAGACACTTTTTCCATCAACTTTTCCACGATTCGAAGGCTCCCTGGTAGGCGGATTCCGGAAGGTCCTTTAGGGCACGCGTGCAAGCTTCTTTGACGGCATTTAGGGTCCCATGGTGGTGTCCTTTGAGGGAAGATTTCACTTTTGGGAATAGGAAGCAGTCTCCTGGTGCCAAGTCGGGACTGTAAGGGGGTTGAGGAATCGTCGCGATGGTGTTTTTCGTCAGGTAGTCCCTGTAGGTTACCTTGGAGAAGGTGGGGCTGGGCGCATCGTCGAAATGCAATTTCCAATTTCCATCGATGGCTGGCCTCACCTGGTTGACTCTTCAGTCTTTTCAGCACTTCTACTTAAAAGTCATTATTCAATGTCTGCTCCTCAGATACAAATTCGTTGTAATTCACACCCATAGCGTCGAAAACAACCATGAGCATGGCTTTTATTCCGGATTTGCTCATCTGAGACTTTTTTGGACGAGGTGATGCCGCAGGGTGCCATTTGGAAATTTGTCGCTTTATTTCCGAATTGTAGTATTCATATACTCAACTTTCGTCTCTCGTGACTACGTTGTCAAAAAGACTGGGTCTTCTTCAATGAGCTGCAGAAAGTCTTCGCAAGCAGACACTCGACTCTGATTGTGGTCGTCCGTCGAGTTTAGCGCAGATCTTTCGCACAGCCAAATTTTCAGTGATAATGGTGCGCTTTATCAATGCCAATACAATCAGGCGAACGCTTGAAAAACGGTTATGAATTGAGTAATTCACGCACACTTTGCACGTTTTCGTCGGTTCTTGACGTCGACGGCCATCAAGCACGGGGCTCGTTCTCTACACCTTCTCGGCCATTTTTGAAGAACTTGTGCCACTTAAAAACTACAGTTTGACTTGCTTTCATTCTTGAGCACTTAGAAAATCATGCCCAACGTATTCGTACCCGATTTCCTCAGTCTTACCTAAAATCTAATGATTTACCGCTGTTCAATCGTTCGCTGCATTTTCCGCTTGCACTTGAGTGACTCCACAGTCCAAGTCGGAGTCTTCTGAGTGTCCAAAGTTACACACTCGACAGGCGTCCAATGAAACACGTTCCATCCTAAACGAACACTTGCAGGCGTTTGGCGATTGTTGAAGGTCAGACCATTCACCACCGAGTCTGCGTGGTGCGAGCGCGTTGCGGAGTACAGTTACGCCAGGTAAAAATTGTTCCCAATACTTTTTATACAAACCTATTATAATGGAAAAAATAAGTGTAAATATTAAGAATAACACATATTATCTACGATAAGGTACATATACTAAGGTTGATACTTATTTAAACTATGATTTTCTTCCAGCCACTCAATGTTCTTGAAAGTGGGAGTAGTTCAAAAGGAATAATTAATGAAGAAATTAATTCAGTCTTAATAAACTTCGTTGCACTTGGAAAGAAAATTTAATCTCAGAACCCAAGTATACCCCTTCATTACGCCGGACGACTCTCCGTCTTTCCACTTGACGTAGTTAGTCCATCTATCAACCAATCATCGACAAGATCCTACGTCCAAGAATGACGTACCCTCTAACTATTTCGTCCAAAACTCGTGTAACAACATGTCATCTAGGGTGGCCGAACAAGCGTCATCCCTGTCACTCCTATAATCTTACGCCATATGAACACTGCAAGGAGTTTCCCCCTCGTAGAACATCCTTAATCTTCGTTACATCTGTGATCGAAAAACACGCACCCCCTCTTTTACGTGGCAGGTATTCTTAAAGCTGAAAACACTTGTCTAAAAGAATTCTTTCTCCGCGACGTATCGCCGCCCCCCTCGCGTATTTTGGGAAGTGTTGGGAAAAAAAATCTTTCGCAACGTTTACGTTGCCCTTAATTAGCGTTGGGTGTTTCCCGTCGAAAGGAGATTATGGATGGTGAGGTTTTATTCCCGGACGTAAGCCCGGAGTGGCCCTCAAGGGGAGATTACGTGGCTCATACACGAGCGGTAAAGGAGGTTGAAAGGGGAGGGGGGGGGGGCTCGGGAGTGAGGCGGTTTGAAGGATCGAAGCGGGGACGAGAGGGGTCAGAGGAGGAGCGGAGAGTGTGTGTGAGCTCACACATCGGAGGGGAGGGAAGTTTTGAGCGGTCCCCGGGATTCGCATGGATGGAGTCTCAGGAGAGGAGGACGGTGTGAGCAAGAGACGGGAAGTGGGGATTCTCCTTCCACGTCCACCGATCCCGGATTAAGACGGTTTAATCACTCGGGCCTTCCCGTTTCCCATGTCTTAGGTTGTAATCAGCGAACGTCATGCTAAATTGTGTTCACGGGGAGGAGGAGGGTGAGCGCGATGCTTCGTCGTCTCCACATCCCGCTTACATGGACGGCGCACTTTCGCCGCGGAGGGTTTGTGTGGAGTAGAGCGGTGGGAGAGAGAGAGAGTTAAGTGGGTGCCGAGAGGGTCGGCGGTACAGGGAGCCAATGGGCAAGATGATTTCAATTTCCAAGGACGCCGCAAGCCGTCACTGTGGAGAGATGATATGAATGTTTGCCAATAACTCAGGAAAGAGGGTGGCACTTGCGGGAATCTTAATGTGAATGATGTGTGTCTTGTTGTCATAAACCGAGCTAATATTTAATGCCTCCAAAAGCCCAGCTATTCAAACAGCCTTGTCCTTATTTTCCGTTATTCTCTGGAATATTTGCGTTCATACCCAATCATAACAACTGAGTTGCTGTCTATCCAGGGTGTGGTATTTAGCATCTCTCCAAGCTACTCTGTTTCCTGCCTCTCTCAGCATTTCCTCATTCATTTATGCTGATATCTTCTACCACCTACTTCTCGTAATTCACCTTTGGCCTTCACCTGTGATTATTTTCCTCTATGTGTTCTTCAGATATGTTCTTCATTAAACCATCGTGCTTCAGAATGTGTTTAGTTAGACTTACTCTTCTTTTTGTGAATGCCTTCTAAAGGTACGTGCAATACCCTTTATCCGCACTTCGAAGTACTTCATTTATTGCTCTATCTGATAATTTTTGGACCATCATCCTTCGGATGTCCGAAGATAAGCGAAGGCATTATGTAATCTGCCGTTACGAGTAGCTCTATGAGAAACGGCCATACGTGTTATCTCGGACTCGATAAATCAGCAGAGACCCGTAACCCATGGAATCGAAAACCCCCTCGAGGCATGGACACTGTGTTGTAAAGGATTTTAGAGATATTTTCTTCGATTAACTTGATAGAGGAACGTCTCAAGTTTGCAGTTCATCTTATAACTCGAGTGTTGAGCAGAGGCAAATTGGAAAGATAAATCTGGTCAATTTTACATGTGAATAATCAACTGATCGGCAAAGTCTGACCAGTGTCTCATTTATTTTTTGAAACTATTTTGCAACAAAATAAGTACAAAATAATCACCTATAAGAATCCAAACTGCCAAATGAGAACCTATGCTAATATCCTCAAGCAGAAAAAATGAAATGTTTAATCTGCTCATGACTAATTTCTCTAATGTCTAACTTTAGATTGTGCATTGACTGATTAGGAAATTGTTTTTAATTATTTACTGAACTATCAATATTTTTACTCGATAATCTGTGTTCTAGCACTTACAGCCTACTTACTCAACGACCCTTGTGACAGTTTCTGGACATCAGTGTAACTTTAATATTTTCCTTTCGCATATACATTAATTATCTCAATCCCAAGGTCCCCTTTCCACAATTATTTGGACTTTGAGTGTTCCTCCTATTATATCTCGATATAAATACATAAAATTAAAATAATGAATAAAATAAATAAAGAATAAAAGTGATTTCTGGTCTTCTGATATTTACCTCAAACAAATTAGAAGACAATGTTATTCGTTAATAAGCGATGAAATAATAAGTTCAACAAATTTTTTATGTGATGGAGTATTGTAAAAATTTAGATTAAGAATTCAAGAAAGACCAGAAAAATCTCCCGACAACCATCACAGTCATCAACTCTAAAGGTTAATTAGGGAACCACACGCGGGACTTAAACTCGTAATTTTCCCGAAGTGTATGAATTATACATTCAGTTTCCATGACCGATTCCTTTCCCTAGGTCACCTGCGGTCCCACAGAAATCAATGGTACCCAAACAATAACTCATTTTGGGTTTAGCGGTGAACGTCTAAAGAGATCAATCGAAATGGAAACCAAATCTCTTCGGCCAGCAACTATCCGTTGCTCACACTGCAGAAATGAACCAAATTATATTATTTAAAATATTTTTTGCTATAAGTTTGAATTGATGTCTTTACAGAAATAAGAATAAAGGTTTTAATAGATTATTAAAAAAAACAATGGAAACTAACAGACCGAAATCGCTTCAAAAACATACGAAGATTATTAATTGTAAAAAGTTCTTATGATATTTCACTCTCCTCGCCATTTCTCGCTTGTGAACAACTTTGCTTTGTTTACGAAAATTTGATAATATTCACCTGAAACCATAATACTAAGCATCAACTTGTGAGGATGAAATATTAGTTTTTGTCCTCAGTGCGGCACATTCAGGCAGCTGACCCATCGCAACCGCGCGAGGCAAATAAAAATAAATGAGACAAAAAAACCAAGCAGGAAGTTGTATTTTGGAGAAGCAGGATTACCAAGAGCGCCCATTGATCTTAATATGAAGACCGTTGAAAAACTGAGGGACGCTTCTGTTCACGGCGGCGAGAAACGACGCCATCCTCTTTCTGGAAGGCCGAGAACACTGCGTGCTCAAACTTTTGCCAGCCCTCCTGCGTGCGCCTCAGGAAACGAGGCTATTCAAGTAGTTTTTGTTTCTCGAGTTAGGCTCTTCAGCTTGCGCGGTACGCTGCTTCCTGAATGGCCCGGTGGAAACTTGGGGGGAAAATTTAGTTCACCACTTGGTAACTAAGGTGGCGTCGAAAGAATTTGGCGAACTTAACGCGATAATTTTGCAAAAAGGCTCTCGGTATTTACATGGGCTCCGAATATTAATCTTTTTAGGAATTCAAATCGGGGCCGAGGCATTTTCCCAGTGTTGCCCCCAGTATGTTTCATCATTTTTTTGCAAAATATTTTTTCCCATTAATGAAAATGGGACGCCTTGAACACGATACAAAAATGGAAATAATGGAAAACAAAGAGGTTTAGAATTCATATAAATATCTCAAGGAAGATGTAATATGAGTATCTGCGGGTCCTTTTTTTAATAAAAAGTCAATGACACCCATCGCAAAATACATCAAAAATGTATTTGAAATAATAGACCTATGGCATTTTGCAAAAAGATCACGAAGAAGTTTTATGATTAAAAAGGAAGTAAAAAAAAGTGCGGGAAGAAAACTTGGTGAGGCTTGTGAGAAAAAATGGAACCTTAAAACAAATTTGGAAATTATATTTTTCCTCTCATTTTATATTTTAAGATACCTGTAGATGGGTAAAATTATTGCAGGCAAGAACACAATAATCCAAATCCTTCCTTTTTTTTTGAACAAGCCTTTCGAAATATCATTTACGCAATAACCTCAATTTTCTTAGCTGAAATGGAGTAAAACGAATTTACTAAGAAAGAAAGAAATGCAACACAAATTTAATCCAGGAGCATATTTTAATTTGATCTCACTGAAGGGAGACATTCTTACATTTATACTATATATTATACAGAATAAGCTAAATATTAAAATAGGCGGGGAAAAAATAGAGCAGGTAGAACAGTTTACATATCTCGGAAGTGTTTTGGACCAATACGGTCAAAGTGGTAGGGACGTAAGGAGAAGAATTGCACTAGGCAAGGAGGCTTTCTCAAGGGGGAGGGAGTTGATGACGGGGACGTTGAGTAGGGATGTTAAGACAAGACTCGTAAAACTCTGATATGGAGCGTAGCTATGTACGGCGCGGAAACGTGGTCGCTGAAGCAGGCGGATAGACGTAGATTGGAGGCTTTTGAAATGTGGGTGTGGAGAAGAATGGAGAAGGTGAAATGGACCGAAAGGAAAACAAATGAGGAAGTACTAGAAATGGTGGGTGAGGAGAGGGGTTTGTTGAGAGAAATCGTATGGAGGCAGGAAAAATGGATGAAAGGCGTATTGAGCGGTAGTGGAATGTTGAAGAGGGTAATAGAGGGGAGAATGTTGGGCAAGCGAGGTAAGGGTAGGAACAGGATAGGGATGTTGGACGGGATGAAGGGAGGAAAGAAGTACACCGAGATGAAGAGGTACCTGATATAGATTAGTTTGCTAGGTGGGGAGTCACAAAATGTTTATTTGATAGTTGTGTCCATCCAAAAACCTACCTTAACCGGTAGATTACCTAATAATAATTATACAGAATATTTTATACATATAAGCTAAGGTAATCTACCGGTTAAGGTAGGTTTTTGGATGGACACAATGATCATATAAACATTTTGTAACTCCAAACAAAACCCAATCCAGCAACCTAATCTACATCAGGTCCCTCTTCATCTCTGTGTACTCCCTTCCTCCATTCATCCCGTCCAACATCCCTATCCTGCTTCTGCCCTTTCCTCGCTTCCCCAACATTCTTCCCTCTATTACCTTCTTCAACATTCCACTACCGCTCAATACGCCTTTCATCCATTTTTTCTGCCTCCATAGGATTTCTATCAACAAACCCCTCTCCTCACCCACCATCTCCAGTACTTCCTCATTTGTTTTCCTTTCGGTCCATTTCAAAGGACGGAAATTAATAATACATTTATTATTATTCTAATTACGAAACATTATCACATTTTCCTTCCATAAGAACAAAACGTACCGTATTTCTTCTACTTCTGTATATTTTGTGGTTCCTTCATATCGGTGGTCATTAAGCGAACCTTATGAAAACAAATCACTCTCAGGTTAATTTAGAGGAGGGGACCACAGGCACCGCGCACGACCGATAACCCCTGACCCTTCGTGCGGCCCGCACATTTGGCTAGTGGCCCTCCGTCCTCGTTGGAACATTATCCAACGCGGCGGTGACATCCCAAAACGTCCCTATCCTCCAGCGTCCTATTTATAGGAAGTGAGGCTCACTCTTCTCTTTTTCATCCCGGTAACCCCTATTGCTTCTCTCCTCAATGATGAAGGCGCTCCCGGAAAAATTTCACGCCATTTAGCCTACACACATGAAGAACGGGCTTTAGTCTTTGTATGGGTCCCACCTACGCCGACGGAGACCGTGTGGAGAGGGAGGACAGATAGAGAGAGAGACAGAGGGACATCACTCACACGTGATGGCCGCGGACGTCTCAGTCAAATATTAGCCAAAAAGCTCAGTCAAACAATCGCGTGGCCAGATTATAAAGAAGAGAGAGAGAGAACAAACGGAGCGAGGAACGCTTCCGCAAGCAAACAGGGGGAGGAGATAGAGAGAGACTGGGGTGTCCGTGAGTATAGAGCGTGGAGGTGTGGGAGGGGGTTGGCACAGAGGGGTTTATCTCCTCAGCATATAAGGCGTTAGCTGCTGCGTGGGGAGTGAATATTCGAAGGTAATTCAGTATGGGGGTGGCGGGTGGGAGAAAGAGAGAAAAAAACGGTGGCGGAGCTCTCCCGTGGCAGCGGGATTATGGGGAGGGGAGAGAGCAAAACAGATGATGAGCTCGAGGCGGGAGTTCGCCGGCGAGGGGGCGCGAGGCGGAGGGGGTGTGGTCGAATGGGGGAGAAGAGGCTCGTGCGAGACTCGGGAAGGAATGGAGAAAAGGAAGGCTGGATTGTTTATGAATCGGAAGCGACGATAGAGACGATTGGGAGAGGGAGAGGATTTGTGCGTGTGCTTAAGAGGAAGTCTTAATGCAGGGGCGGATTGGCAGATGTTAGAGATGAATTACCCGCTTTGGTCTCCGTCGTCCCATTGCTAGGGAGAGCGCCTCCATAATGGGGTTTCCTTCCTCTACGTTCGCTTCCAAAGAGGGAGAGCGAGTGGAAGGAATTTTCCATGAAGCGGAAAACCTGCCACCGCTTTAAAATAAACGAAAAAGTTCTCGCACATTTTAATGTGGTAGGATTGAAGCAGTTTCTCCTTAACTTGGATTCTTTTTGAATTCAACAATTGTGACATTCTAATGCTAGGCACGTTGAAAAAATAAATTTAATTTTCAAAGTGACATTCACAATCAGTTTACTGTATTCAGTAATTTTTTTAAAGATAAAACAGAAAACAAGACCAAATCGCGTTCCATTATCATTATCGACACTTTTTCGTGAAAACCTAATGGTTATTTTAATTTATTCAATGTTTTTTTTAACACTTTTCAGTGAGTGGAAAGCAGTAGCACAGAATGAATCATCACCGCTTTATATAAGGCTCTTGATTTGGGTCGAGTGGATATTATGTATTATACGTACTCCAAAATTAATATGTATACAAACATGCATACTCGTACATATGTGTTAAAGTTTATGTGCTATTAACAGAAAAACTAATCACTATTACTTACAACACTAATTACTTTTCTGGAATGCTTATTACTTTCGATCATCTATACTTCTTAGATCGTATAAGTAACACTTCTGATTGAAGAAACGTCCAGAAAAAGTTTCTTTGGGATCCCGAACGTTAAATGTCATTAAACGATCAATTCAGGGAATGTGAAGGCCACCTGACTAGCACCTTCAGCATTTTTTCTCTGGCCTTTTTTGGATTCTTAATTTCAATTTTTACAATTTATTCATTTAAAAATTTTGTTGGTAATATCATTTCATTGCATATTTTCGAACAATATTTTCTTGAATTTCTTTTAAGTAAATACCGTCAGAGGAGAAATTACTTTTATTCTTTTTTTATTTTACTCTTTATTGATTATTCTTTAATTATTTTATTCCTAATATATTTTAATTCGATATATTTTTATCGAGATATAATAGAAGGACTGGAAAACCATAGGAAAAACTAAAAAGAAATTACTACTCTCCTGAAATGAGAATGAGTGAAACCAGGATTAAAAATTCTTGTCACCATTGAAAACGCTTTGCATGTACTGATGTTTTGGGTCTTTTACTTGAACAATCCCAATTATCTTAGATTTAGTGATTAAATTTAATTTATTCTGGTCAAAACATGAATTAAAAATATTATAACATAAAAAAGGTAACTTATAGACCCTATATTTCCCAACCAACAAATGAAAACTTAAAAAAATAATTGCGAGCGAAGCAGCAGTTATCATAAACTTATTCATCTATGGCAACTATATAATAAAAATTTACTCTATTTAGTGGGAAAAGAATGCTGCAAGGGCTAAAACAAAGTTTTGTGTGATAACTCAACGACAGCCAAACAGTAAAACGATAACAAACGGCCTTAATCTCCAACGCCTCTATGTAGGAATAGAAAATAAATTTCAGGGTGTAATAACTCAATTCAGATTCAATTAATTCATAGAGTAGGAGGATATCCCAGAGTTAGAGCAGTTTTTTCCATTGAAATAATCTTAAAAATTAAACGAATTCTCTCAAGTCTGATTAGTATGCTTCTGAGCCTTGAAGTTAAAAACGGGTGGCACCCACTCCTCCCTTCTACCGCTGCCATCCGTCACCGATGCAAAACGCACCTACGCGGTGAAATGACGTAGAGGCATACTATTTCGTTTGGGGCAAAAAGAGCCAACCAATTTCCATACCGAACCAAACAACCTATGCCTATGTAAGGGGAAGGGTGTGGGTGGGTGGGACGGCGACGCAGATTTGCACATCTGCAGAACCGCTTCACATAAAGATTTTCCTCGCAGGCACAGAAAAATTCCCGGCTCAAATTAGAACGTTAACGTGGGAACGGATCCGCACAAAACTGGTCCACATTAATGTGTAGGACGTGGGTTCACGAAGGTCGCGGGAGATTTGGCGAGGGAGGAAGGGAGAGAGAGGGAAAAAAAGAGAGATATGGAGAGAGCGGGAGGGGGATAGGAAGGGAGGGAGAAAGGCTCGCGGATATTGGGGGAGGGGTGCTTGCGAATGGGGAAGGAGGGAGGAGATAGAGAGAGAGCGGACGGAGGCAGAGGGGAGGCGTTCTGCCGAGAGGCATATCTGGAGCACGGACGAATTCCTTAGTTGAGCGAAAACGTTGGATGAAAAAGCGTTATGACTCCCTGAATCCAGTTCAGCCACTATCTCCATGACAAACGAATTAGGAGGAAAACATCCCGGTGCAGACGATACATCACGCGGCCGTCGCTGCCGCTACTGCCGTGGCACAAAAGCAGACGAATCTTAAAACTTACCAGGTCCCCGGTGGGGGTGAGAAAGGGAAGGGTGTGGGGAGAGAGTTGAAAGTGGGAGAGGAACGTTGGCGCAAAAATGTTTGCACGCTTCCATCACATTTAATCGTTCCCATTCGGGGCCATTGCAACCGTTTCGGTACATTGAGCATGATCTTCTCCACCTCCAACTTCCTCAACTCATCCCAAACAGATTCTGAGATCGCCTCCACCCTCCCGACCTATCTTACTGGCACCTTTTTTATCCCATCCCTTTTCTTCAAGTCCTCCCCTCCGCCGCAAAATACTCTATCCTCTCTAGTCCTCCCCCCTTTTCGCCGCCGTCGTAAGAAACGAAAACAAGAACGAGATATACTCCGCCGACTCTGGAGTGCTTAGGGGACGGTTTATCCGAAAATTACTCCGCGACGGCGACCGTCCTATTTTTTTCCGTTCCGACCGTATTCTGACGAGTATCTTTAAGGATTTCCGCGAAGATCACACTCGCCTCTGCATCCAATCCTTTCCAGAGGGGGATAACTCACGTTCGCCTAGGTTTTCGACTACGGCGGAGTGAAGGGACTCAAAATACGGGAATAGAGCAAACAATGGCACCATAAATTTAAGTGTCCACATCCCTAGGCAAAATTGTCTCAAATGACAGACTTACATATTCTTCAAGCCATTTACTTTCGAAGTAGTTTCTTTGTTTAATTGGAAGTAACTATCGGATGATCTACAGAAAAGCAGGCAATATCTCCGGGCATTCTGGATATTAATGAGGTCCCTTTCGAGGGGATGCAAGGTTGTTGAGAATAAATCAAAGCGGGATAGGGTTATTACTACGCTCTGGTTTCGTTGTTGGGTTTCTATCAAAAATGTACATAAAATGACAGGTAGCGTGCCGTAATGATTTGCAAGGAATATTTTAAGCATAGGAAAGGTACTCCAAAGGATGATGGTAACCTTTTACATATTCTCGTATTGATTCTTGTCAAACTTGGACAAAAGCATTGGACGACCGAAGACACTAAGGTCAATGTAGATCATTTTAAATCAAAATGGTCTATGAGGAGCAACCTACACAAAAAGAATTCCAGAAATTCAGCAGATGCTTACGACTGGAAGCATCTGTATAAATCTGTTATTGCTGACGGTTGTCTAATTCACATTACAATTACGTCATAGCTTGCTGAGAATTCAGATCCCAATCCGAAAATTGTTAGATCCGATAACCGAATCCCACTTCATTCAAACAATTTATTCAATGTTAAAATAACGCACGGGCATTAGCATCTGGTGCACATCAAATGCAAATTTCACTGAATAAGATAAAGAGCACATGAACAACCACATTTGTCGAAAAATCTCCAATGTGCGAAACCATTTACTCTACAAGTGACAACTGCAAAACCACGATTACACCAACAGCAGCATTGGGTGTTAAAGTGGTTGAAACACGCCGTTTGCGCATTAGTCCTATCTTATTTTTTTTATTTCTCCGGAGAATCCCACCGCTCGAGTGCGGAGACGATTGTGCTCCCGGGTAATCTTTCGTCGGCACGGAATTCAACCGAACCCGCGCGACATAACGTATGCACGCGGTGCGACAGCTCCACTGCGCTCGCCGCATCGCTCGGCTGCATGAGGGAAACGTCACGATCCATCGTTATAAAAGAGGGCCGTCACGGAAGAGAGTTGTGTCACCTCTTGCGGTGTAACTGCTGCTGAAAGAGAGGGAGAGGAAGGGGTAAAGACAGGGAGAGAGAAGGGGGGTTGGAATTGCAGACTCTGCGGAGCGTGTGTATGTACGTGTATGTGGTTTCGGGCGCTTAGTAGGAGGTTAAAGGTTAGAACGCGGGGGTGGTGAGGTTCCACAATGGAGTCGCGGGTACCGGGGAAGCGGAGCATAGGGTAAGAGGGGAAACGAGGGGGGGGCAAAGAATGTATTCGGCAACCTCGAAAGGTGGGGAGGAGAGGGAAGGGGGGGGGAGAGAATGATGATGAGGTAAAGAGGGAGGCGAGTTGTAAGGTGTGATGGAAGGCTGTATTTCTTGGGTAAATGTGGAGTGGAGAAGATGAGGTGTGGGAGGAGGGTGGGAAGGAACCCGTGGAAGGAGGGACGATGGGGGTGGAGGGGGGGAGAGGGATTGGTGTAGGGAGGCGGCTGGTGTTGCTTCTCTGACGGGGGATGTCGCGATGAGGCATCCGCGTGATCGATGGAGTGCCGTCCCTCCCTCTTCTTCCCCCTTCCTCTCCTCACCCCCACCTCCTTCCTCTTATGCTCTCTCCGATCCACCCCACGTCGTCCCCCATCCTCCCGCGGCGCATTTGAATTCCCCCGAATTCCCCCCACCCATCCCAGTCCTTCCCATTTCTCCACGTCATCGCGCCTTATCTGCACCACCCCTCTCTCCGACCTCCTCTCCACCTCCACCGCCGAACCCCTCCCTTCTCCAACGGAGTGGGATGAGGAGAGACAGAGGAACTCCTCCACCCCGCTTGCCATCCCTTTCCCTTTGAATCCTCCCCAGGAATGACACACGACCGAGTTCCTCCCCTCTCCACTCTTTCCCCTTCACCTCCTCCTAGCCAACCCACCCCCGCCCCAATTTCCCCCAACCGCTGCCGCCGACGCCGCCTCAACCCGCGAAAACTTTTTCGCCGCTGATAATATTCAGCGCGGAGGGCGCGGTTGTGGAGCGCCCCCCCTCAAACCCCCGAATAAATAAGCCCGTTCTTGATAACTGCCAACAGTTGGCAACGGTGATTCATGCGCGGACGTTTATTACGTGGATCCGGGGGAAAGAGCTAGTCGGGTTTGGTGAGGAGGGTGTGAGGGGGTGTAAGTAGTAGTACCAAGGCGGGGAGAGGAAGAGTAGTGGCAGGATGGGCTGGTGAAGAGAGAGAGAGAGACAGAGAGTGAGAATGAGGAGGAGTTGGGAGGCTGAGGTTTGGAAAGGGGAATGGACGGATGTGGGAGTGTGAGGAGAATCCCCGAGAAAGCGTCGAGAGGTACAGCGCCCGGAAGGGGAGGGTGGAGTTTGGGGGGTGTTGGAACTTTTAAGCCGCGGAGGAAGGAAAAGAGAGGGTGCGGGACTGCGGTGGTGTGGAATTTTATTCTTATTCTCTATCTCTATCTCGCTCTATCCGTCTCTCTAAACCCCTTGAGGATCGTCGGTCGTTTTTCTTGAAGCTGGATCTCACGTCGGCGGATCAAGGGCGCGGGAGCGGGAAGAGAGGGCGCGTTAAGGTGAGACGGCGTGAGGGGACGCGCAGGAGACGATGGCGGGACGTCTCCGAGCGTAGCACGCGGCCCGATCTCTCAGGGTGTCTTTGTGTCGTTCGGTCGGGGTGGCGTCGGCACCATTGTTCCACGCAGGTGGCGGCGGTGAATTGGAGGGGGAACCACACAAACACGCCGCGGAAATGCGATGTGAAAGAATCGTATTAATTGGACCCTAGAAAAATTACCTTGACGACAACTAATGAATATGGACAGTTGATGATGAGGGATGCCCTCAATCTGAATGTAAATAATGGAAATCATTACCATATCGAAAATGTGAGTTGTCAGCGCGGGATTAGTGCTCTGGAAATGTGGGCGAGAGAAGCCCGTTCGCGCCGGATGTTGATGCGGTAAGAGGCGAACGCGTTGAAGATATTCTGAGGAACTTCGCGACGCTCCTGTCACTACAATTGAAATGAAGGTGGAAGTGAACCTTCCAAATTTAGATTAGAGTACAAAATACCGTTTTAAACCTTAGCATGATACAAGTGAAACCGTCGTTTCGATCTAACTACAAGCTGTACTGTATTTTCTCTTGATACTATATATTACTCTATGCTGAAGTAGATCATATTCTGTATTGAGCGTCTCTATATAGAAAATCATATTTACTCGTATACTCCAGCTGAGGTTTTTCTTTCAAATTCTAACTACTGAGGTATTGACTAATCTGATGCACCTAACATTATGTTCAGCGTGTTTATTTATTCTACCATGGTTCCTTTTTTTCACAATATTCTTTATTTTGAATATCAATATGATTTTAAATTGCTCAGATTTAAATCTTAATTGTCCGTAACAGACCCTTGTCACTGCAACCATAAAGTTCTATTTTTGTATTTGTTTAGCATTTCACATCTCCTAATAACAGCAGTATCTCATTACGTCTCAGTATTATTTCTCAAGAAAACTTTGTTTCAATATCCCAGAGTTGAAAATTTTATACCTTACTATATGCTGATTTTTTGCCCACCTCTTTCTAGTTCGGGGGCCAAACATGCCTCAGCAGCTTTACACTTCAGAACTCCTTCATCCCTTTCCAGTTATGTCAGTCAGCTAGCATAAATATGAGAATTAGTACCAGAATAATGTTTTATATGAATAAATTAATTATTTATACACCACTTACTTTTGTTTTATGTCAACACTAAGAAAAATCTTCATTTTCAGGTAATGGATTGGGTCCTTCCATTTATAGAAGCTATCGTAAAAAAAGGTGTCTCCGTCATAGCAGAGAAAACATTTAAAAACTAGGTACATACCATGAACGATGCATACTCTCAAAATATTACAGTTTATTAGATTTTTGGATAGTTTGTGACAACATTTTTTTGATTCTAAAATGAGCAAGCGCCAATGCATACGTAAATAACATTGCAATTTTCCGCCATCTGCAGTTGAAAATGGGTCGACAAGAAACAGAAAAATTATCACCCTACTTGCCGATGAGCAGGGCTGGGAGTCATCAGGCTTTAATGGAAACACTCGAAACGCTCTCGGAAAAATAATGCTTAATCTGCGGCTCTAATTCATCCCGGAACGTTGAGTAATCCTCCCGGAGTGACTAACACTGTTTTAGGTTCCCGCCCAACGGAGCGAGGGAGCTCTAGTTCTGGGCGGGGTGAGGCTCTTTGGCCGTGCAATATTTGGACGGGGTCCTCACATCTTTTGCTGCTGGGCGGCGATGGGATGGATCAGAAATCAAATGGTGTGGCGGTGAGCGTATTCTAGTCTTGATAGGGAATCAGTGCATGACATTGGCATGCTGTGCGAGATGAAATACGAATGCGTATGGTATACAAAGAATCCCGTCCCTACCCTCAAACACAAGATTGAAATAGATTCTACCCCACCCTCCTCTCTCTGCCGGCTTGCAGGAAATACGTAATGTATTCCTAGTATTTGCCATTAAATGAGTACCTAGGTACGCAAAAAACATACCGAAAGGGACTCCCTATCTCCGTTTTATTTATAGCTCTATGCTGCAGTCTACTTCTTGTAATTATTCTTTAGCGGAAATACGAAACTGGTGCTTGCAGACGTTTGCAGAAATGTGAGTAATGGATCATTGCAATTAAAACTAATGTTCTTTTTGTTTTTTTTTCATTTTAGTACCATTGCATACTGCGAAGTATTTTTTTATTTTTAAAGACACCTCAAATGACAGTTTCGAACGCGTGAAAAATATATTGTAGTTTACACGATCAATTTATCCTCTGGTATTTGGTTAAATTTTTTAAACATTATGAAAACTTAGTATTAATAACTTAATAAATCGAGAAGAAGATGAACTTTTGGAATTTTGATTACCGAGTTTCAATGAAAACTAACCAAAGCTAGCATGGAAAAATGTGAGCATCCAATTAAGTTGCCAACTCTCTGTCACCGCTGACCCGGATAAAATTAACTCCACCTAAACGGGATTAAACCCTTACTATCAAAACGCGAACTCGACTCAAACAGCTTTCACTTAGTTATCGCCAGCTACATTTTAAAAACAAATTGACCCAACGGCTTGAGATTACTCGCGGGTTCACATGCATCTGTGTGGAAATAAATTGAAGCATTACAGAAAAACTTAAAGAAGCTAATTATGAAAACTGATCTCGGGTACTTATTCATGACGCATCGAAGATCCGTGAAAACATGCAAGAAAGGATTAAAACCATAAAATATTCCGTGAACGTTCGAACCGAAACTTTAATTCCGCGATATTTGAAGGCTTGTTACGCATAATGCTTCACAGTTGACTGCTAGCATTTCACCCGATACGTACAGCGTTGGTACCAGATCTACGACCATTTCCCACAAAGATTCGCGGTTACATTTAAAACAACACTTTAGTAACCCAACTAACGCTGAGAAACGATGGCGAGATATTGCTCATAGCTAAGAAATTAAAATTCAACCGAATTAAAATAATCTTCAATACTTTAGTCCTAATTTAATTTTGTATTAATTATGGTATAGTGCCCGTAAGTGAAGTCTACATCTATAAGAATTATGCGCACCCCTAACGCTGTTTAACTTGAAGTTTTAGTTCTTAATATAACAATAATTAAAAAATCTGAAATAAACATCATCTACAATATTAAAAAAATAATTTCAATGGACAAGGTCCTTGAGAAAAAGTGGGAAGATCCAAAGTCAAAGAAGGGAGGTCCTTGTAAGTAGATGATGACTCATTCTAATATCAAATATGAAATGAAGATATTTATTAATAGGGAAATACAAAAACTGAAGTACTGATAGTAGAAACGTTATTTTTGGCACAATAACATGTAACACACTTATGTTAATTCGAAAATAATACCGAAACTATAGATTATTCAGGTCCTTGTCTCTAAGCCATTATTTACGAAGAGCAAGTCATAAAAGAATCAGGATATGCTTGTTGAACTGAAGTATACTTTAGTTACTTAAGAGAGCAGGAAGAAGGATGAAATAACCGGAACACTCACAGTTATTTTTTCCTCCGTAAATAAATTCTTGTAAGAACTTCCATTATGTTCAATTTGGGCGCTTTAATTCCTTATCTACTTTTAAAATAAAGATCAGGAAAAACTCAAGGAGGACTGAATGGGCCTTTCATATCTCTTTTCGGATGTCTTGTTTTCTCACCTCGCGAAGAATTCTGGCTCTGTTCTCGACCATATCTCTTAGTGGATCGTTCTATGTACGTTTCTTTACAGTTTACATTCATTGTCGTGCATTGGTGGAGTTTCATTGGCGTTTTGCTGATGAATCTCTCTCCATCGTATTTCTCTCTCAATATACGTCTCGGGGACAGCGCGAAAAAACTTTTTATGGAAGGAATAATTCCTCTCCAGGCGACGTGGGGTCCCAAGTGAGAAGAGTAGACCAAGGGCCAACCCCGCGGTCTCTCAAACACATCTCCAAATGGATATCTATCTATACAAGAATGAGCCAACAAGCTAGTCAAACTGCCACATAATTAAACTCAGCCTTCAAAATATTCGTGACTCAACCACAATAGTGTGGACCGAGAAAAAACCTAAGTGCTAAAGTTTAACTAAAATTGTTTTACCTTCAATCATAAGAATAATTAAATCATAAGAATAAAGCTGCTGTATAAGACTCGTGGTTTTTTCGATTACTGAAATTACTTGAAAAGTCACATCCATCTCACGAAAAGGAATCTCTTAACCGAAAAGGAATATTTGGAAAATGAGACCCAAGATTCCAGCTTCATCCGAATAGATTGGATACAATCCCCTCAATGGGTTTTAGTGGATAAGTATGACATTTATGTGAAAAAGTATGGGACGATAAATTGAAAATGAAAACGTAAATTAAACACAATGTGTAGTGTGGCAGGTATTAATTTGTGAAATATTCATTAAATTATTGGAACGTCTTGGAGACATATTTCTCAATCATTGTTATTTTCGTATTATTTCTCACACTAATATGCATATCGAAAGGGACAAATTGAAAATGATAAGTTTCACTATTTCAATTCCATGGCCTATTTATATATTTTAAATATAGCGTGAAAACTACAAGTGGTTTGATTTCATATGATTAATTTAAGCGGTGAAATATCTTTCAATCAGATATCACCGGAAATTGTACCGGCCTTTGGAAGCCGGATTCATTCCTGCTGACATGAAATTTGAAAAAGGTCTCTTTTTCGTCCAAGCCAGGCGGCGCTTTCTGCTCCTATTACACGCCATGGATCCTTCCTACAGACTAATTCAATTCTTTGACGTTAACCACCCTGACAAACTGTAGGAGAAAGCAAATAATTCACTCTGGGAGAATGCAACACATGTTAACTATCGTTCCACTGTGAGGAGAATTTTTAACGGTTCCACCGTAAATCCTTCGGTCTAATTGCGTCTGGTTTTATTTCACTAACATTTCATTTGCTTCTTTTTCTTCTATAATATTTTTTTTCCTTAAGGCTAACTGGTTCCCATGATATTAGCCAATATTAAAATGGAAGGCTGCATTTCCATATTTTTCTTTAACACACAAGGAAGAAATGCACCCTCTTTGATGAATACAATCCGGCATGATACTTACAGAATGAACCAGTTTTTCTTCTTAATCTTTGTGATTCCACAATGGTCTTTTCTATGTCTGGCAAAGGGATGGAAATGTAGAAAGGGGGAAGGAATGGCCTCGTCTCGGAGGGATCCCAAAGAATATAGCCTTTGGCAGCTTTTCGCATAAACCCACCTATCTTATATTCCCTTTCCTTTTGAATGTGCTCACTAAGTCATTGGAGACGCCGAAAATTTTCCGAGGTCGCCGGAAATCCCTGCCTGCGTATTTCGCTGAATGCTTTCACTTTTTCGAGAAGGAAGAGAATGCAAAGCGAGAGCCTACCTCGTATTCTACTGATGATGAACCTTAATTCAGCATACATAAGGTCGAAAAAAAGCGATCAAAGCCCCGGGAGTTTTTCCTCCGGAATGAAATCAGAAAAGGAAATCATCTCTCATATCTAGAGTCCATCAACGTTAAATACTTGACCTCGTTCAAACTCAGCCTATCAACAGAATCCCGAAAAATCTCAAAGAACTATGATTTAATCCAAAATGTGACTTTACCTGAATCATTGATTTATTATTCTAGAAAACTATCTTTAACGTTTGACTAACTATTGTCGTCTGTCCAACATGCCCAACCTCTATCGTGGAACCCTGGTACGTAGGCTGAAAATTATAATATCACTGTTCTTCGGCTTACCCCGGCAGTATCAAATGTATACGACTGTCCTAAGAAATACGCTGAATCCCAGACTATTTAAAATATAGGAAACAGCCAACCTTTAAATGTACGTTATGTAAAGGCGAAATCTGGTGATGTTTTTGAGCTCATATACCCGAAAGTTACTAATTTAATATCACTAATTACATGAATTTCATTGGCTTGAGGCTGATGCCATTTTCCCTATGCTTTAATTGAGCTGTTCAAAATATTCCTTTCACCTTAGTGAGCAAAAGTATCGATCCATTGTTTGATAAATTATGACTAAAAATGTAATGAGGAATTATAATTTCACTAATTGTTCATAAAAGCTCCCATGTGTGAATAATAAAACCATATGAACCAAAATAATCGAATATGGTTAATCTTAGGCGATTGATAATAGATAATTCCTCTAAATTATTTAATAAACGATACCTAGAAAATCAGGATGAGACAATGTTTGCGTTTACTCGATTTGCTCTCAACTCGATTGTTCCTAGCGTTCTATTTGCATTCACAGAAAAAATGAGTTACTATAAGTGGGTCTCTCATCTGCGGGGTGTGGATAATTACTCATTTGACTCGATGGCGATGAAATAAACGGATTAAGAACAATGGAAATTGGTAATCCAAATTCAAATTTCAGAACAATAGCAAAGAGTAATCGAGTGGCTAAAAAACGTCTGAAAAGAATCTTCCGAAAACACTTAAAATGAATACAAGAACAGCGGGCACATTTTTCAGCCCAACAACTTGTTGATGACAATTCATGTAAAAGAAGGGAACAAGAGAAAATATCGGAAGAGGAAGACAAATGATGATACACGTTAAATTAAAAAATGAAAGCCCTTAATGCTTACGAGACTCAATCAAGTAGATTTAAAACCTGTATTTTATTCTGAGAGTTTATTACCGCGGACATGGTGTGAATTCTTATCCAAGATTCCAATGGCTCCTTTCTAAACCAAATGCAGCATGAATCTGCAGTGGTAACAAAAGAAATCGGATGTTTTATAAGTGAAAAAAAAACATTTACATTCTCCTTTACTTTTACTTTAGCATGTAGGATGTATTCTTAGCAATAAATGTATCGAAAATCGGCAAATTTTTGGCTCTCCTCTTTACGTATTTTATCATTGTTACTCTTTAAGTGGGAGAAATTTTATGAGTGTATAAAGGGAAAATTATCCTCGGAAACTTCGAGAGCGAGTGGAGCCAGGGACTATTAGTTTTTGCAATCGCTTACTTAATGGCTGGTGTCGGGAACAACAGCGGGATAGGGAAACTGTAGCAGGATCGCTCGGACTTTTGCAGGATTTTCCTGGGGATGGCTCAAACTCCCATCAAGGGGAGAGAGGCACTGAGGGAGGAACTGCTTCTCGCGTGCCTTTCCCCCATCCCGCCTCCTCCAGGTCGCCGGCGTACGAATATTCCAAGGCCGTAAATACATCCCCGCGGGGTTTCCAACCTGGTTCGACTCTGAGGAAGGCCGACAAGCCAACACGTAACCGTTCAACCCCTTATCGTCAACCCCAGCACGCCGGGCTAAAAGGCTTCCTTGCTCGCGCCAAAACCCTTCGTCGCCATCGCCTCCTGACAATTAATCGAGTAACATCAAATGGCCTTTATTCTAAGGAGTGCGCTTACTCGGGACACACAGACAGGTAGGACCGGGGGAAGGGTAGGAGGGAGATAAAAGGGTCCTTTTGGTGTGTGTGTGTGTGTCTTAGGGGAAGGGAGGGGGTGAAAGTGTGGAGGGAAAGCGAAGAAGGAGGGGGAGAGGAGGTCGGGAAGAGGGTTTTGAAATCGATCCCTAGTTGTTCGCAACTCCACGCCTGTCCCTTGCTCCCTCCACCTCGGGGTCTGTGTGGGGGCGACGAGCGACGCCGGCCTAAAATCTTGGTTTTACGTCGCGAGTAGGGTAATCAAGATGTTTGATTCAGGGCACACCTTTGCATTCTCCGCGACAGGTATTACATTCGGAGGTCGTATATTTCCTTCCCGCGCTCCCGCCCGCCGCTCCTCCCGTGCCAAGGAGGAGGCGTCCCCGGTGAGGGGACGGGGTGACTTCATTCAACGGAGACCCGACTGGAGGGCTTTTCATGACCAGGAAGAAAAATACCGGATCTTAAGAATAGCTTGGCGGTTGTTTTGTCAGCGACACTAAACACGCACCGGCAGACGGAGTGACGGGCCCCATAAAACCTGTCCTCCGTGCAACAAAAAGCAAAATGATGCCGATACGGACGCAATTGAAGAGCTTCGAGAAACGGCAGCCTGGATAAGGTCGCAGTGGTAGGAGCTTTGAATGCTGATTACGAGCGGTTGAACGAACTATCCCCTACATTAAGATGAAGTGGTGAAGATCCGATGCTGTACGTGCTGTTCTTTCGTTACGTTTCTTGGTTGCAAATTACAACATGGCAAACAAACCCTTAACGGAATTCGTAATCTATTAAGACCGAGTTAATCTTTGGCTACGTCACCAAACATTGTGCATCTAGTCGGACACTAGAGAAAGAGATGCTAGCTTTGTAATACAAGCGAAGATCCGAATGCTCTACTTCAGAAACTTAGCTTCCATTGTACTTTAAAAAGCGTGAATATGAAACACTTGAAATGATTTCAGTTTCGATAAGTGTACAAACTTAACAAATACTAAGCTGTTTCTTTAGTTAGCTACTATCATTATTGAAAGCAAGCATGCATTAAAAGTCCGAGGTATACATCCAAATGTAAGTCGGTATTCTCTGTTCCTTGAAATCCACTCCTGTCCCTATCCCATTTCGAAGTTTTACGCCGCCGATATCATCTCTCGAGGAATTTCCGTCACGGATCCACGTAGGCTCCCCAGGGGGATGATCTCTAGGAGTCTGGGAGGCGTTTTCCTCTCTCCTTGGGAGCCACCACGAAACAAAAGTCGACCACACCGGGCTCAGAGATCCCCTTCTCCCCTTTCCTACGCGATTATGCAATCTCAGCCTCCGCACACCAGCCCACTCACCTATTGTTGACCAGATCTTCTTCAGATCCTTCCAGCCGTCCCCTTCTCTTAATCCCCTACTCGGTCGTTTAACGTCGCCCATCTCACCTCGCCTCCTAAACTCACTCCCGTCCATCCGAAGGAGCTAAATGAATAACAGGGATGGAGGAAAGGGGAGATTTTGGGGGGGGGGGGTTGGGCTCCGCGGAACGACCCCATGAAGGCGCGATTAGGGGTGTATGTGACAGGTGAAGAGAGGTGCGCGGACGCGGGGTGGAGGAAAGTCGGCTGGAGGAAGGAGGGACGGGAGATAAAAACGAATAGGGATTACGTGAGGGAGATAAGAGAGTGGGGTGGGAGGGAGACAATGGGCACTGGGATTTTGTGGCGATATGGGGAAAGGAGGTGTGCGGGGAAGAGGAGGGAATCGGGGCCTTAAAAGGGGTCGGATTGAAACGAGATAGGGAGAAGTTCAGCGGAGGGAGAGAGAGAGTCAGATAGGCAGCGGGCTTTATCATAACCGGAGTGGAACTCTCTTCGATTCGTCTCTTCACAGTGACCTGGCAGAGTTTCATAGAGCTGGAAACTTAGGAGTCAAGAGTCTATAACCGTCAAAGGTATATCATTGCAAATGTCCTTCCCGTGAAATATCGTCCTCGTGCGATGCCGCTGAATTCGTCAGTTGACGTATTCATTGAATCAGAAAATTGTCCACGACAAATCCGATCGGATTAGTTATTTATTCGGAAACTTAGGCTTTGAAGACTGCGCAAAGTCCCCGGTTTGGAAGTGGGACAGCGGTCAAAGGGCTCGATGAAAAAGAAACGAAAACGATTCCTACAAAATGAAATCACTCGCCATCCTCCCGATGGGTCGAATTAATTTAGCTTCGAAAAAAACACACAAAGAATCTTTTTTTTTGAGGCAGTAGCGCTCGTATTAATCGGCATTTTCTTCGAATGTTAGCTGTCTCGAATATTTCTGTCGCTGAAATATCTAACGGCAAGAGAGGTGACTTGCGAACTTGAGTCTTCATGAGGAAGAGGACTTCTACATTTGCAAAGAGGGGAGATGGAGAGTGAGAGGGAGAGGGAGGAGGGGCTGGTTGGGAATGCACGTGGAAGAGAAAGGCACGGAATGGAAGTGGCAGGGGAAGAGGAAGGTGCGCTGGTGAAGGGGGAATGAAGGTAAGAGGGAGGGCAAGGGAAGGAAGTGAGGCGGCATTCGGGAGCGTGAATTCTCTATGAGGGGGAGGGAGAGAGAAAGCGAGATGAGGTAGGAGAAGGACACGGATGAAGAGATTGAATGCATAAATGAAGTCATTTATTCTGAGACTGAGTCCCTTGGAATATGTATGACGCACGTCATAAACAATCACTTCAACCGAGCCTCGCTCTCCGCATTTATGTGCTTATAACACAGTATATCTAACGTGCAAGGGGCGCGAAGCAGAAAACGATGACCTTGGATGAATCCATAAAAGAAATACACCGCCTTCATCAGCGTCACCTCTGCGTGTTCAAACCTCAGATTAATCAGATTCAACACTAATATGACATGCACTGATCCCGGCGGCGTTTTATTCGTTGAATCATTTCGATTCACCCATGGCGCCATTTCGCCATAAATCTTTTTTTTTATTGCCACTCACGCACGTTGAGGCCCAGCCTATATTTGTGAGCATGTTCGACACGTGAAGTACTGGATCGTCCGTGTGGAGTGATGGAATTTCTTAGCGTTTTTTAGCAAGTGTTCATGTCCGGGACGCGAACGCCGTGGGATAAGATACATCCCGTAAAATTATTGCTGAATCATTCTCGCACCGTGCGTCATTTTTTTTTTTGAACTCCCATTTCAGAGGTAACAAAGGTCGGAAAACTCACAGGTATGTGAAATTGACAATGTTTCACGAATGGAAAAAAATCACTCCGGAAGCAATGTATTCGCGGAGTAATTTGTCACATGCTCGGCACAAATACTTGCGCCCTCGAGGGCTTAAAAAAAAACATTAAAACGAGTCTCAAATGCATTACGGCGTGAAATTAAAAATAATAGAATACTGTGGATGGAATGTAGAGTGCGTGTTGGACTCGGTTTGAGGATTACACGAAGATCAGGAGAGATAAAGCGGTGAAGGGAATTGGAGAACACGGCAAGTCGAATCGCATGTGTCTATTTTTGTCCAAGCCGTAGCATGAAAATCGAATTCACCAAACATATATCACCAAAAGAAGAAAAAGAAAATAATACTAATCAAAGTATCAAAGAACAAGAGTTATTTCATTCATAATCGCAACTTCGCCCTTAAAATAGGGCCCTGATCTGTAGCTTGAAAGATTTCAAAAGTGGTTCGAGTATTGCAGACTGAGGCACGAGAAGAATGAAATATGATCAAAAAGTCTATTTCAGACGCTTAACATGCTATTATGAAGTTATGAAACAAAATAAAAAATTACGATAAATAAATAAATGTATACGTTTAGAGTGAACATGTATTTAGAGGTATATTTGGGGGACGTGGTTGCCCAGGGGTAGAGCGTTAGACAGCTGACCAGTGGCTCCTAGTTCAATGCCCGAGTACGCCTCTGGACTCCCTCAGCTTCAACCAAGATGTGTGATTTTTTGGGTACCAGAACATCCTGGGAAACCATAGGAGGCACAGGAAAAGGAACTGACTCCCTCTGCCCTGATGTATGAATTTCACAGGCCGTCGGGTTTATTTCAAGGTGAAATCTAATCGATGATATAGAAGCTCTCACGAGAGGAATGTAACATTTGGACGGGACAATAGAACAGAAAATAAATCAGAGAACACGTCAGGTCTGAAGAAGACCTTTGGCCGAAAACTTAAACTTTCTGAAATATGAGTGCCCTTTTACGTGTTTATGTTATCTATTTCATTTTTATGTTCTCTTGTACCGCCCAAATGTTTTATACATACATACATACAAAATATATATAGTATGTTCATTCACATAGAAATAGAGATAAGGAAATGGGAAAGGAACACACATAAAGGACGAACACAAGAGAGGTGGGGAATGCGGATTTGAGCAGATCAAAAATATAAAAATATTTTTCTCGACCGGAACTTGAACACCGGATCTCTCCACTTGCCGGACGAATGCTCTAACCACTTGCGCTATCGAGAAATACTGAACACTTTACACTGAAATCTGCGATCTTATAACGCGCCAAAATGCTCCGATTCATTGCCCAGGAGATGGCGTTAGGGAGCTGTTACACCCACCAAAGGAGAAATAGACAAACGCAAGAGGAGAATGGACAGTAGGTTAGCAAGCATACAACATCATAAAGGATAGGAACGGTGCGTTTCAGGGCACGCAAAGCCAGGCCAAACTGGCCATGTGTTACCAGTTATCTGTTTTATTCTGTGTTCTATTGTGCCGTTCAAAAGTTGTGTGTGTGTGCATTCTTAATGTGAGATGCATATCTTTGATCGTTAAAGGCAACCAACCATTCAGTGTAAATATCTAACTCCATGTGGGCGACGATATATTTTATAATGACATAATAACCTATACATTTTTATTTCGTAACTTTCAATACGTCCCTGTGAATATTTAAACGCAAATTGTTTTACTTTCCTCAAATGAATACCAAAGTACTTACTATTGTGTTATAACTTCGATGTGTGTCGATGGGTCTCCACCACTCCATCCTCCGTTTAGATACCATAGTTTAATTTCTCAATATACATCCATCATGGCTTTATCCTTCTATCTGTGTGCAAGTGGTGAAGATGAAGTGTGAAAATAAGTACTAATGACTTCGTTTAGCGAAAGAAAAATATACAACGCTCGAAAATAAGCGCATATATGTGTTAACGCTGAGAAAATTTAGCATAGATTGCTCCCATGAGCAAGGCACTTTGATGGCGTTTACGATAGCGCCAGCGATATGGAACGATGAAACAGCAGGGAAATTCCTCAAATTGCAGTTCCAAAAGAGCACCATCGTATTTCCTTGAGTTTTCCCCTCAAATTTATTTTCCTAATCTACATTTTGAAAGGGTAGAAGGAATATAGGAAGAACCACTTCACGCTGTCTGGCGTTACTTCGTGGAACTTCATTGTGTGGAAACAAAAGAGGGCTAGAGCATATTCCACACAAATACCATTATTTTTATGACATAAATTTTGAGTGGAGCCATTTGGAAGGTATAGGGTGCTAAAGATACCTTTTAATGATCGTATACTGATTTTCAATCACCTTTCAAGCGACTTGGGAATAATTTTATATTCATTCATAACTTAAGTGTTTATTTAAAGATATTTACGTGGTTAATTCGAGAGATCCTCCATAACTAAATGGAATATAAGTATTCGAATTCTACACAGGGAAAGTTGTCACTAGAATTAATTCAGGAAAAGGAAACACTCAGTACTATTTGAATTTTTTCCACAGCCTCTGTATTGTCGGTATGCATCGCATATTTAAGAAAGCATAATTTTGATCTTGTAAAGCTAGTTCTTCCTGAACTATGGGCTAAGGTATAATGTTGCGCATAACCCATAGAGCCAGTTTCATTTTCCAGAACATTTAGGTTCATGTAAGTAATATTAGAAACGAACTCGTTCCAAATTCATACATAATAATTGAAGTTCTTTCCTAATAGTTCAATATTTCTAAACAATAGCGAATTAGCGAGGAAACTGATATTATAACCGGTGAACTCGAATGTTTAAGGGTGCAATTCAAATTTTGTGGGCTTATCCTCGCTGGGCCATGAATAATTTCGTCAGAGTTTCCGGCAAATCTTTTTGATCTTAATCATTCAGGATTCCCGAGGAGCAACACGGAAACGTTTCCAATGAGGTTTAAGCCACAAATATTACTATCAACCGTGAAAAAAAAAGTATTCGCTTCCGAACGCACGCGATTGGAACGAATGGGTGATCAAGATTTTTGTCGATCAAACGAATTTTCGGAGCCCTCATATGACTTCTGAAGACGAGGAAGGAATGGGATATCATCTGCCTCGACTTTGCGTGAGGAGAAGGGTGGAAGGGGGGGAAAGAGGGATGGATGAAGAGAAGCGGCAGGAAGAGAGGTGAGGGTGGAAGGAAGGTAGGTAGGAATTTCGTCCCTTGCAGGCGTTCGTCATGTGCAAATATTTAGCCAGTGTTGTACGATGCGCTGAGGACTTCAGGCAGGATGCGCGCGGCAATTGACGTAAGCCACGCCTAGTGGTTTTGTTCCGTACTGTAATGTGACCCTCCACCCGTGTCCCCTTCCCCCTCTGAACCTCTTCCCCTGCCGCCGCCCCTTCTCTCGTTTGCGTGCTTCATGACATTACCTGTTTCGGGTCCTGTTTCGCACAGAGAACCAACCACCACCACTCCCCGACCGTGTGCACACGCTTGGGTATTCACGGTGGGGGAGAGAGGGATGTGAGTGGGGATGGCGGGAACGGGGTTATATGTGCGAGGGGGGGAGATGTGAGTAGGGAATGGGGAGCAAAAGGGACGGCGGCGCGCTCGCTGCTGGAGGGAAATTTTCGGCCGCGAAATTACCCAATAAACCTTTTACGGATCGAAGCGACCATACCCTACCCTGCGCCGTGGGGCGGCAATAACATTTTTTTATGGAAAATTATGAAAAATGCAGCGGGACAAGAGATTGCATTTGGGCGAAACTGGAGCCCATCGAGGGTGGGTGAGCGTAAGGGGGGAGGTACGGAGTCCCCTCCCGCGGCTAAACCGTTGTCCTGACAGATTTGGGAAACACAAGCGGCCAACGCAACGCAACGTAGGTTGCCCAATCAAAAGGAAAATTTTGATGTTTCTAATGGTTGTAAAATTTGCATTAAAATTCCCAAAAGATCATTTGGGAGAAAATATAACTGAATATATGTTAATCACGATGTTTTGTGACATAATCATCTTTCAGGCACTGTAAGTAAAAATGCATGGAGTTGCCGTATTACAAGGAGGATTAAAAAGTTTCAATGGAATACTGATGTATTTATTAGTGTAAGATGTTGAGTAATAACCTTTATTGCATTATTTTGTGTTCGATTAACTATGGGTTCGAGGTCATGAAGTATCTCTTTATAGGATTCTCCGAAAGCAATGGGAATGTAATGCGGAGTAAATATTAATTCATAAACCCCATACGGGTCCACGTTTATCACATGCTGCACTCTCGCTCACCCAATTATCACTATAATCCATATTTATGGGGAAAGAGTGCAAATGATCCAAAATACGTGCAAGAAAATCTTTCACGTGAGGATGATGTTTTTCGTTAATTTTAAGTGGCTTGTTGCACGAAAGAGAAAGAATATTTCAAAATATTTGGAGGGATTTAAATATAACTGGAGTGGAGAGAGAGGAGGGAAAATAAGTTCTGCACCAAAATAATACCTAATAAATTAGAAAATTATTGCAGAATGGTGAGTCACAAAACGAAAGAACAACGAATGAATTATAACAGTTGCTATTCCATTATTTTAATTTTAGTTATCGTCCTAGATCTAAAATTGCAAGCGTGAAATAACGTTCATATTTTTTTGAATTTTTATTTTAAAGTAAAAAAAACCGTTCTCCCAATTCCCTAAAAAAATCCTTCCCATCATCAACCTTAATTCCTCTTGCAACTAGCAGCATTATGAATTTCATTTATCTTCCGACCCTCTTAATTAAAAAAAAATCCCATGGAGTTATCGTCCATTTCGTGCCCAAGTAAGTCTTTCTATCAGAATATACCAGACCTAGAATCTCTTACTTATCTTGGCCCTAACAAAGAACAGTCTCGCGCCGTGGAATTTTGGCCGCAGCGTCAATAATTAATGCAGCCAGTGGGGACCTCATTTGTCATATCTATCGGACGTGGGAAGATCGTTACGCCAGTGAGAGTGAAATCATTCGGAAGTGGAATGCGAACTTCCTGGCAGTTCAAATCGCGGAACACAGTCAAGAGAAGCCGGAGAAGACTCAGGATTTGGTCCATATATTGGAATTGTATCTTAGGAGTACATACAGTATGTGAGTGGAAGAGGAAGGTTTCTCCGGAGAGCGAAGAGGTTCTTCGGAATTGGAGAAATTTTGTAGTGCGTTACGTTAAAGGATTTGCAGGACGGTGGGGCAAATACTTCGACGGCGGGTGAACGGGGGTGGGGGAGGAATGAAACCGAAGCTGAGAGCAGTAATAGTAGTCGTGATCACCTCGATGGGGAGAGAGGCTAAACAATCGTTTATCATTAAACCAGTTACATCAACTCTGGCGGAGACACGTGTAAACGGTAGTCACAATGACCAAAGACTGGGAAAAATATTCTACTTTTAAATCGTTAAAGAAGCGCTGAACAATTATAAAAAAATAAGAACGATAGTCATATAAAGCAGATGTAAATGGCACTGACGAACTTTATATTAACTATCTAGACCTAAAAATATTCAAAAGACCAACATTTAGTGACAGACGGATGGCTTGCCATATTTTTCTGCGTCTTCCAACCATGCAAGAGTGACATAAATTTGACTAATGTATTTCCGTGACAGAATTTTGATCTAGGAAATTTAAAAAAGCTAAAATTATTAGAAACTTAATAATACGGCACAAACAAGAGACGATTTATTGAAAAAAAAACAACAGTCATAATTCCGATGGATGATGTTTCGAATGGAGAAGGCAATGCCTTTAAGGAGAAACGTCACTTTGAGGTCGAATGGATCAAATACTTTGCCCGCCTCACTTGCTCATAGTATCCTGACTCTTCATAATATCTCACGGATTGCTTGAAATAAATTATATTACCCAGAGGCATCACCCGTATTTAATGCCGGGACCGTAAGACCGGAGGTCTAACGCTATGATCATCATGCTACTAAACGTTCTGGACGAGCCTTTACGGTCTCCCAAGTAAATCTTCTGTTTTCGTTACCGGAAGGAATCATACCAATCACTCTACACTAAAAACGATGGACTATCCTGTAAACTAATTTTTTACCTCCGGGTCCTTTGGACTAACGGGCTCCTGCGGTTAAAATGAATAAAATAAATCGTCGTATTTATATAATATGGTCTGTGCAATTTTCAAAATTAATAATTATTGATATTAAAAGCAACTTTTTCTTACACAATGGAGCCTTTTTGAAACCCTGCTTGGCCATTTAACATGCCTTAAAATCACGACAATTCACGAAGGTTTTAAATCATTTCTCTGCTTATCATGCTCGCATAATCGTAAACGCAAACATCGGTCGTTCCACTCCGTTTTAGCGTTTGAAACCACGGAATCTCCGAATCACGGAAATTCATTCTTTTTGTCAAGGTTCTTCCAGGGACACCAACCCGTCAAAGTCATGAATGCCACTCGCCCGACGAATATAAATGAAGGGAAAAGGGAACCAAGGATGAGACTAGGGAGCAGAGTATCACCCTAGTAGAGGAATACTCTGGACGCGCAAATTAAAGCTTTTAAAATTACTGTGATCACACAATGTCCGAAATGGGAATAACAAAATGAGATTTAAGATGATAATAACAAGACATTAGGCAGATTGGAAATGGATGGAAGCTCAGAAATGAGTTCTTGGAAAACGGGAAGAATGTAAAACGAATGACTGGTGAATATTATTAAAAAAAAGAGCTCCAGAAGACCACAACCCTCCCTCCCCCACCCAAAGTATAAAAATTTGTTTCAATGGCTTAAAATCCTTCATCCTTTTTCGACGGTGACGTGGAGGGATTAAATGCGAAAAGATTTTCGGGAGTGTGAACAGCGGAGAGCAAAAATACGAAACGAATTCCCAACCCCCAGGGAAGAGGAGGAGGAGGAACAAGCCCTTCGACCGTAGCCATCGACGAGGGAAAACATCGGAGAAAAAACAAACACAGAATGAATGTATGTGTGCATGTATATGCATAGGGGAGCCCTCGAGGGACTGGCGCCAACAGGCGAGACGGAAAAATTTCCTCAACCGTAGGACGCGGCAAATGCAACCTCTCACGGCAAGGAAGTTCCTCAAATGGTCCATTTCAATCGCGCGAGAAATGGTGGGAGTGCTGAAAAATTTGAATGAAACGCCAGCACACACGCGTTCTTGAAAGACTTCTGCGCGCCGCGGAGAATCGGGAAGTGAAAAATATTCTAGGGTTGAGTTTGAGCAATGATTACTGTTCCACTCACTGGCGCCGAACAGCGCAAATCTCCACTTCGTACTGGATCTGTGGGTCGTTCCGGTATTCTTAAGCAGAAGAAGGGACAATGGAGTTACAGAATTTGCCAGACGAGGAAGAAAGAGAGTCCTATTTATATAAAAACACAAGAGTCAAATACAATTCCCACAGGAATGTGTTTTGAATGACATAAATGATTTGCGAATAACATAAATTGAAGTCCGATGGCCTTTCAAATTTGGATTCCACTCTCCGAGGATTATGTGTACGAGTTAAATTTCCGTAAAAAACATGCGGGCGGAGGAACCACTGCCGAGAGAAAGAACAGAACCAAAGAGTGAGTACTCTTTGTAACTATTGGTCTCCACCTTCACCGAAAATAGAAGATTTTTTTGTCGTAGATATTATGATCACTGCTTGTACCCCCCAGCGGACGATTTTTTGTGCTTAATTTCTCTCACGTGCATGGGGGATACTAACCAATTAAAAATGAATTCCTTCCCGTCATATTGTTCATCTTGTCACCAAATTGACGACATTTTACAAGCCCTAATGAATTGCAAAACCAAGTGATGACTTCGCGGGACGTGGGTGGAGTAAATGGGCCAATGTAAGAGAATGAGATGGCGTGCGTGGCCGGGGCGGAAGGAGCGCTTCCGAGGTGCTTAAAACTAGTTGGAACGGTGAAGTGGGTGCAGTGCTCCGTCGTTCAGCGGGGACGTTGAACTGCATGACCTTCTACTGTCTTTTTATGGCGGTGGCCGAGTGCCGATGACTGTTTTTCCTACCTCCCTTTTCTCACCGCTGAGCATTTCGTTCCATCGCATCTCCATTTCCGAGATCCCATGACCTCGGGTGACATTAAGATAGGAACACAAAAACGTATTCATAAAAAACTTGCCTTTCTGAGAGGCGCATTTAATTATTGTCGGTGGTTGTTTAATTTTTCGCCGGGACTCTAAACAGCTTCATGCCAGCTACCAGAACACATGGAATGTATGTTTCCATCAAACTTATGCAACTTCTAAAAATTGGGAAACCACTAGCATGCAGTTTGGGGTTAAATACCCTCAAATTTCATCTACACTCGGTATTGTGTGCACCAAGAATTAAAGATTTTTGCATGAATGAAACGTCCTATTTTTTCCTGCGTGGCGATCGACGTTATAATGCGATAAATACACAAGATTAAAACCATCACGCGGCTTTTTGTGATGACGCTGTACACTGTAAGGAAAACACTCGCTGGGGGAGCGGTGTTGGCGCTTTGTTAAGTCTGAGGGAGGAAAGAAGGGGGGTGGAAGAGAAAAGGGGTAGAAGGAGGAAGGATGGGTACGGAGAGGGAGAGAGAAAGAGGTAGAGAGAGAGAGAGAGAGAAATTTTTTTCCAAATGCCGGAATCGGATGAGGCGAAGGTAAAAGTATGCAAATTGGGAAATCGCTCGGGAGTGGATGAGGTCGAGGGGTTGAGGGGGTGGGACCCAGGATGGGGTTCTGGAGGTCCGGAGCGAGAAGGGGTTGAAGGGGTGGGGGAGAGGGGAAGAGAGGTTTGGAGGAGTCGATGGAGAAGAGGAGAAACCTCTAGCTCTCTGCTGCCAGTCTAGCAAAAACCCGAGCGGGGGAAAGGAGGGCGAAGTAAGCCTGTATGTGTGTGTGTATGGGGAGGGGGCTGTTGTGAGTGGGGGATGGAACGGGGAAGATTTGAGAAGATGGGGGGAGAGGAAGGCATCTTGGGCGGAACGGAGAGATTTTTGAGAGCGAGAGAGAGAGCGAAGGCGTTCGGGAATGGAGGAGACGTGGTGGGTAAGGGACGTAGAGGGAGGGAAAGAAAGCGATAGAGAGAGAGAGTGAGAAAGAGGGAGGGATGGCTGTTGAATTAATTGCGTGGAAGAAAGCGGTGAAGGCTGGTTCGCTCGCGTGGAAATGGTTGCTCGATGGCGATTGTGAGTAAAAGCGAATGAATGTGTGCGGAGAGGAGGTGAGAGAGGCAGAGGAGGACGGCCAAGTAGGCAAAACGCACCGAGGAAGGGATGCGAAAGGGTTTAGGGCAAGAGGTGAAAGAAAGAGAGGGTGTGTGGAGCCTCTGTTTGTGTACGCGTTCGATTTGGAGAGGTGGGTGAAGAAAGGGTGGGTCTAGTGGTATAAGGGCGAAAGGAGCCCGCAACCTCGGAGCCGAAAGAATTACGGGTCGGCGGGAGGGAAAGAGGGAAGAACGGCGAGGAGGAGAGCAGCAGGGCGACCACCTTCTGGGCAAACCGGAGATGGAAAATCTGGGAGATGTTTTTCGTAAACTCACTCCCTCTCTCCCCCCCATTCCCGTTACTCTCACTCCCCACCACTCCTCCTCTATATTCTTTCACTCACACCACCCGGGATTTTTGCACTTTCCATTCCAATGTTTCTCACCCTCTTGCCGGGCTCCGTGGGCCAACACTCCCCCTCCTTGTCTTTTTGAGGAGCACCCAAGAAAAACATAAATATGTATGTGCATTTTGCACACTTTATGAGGGTTCATAAATATTGCAATATGCGCGCTAGAGGGAAGACTCTGCACTCCATTCTAATGAACAATTCAATATTCAGAACTGGCTAATACCTTGAGACTTTATTTCCTTAGAAAAGAATAGGTCGAATGCGACTGCTCCTCGAATCCCCGCCTTAGAAGCACTACTGAACACAATTCCCCCGTCCATATATTTTAATTCTTCCCATCCCCCCATTCTCCAAAAATCGTCTCGAAAAGAATTTCATTCATTTCCTTCCCCATTCCTTTTCTGCTGACACAACAAATAACATAACATCCATATTTACAGTTTCTGCGTGTATGGATTTGATTTTATTTTGATCCCCAATCGTGGAGTTTCAACGGTGAGAGGAGGAAAAATAATGCGACGCACGTGAGGTTAAACTTAATAAATTCCATGAATGTATTAAAAAATAAGGTAGAAGTTACAGAGATCCCCACGCAGAAACACATCCAAACACACGCGTGGACACGCACATGCGATACAATATTATCTGTCATAATAAAAGCTGAGGAAAAAACAATTTAAGTTATTTCCTTTATTTTTATCATGCCAGGAGATTACGCATACATATATGTTTTTATTTTAAACTGACCCTGAGCCAGAGGAAAAGTATCCAAAGCGAGGAAGCTAAGGGTCGGGGTGTGTAGGGGTGGATGGAGTGAGAGAAAGAGATGATGGGGGGTGGTAGTAGGGGGAGGCTGAATTGTGGAGAGAGGAGGAGGGTATACGAGGGAGGCTGGGGTTCGAGGGGACTAGAGCGAGCGTGAATAACCCGGACATGAATGGTGGGAGTGCGGGGAACGTTCGGTAGGGTAGGGGGTGAAGAAGCTGGGAAGGGTCAGAGATCTGGACGGACGGGTGTGGAGGGGGTAGGAGGCTAGTGTCGAGCTCTAAGCAAGGGTTGAGGCGCGTGGATGGGGAATGGATGGGCTCCGGAGAGCAGCAGGGGGGAGGAGACAAGGGGGGGGGGAAAGGGCTCTGGGTTTGAGGAGAGGGAAAGGAAAAGTGTGGTTATGTGGAATTTCGGAGGATAGGAAGGACAGCTTAAAACGAAAGGTGTGGAGGAAGAAGAGGAGGCTGGTGCCGGGAGGTGTTGCATGTGGTGTGGGAGGAGACGTGGGGTTCAAAGGGGTTGTGTGTGAGGGTTGGGGCGGAAGGGGAGGCGAAGGTGAGAGAGTCGGAGGGGTGGATTAGGGTTCGGGTGGAAGGGCAAGGGAGATAATTCGGATTATCCCGTGGCGAGGAAATAAAAAAAAAGACTGCTTGTAAAAATTTCTGATGAAGGGGAAAAATGCACGTATTTAAAATGAATAATACATATTTGAAAAGAATGAGGGGAGACAAGGTTTAGGTAATGCGCGAAAGTCTCCTGGGATTTGCAGCGTGCGGGTGCCCTCACCCGAAAAATTTTCGAAAACAATTTCCCCAATCCTACTTCGTTTAATTTACAGCTCCTTGGTGTGCTCTCGTTATCGAAACGCGGGGGGGGGGGGTTGGTAATGAAAAGTAAGGTTCTGAGCAAGCACAATGTAAGTGAGTTCCTTAAACACCACCAATATTGAAACGCTTCAAGATTGGAGAAGGTTAAAAAAAAACTCTACGTCGATTTCCTCGCTGTAGAAATTAATTTACTATATTGCCACTCAAGCACTAATATTTATTATTTATTAATATTGGCGTTTTTTTTAAATCTATTTTCTCTGGTCTTTACTTTTTTCCCTCACGGCAGCTCTCGGACCGCCCGGGAAATTTGCATTCTCACTCG